>JADRCH010007448.1:1734603-1961335 GCA_019843965.1 Rhynchomys soricoides
AGGAGAAGGAGAAGGAGAAGGAGAAGGAGAAGGAGAAGGAGAAGGAGAAGGCAATAGCCTTGAACTCACTGGCACAGGAAAAATACTTCCTGAACAGAAGACCAATAGCATAGGCACTAAGATCTACAATAAACGAGAACACATGAAACTAAAAAGTACAACAAAGGACACTCTCATTCAAAGTGGCAGCCCACAGAATGGAAAAGGGATACCTTTACCAACTACACATCTGACAGAGGACTGATATCCAAAATATATAAATAACTCAAATAACAGGTGTCAAGACAACAAGTATCCCAACTAAAAGTAGAACACTTGTCTAAACAGGAAACTCAAATGGCTGAGAAATACTTCAAGAAATATTCAACACCTTTAGCCACCAGGGAAATGCATATTAAAACAACTCTGAGATTCCATCTTACACCCATCAGAATGTCTAAGATCAAAACCTCAAGAGATAGCAGATGCTGGTGAGGATATGGAGCAAGGGGAACACTCCTCCACTGCTGGTGGGAGTTCAAGCTGGTACAACCACTTTGGAAATTAATTTGGAAGTTTCTCAGAAAATTGGGAATAGTTCTACCTCAAGAACTAGCTATACCACTCCTGAACATACAGCCAAAGGGTGCTCCAACGTCCCACATGGATACTACATTCCACTACGTTCATAGCAGCTTTACTCATAACAGCCAGAAACAACCTAGACATCTCTCAAATGAAGAATGAATGAAGAAAATGTGGTACATCTACACAGTGGAATACTATTCAGTTTTGCATCTCAGTGGCAGAAAGAAAAATAGGATGACTGCCTTGCTCAGCCATCATCATAGAAGCTTTGCTGCATCAAATGGGAATAAATAGAGAGAAGCCAGACATTTTGTAGAGAATGAGACATCTTGGAAAACTCAGTCCTAGAGGGGATGTCTCCCTCAATTCCTTCCCTTCAGGGAACTCTCTGGAAAAGGAGACAGAGTGTAAACAGCCAGAGGGAAGGGAGGACACCAGGAAAACAAAGTCCTAAATCAACATGAGCAAAGCTCATACGAACTCACAGAGACTGAAGCAGTAAGCACAGGGCTGCACAGTGTCTTCTGCTTTTAAATTATGGCTTTCAGTTTAGTGAATTTTTTTATGGGATTCCTGAGTATATAAATGAGTAGGTCTCTGATTCTTGTTCTTTTCCTTGGGCTCTTTTGCTTCTGTTGGTTTGTCTTGTCCAATTCTGATTTTTTTGGCTTGGCATATTATACTATATTACATTCTATTATATTCTATCCCCTTAGAAGCCTGTTGGTTTTCTAAAGAGAGACAGAGAGGAGGTTGATCTGGATAAGAGGGCAGGTGGGCACAGGAGAGGGAAAACTGTAATCACGATAGATTATGTAAGAAATTTTATTTGCAATTGAAGGAAAATAAATTAATACATTACCTTCAAAAACGAATGAAAACGAGTAATTTACCCATTCAAATTTGATAATGACTATTATTTGATAATGACTAAATTACTTGTTTTTCCCTTACCTAATTCTTACTAGATAGTTTCTTCTATAGATGCTTGTTTTAAATAAAACAGATGAAAACATAAATCTGGAATAAGAAAAGACCTTTTTGGTAGTCAGAAAAATGGTACTTGTATGGAGGTGAAACTTACTGTCTTCTGGGTACTGCACTTAAACACATGCCACATTCATCTACTTCCTGAGACATTTATGGTTTTCTATATTTGAGAAGGGTAAATCACGACTCAATGAAATGTACTGATTCAAATAGCAAGTAGCCGGGCCACTTAACTAAAGCTATAGTCTAACACTGTATTTATAATCACTACTATATACAATGCATAAAAAGAGCATGTATTTATGTATGTGAAAGAAAGAAGACATCTGATGTTGACCTCTGGTTTCCACATATGCACACACATTCAGTACATTCAGTGCACATGTGCCGCCCCCTAAACATGTACATATACCACATATATACACACATAGTGTTATTGTGCAAGAGTAAAAACTATATTATGTACCAAAGATTACCAAATCTTTGAGTAGGGAAAAGGGAAAGTCAAAGAGGAAACAATATATACTTTTAAGGTAAAACTGCATGTAATTTTCAAAAGCATACACAGAGTTGACTAAATTGTATTGAAGTTCAAAGATAGTATAGAATAGGTCTGCATAGATTTATCTGGATGTCATATTTAATATTTTTGACACAGGTTTCTTCAAAGAAGCTTTTACAGTATGCCAGACACTGGCTCAGAGGTTAAGAGCACTGACTTCTCTTACAAAGAACCCAGCTTCGGTTCACAGTACCCACGTGGCAGCTCTCAATGACCTACAAGTCCAGCTCTAGGTGATCCACCTCCCTTTTCGGGCTCTGTGGGCACATGCGTATGCTAAGTACACATACACAAACTCAGGCACACACATACACAATAAATAAATTAATCCTTTTAAAATATGATAGACTCAAATCAATATTATATAAATGAGCATTCATTTAACTCAAATGTTCTTCATAATTCTTAGGTGAAAAAGAAAAGATACAAACTGTTCACATGTAGGTTCTTCACAAAAATATTAGTATTAGTTTTTCTTTAATCCTCAAAAAAGAGTAAAAGAGGACAATGTGCTATAAACTTATAGATTTCCACAAAGCAAAGCTAAAATAATCCAAGGCTCTCCTCTCCAAGGACCATGTATTTGTTCCCTTAAAGAAATATCTACTGCAGGGCATAGTGACTCACTCACTCTTGACTCTAGTATTGTGCAAACTAAAGAAGAAAAACCAAGAGTTTACTCATCCTTCACTATATAGCAAGTTCAAGGCCAGTCTGAACTACATAACCCCATACAAAAATAAATGTACTCACTACTACCAATAAAAATTAGTTATAATATTTATAGATGTACCTTTCACAATACATCTGCACTGCATAAGGTCAGAATTCAAGGTTCTCTTTCATGCTCTTCAGTTTCAGAGGAACTGTAAAATTTGCAGAACTCACCTCTTATAATACAGTGTATCAGCTTGCTAAAAAACCAGTCATAAACAAAATGGCTTCCAAATGCATAGGAAGGGTGTACACTTCATGTTAATTTGTCTACTTTAGATGACTGGTTAACTAGCACAGGCTGATGTTGCAGCTGCTACCATGTTCTCAGTTACTTCAGGAATGTTTACGCTTGATTGGCGTAGCATGAGAGTTTATGCAATTATCTATAGTATTTCATGACTAATACATGCACATTACAGATAGTACAAGTTTTCTTCTTGGGCTTATTTTTCCATTAGGAAAATATTCTGACATTGTTATGTTAATTATATTGTAAATTGGTGATATATATCATGTTTTTTTTTCTTTTAAGCAAAACCAACAACAATAACAACAAAATAACAATTAAGCCCCTAATCTTTAAATTGGCATATTAGGCATTGTGCCAGTTTCATGACTCATTTATCTTAAACCCTGCCCACATATCAGCCAGCTAAAAAATAAAAGTTATTTTCATTAAATCAATCATCTAATTAGATACTGCCCATGGTTTCCCCAAGTAGCATCTTAGCCAAACGCCTATACTTTCTGGTTCCAATTTTCTGTGATTCCACTTACAACTCTAAACCACTCAGCTGAATATTTTCCCCAATTCTCTGTACATCTTCCTAACTGCATACACTCCCCACACTTGGAAGATTCTCTCATTTCAAAATCCTAACTACCTATCTAGGGTCATTTCACAGCCTAATTCCTTCGTTAAATCTATCATTTTTATTCAAAGCCCTTCTATTCCCTTGGCACCTAATTTTTAATTGTGTTTTTCATGATTATAAATTAAATATCATCTGTTCTATGACAGATAAAGAGCAATTTGATATCTCTCTCTCTCTCAGTGTGTGTGTGTGTGTGTGTGTGTGTGTGTGTGTGTGTGTAATATCCATCTTTCTAAAATTAAGGGAACCCTAGGGATGCTCCCAATTCTAAAATTTTATACATCTATCTCTTATACTTTTTATAACATGGCATTTATTTTAAAATAGCTGACTTTAACCATACCTACTATAAAATTATCTAGTCCTAGCTACTAGACAGCTAATACTATTTACAATTTCAAGAGGGCAAAGAGATAAAATGTCAGCTTTGACTCAACAGATGTCACTAGTAAGTAAAACATTCATTCATCCATTTTCTCAGTCAGCAAATATTAAACTTAAATCTAAGCCAGGTATCATACCAAGCAATAAAAATACCTGATTATTTCCCCTCAATGAACTCACAAGCCAGTGTGAACAAGAGAGAAGCAAAAACAATAATAAACATTGCTAAAGAGAGGAGCAAATGATACTATATAAACATGTAAAAGAAACCCCAGAGTGGAATTATGAAGTTGAAGAGATTCAAGAAAGTCTTCCCAGAAGAGATGTCATTAAAGTGAACTCTGAATGACAGGAAATAGTTAGCATTCCACAAGAGAAGCAAGTGCAAATGTGTGAGGCTAAGAGAGCATAGCCGGTTTGGGGAAGTGCAAGAAGGCCGGATAAGGCTCCAAGTTAGACTGCAACATTAGTCAGTGTGAGGGAAGAGGGAAGGACAACCAGAAGGCAAATCTTAAGTCTAGTATAGTTTGAGCCCTCCAATGCTCATGGGCCAATGCTTGCTTTGGGATACAGCCATATTTCAGATGTTTGGCTTTTAAGAATTAACTTGATTGTGAGAGATCTGACATTATCACTAGGCTAATCCACTGATGAGCTCATAATCTAGTGGGCTATTGGGAAGTGATAGAAACTTAGGAAGTAGAAGAGATGAAGGAAATGGGTTATTCTGACATGCTGCTGGGGACTATACCATGCCCCTTTCTGTCTCCTTTTGTTTCCTGGCTGCCCTAAGTTAAGCCACCTCTGCTACAGCACACTTCAGCTGCCTTGCTGGCCTTGCTTCAGGCTCCTCCAAGCAATGGAGATACCCAACAATAAACCAATACCTGTGAAACAAACAGGAATCCAATGTTATAGAGATGCTATCTTCAAAAACTTCATGAAATTGACCAATGATTCAGAGTTTACATTAGTAAGATGTATAGGAGACACTGCGAGTTATCCTCCAATGTATGCTCTTCCCTTCTCATTAAGAACAGTGTTTGCACAGGACCATTAGGAAAAGACAGCATTGTTTCTGCTTCCCTTATAGCTAGATGTCACCACAGGTCTAAAGTGGCTAGTGACGTATTTGTGAAAGTAATGTGTACAAGCCCCAGTAATATCGTTGAAAGGAATGTGGATTCTCTGTCTTTTCTACATTCCTTTAGACAGATACAGTGCTCTCAAAGAAAAAAAAGAACAAAGAGGAATATTGTGATTGGCTCAGAAGATGAACAAAGGCCTCGGTATTAGTCACTACTGCATCCCAGCACCTTCATCAGGGAACTCACTAATATATCGTAAATAAATTTCTACAAAATACTTCATTTCCTTCCAGAGAAATAAAGTGCTGCCTATACAACAAATGAAGGTTAATTAAAGCCAGAGAGTCATTATCTGAAGAAAAAGCAAATCTATCCATAGCACAGTAGATGGATTTAAGCCACATGAAGGGTCCTTCTCATCCATTTAGTACTGCAAACCATTTTAAGCACTACTTTAAGCAGAAATATCAGACCATTTTGAAGCAACACTTAATGAGAATAAGGTAATGGGTTCCTTTTTTAATCAATAAATATTTAAAGCCATAGAGAACTCAACATTCACATTACTCTAAATCATTGCTAAACAGTAAGTATGATACCCTCTCATTCAGAAAGCCCCAATTTGGCTTGCTTAAAATAAGTAGATTTCTAACATATTTCCATATAGTTGCAAAGCATAAAGGCTTAATAAATAAAATCTAGCCATAATAAAGGCGGCAACATTATGTATCTAGCAACCATTCTAAATCAAGAATCTTTCTTTTACAGAATCTACTCAATACCTTGATTCCCTCATCTCATGTGATACCAAGTTCCTTGGCAATAAGGATCAGTAGTTCTCAACCTTCCTAAGGCTGTAACCCTTTAATACGTCCCCATGTTGTGGTGACCTCTAATCAAAAATTACTTCATTGCTACTTCATAACTGTAATTTTGCTACTGTTATGAATTATAACATAAATATCTGTATTTTCTGATGGTCTATAGGTGACCCTCATGAAAAAGGGTCAACATCCCCCCAAAGGGGTCGGTTCTCACAAGCTAAGAACTGCTGATCTAGTTAAAAGATACAAATGGTTTCCCTCTCCTAGAAAATGCAGCGCCATCTTGTGTGAGTCTATTCTCCCCACCAACTGTGAGCACATGCACCCCGCTGCACATGGCAAAGCAGACCATCCCCAAAGCAACTAAAAACTACACTTGACATTTACAGCAAATCCTGTTGAGAACAATCTGGTTAACATGAAGTGGTCCTTCAAAATGCCACATATACAGTAAATACAAACTAAGCAAGTATACTAACATTTCAAAATCATTTTGAAAGTCAAATTCAATAAAATCAAAAGTAGGTAAAAATAAAACAAAGCAAAAGGGACCAACTAAAATTAACTCAAAATTTGCTCTGACACCTCATTATGCAGATACATTTTTAATAACAAACATTGAACTGTAATTCCCTCCTTGAAAAGTAACACTCTTATTCCTTTAACGAAGAGCTGGGAGCAGACTTTCTCCTCACACAGATAAATGGAAGGATAACTACAGCTAAACTAAAAGGCAGTCCTCAATTCTAAGCACCAACTAGTTTTTCTGAAGGCTGAATGGCTGAAAAGCAAGTAGCCAAAAAAATTTTTTAAAATGGCAAACTTTTCACAGTAGCTGTATACAATACCACAGTATCCACTATAGTAGACATTTTCCATGACACAGGACCCCAGTACTATTACTCAGCCAAAATCAGGCATAAGATTCTTTTTATGTCAACAAACTCTACAAATTAACCTATGCCAGGCATAACATGAAAAAATATTTTAAAACACCACCACGTACCCATAACATTTCTTAGCTATTTCTAGTTATGGTTTATTATAAAGAATGCACACAGCAGAAGATGGCCATTCACACTAGTGGGTCTAGCAGTTTTGTTTTTAAAAACAAGTCTGACTTACATTTGTTTAGTACTAATATCAAATTTTATAACAAATACAATTATATAATCAGTTTAAACAAAAAAAGCCATAATTCATTGGACAATGACTGTTCAAAATGAAATTAAAAGTAGTTTGACAGCAAATTGGATCTAGACTGTGGGGGGGGGGGAGGTGTAGCTTCTGAGTTACACTGAGAGGACATCTCCAGATATTTTTATAGGCAAATCAGTAGAACAAATTGATGATCTACTTTCAACCCCCTTTGTTTCCAAACCCTTGCTTCTTCTCTATTTGGGGGAGGAGAAACATTCTAAAATTGATTGTTGGTGACTGTTGTAAAATGAATAGCTGGGCATGGTGCCTTACACCTTGAATCACAGCATTTAGGAGGCAGAAAGAGAGGCAGGCAGATCTTTGTAAGTTTGCCTGCTGGACATAATGACTCCAGAGCAGACAGAACTACATAGTGAGAACCTTGTTTCAAAACAAAAACCCACAGTGAATACACTAAAACCACCGAATTGTATACTTCAAAGAGATTAAGTTCATATGATGTATCAATTATGTATTTTGTTTGTTTTTCTGTTTGTTTGTTTTGAGACAGGGTCTCTCTATACATTCCTATCTGTTCTAGAATTCACTCTGCAGACCAGGCCCGCCTCAAACTCACAGAGATCTGTGTGCCTCTGCCTCCCTAGCATTAGGATTAAATGTGTGCAATATCAGACCTAGTTGATTATGCTGTTTTTAAAAACACAGATTTGGGGGCTAGAGAGATGGCTCAGTGGTTAAGAAACACTTGCTGTTCTTTCAGAGGACCAAGTTCTTAGCACCCACATCCTATGGCTCACAACCACTGGTAATTCCAACTCCAAAAGATCAGATGCCCTCTTCTGGCCTCCACAGGCACATGCATACATGTATATGTATGCAATAATAAATCATAAAAATACATCTTTAAAAAGTAACACAAATCTTTTGAGTTTACACAAGCCAGACACCCTGAAGGAGTGATGGCTTACAGCAGCCTGTAACTCCAGAGTGCAGGACATACATACATACAGACAGACAGATGCATACACACCCAGACACATACACATGCACAAGCACACATGTACTCACAGTTAAAAGAAATCTTTTTAAAATGAGGAAATGGTAGCATATATACACATGAAGTTACATCATTTATAAGCAAATAGCTGGAACTAGAGATGATAATCCTTCGTGAAACAAGCCATGGGAACTAGAAAGATGGCTTAGTGGTTAAAAGCCTTTGCTACTTTTCCAAAAGACTGGAGTGCTATACCTAGTCCCCAAATTAGGGAAGTCAGAACTTCCTGAAACTTCAGCCAAGAGCCTAGACATTCTTCTAACCTCTTTAGGCACTCACATACACATACTTACATATATAGACATACACAGAAATAAAACATAAACCAGACAAAATTTCTCATTTATTCTCATATGTTAGAACACACACACACACACACACACACACACACACACACACACGTAAAAGAGATTGTAAAGGGAGAGGGAGTATTCCAAAGGAAGAGAAGTGGGAACGAGAGAGAGTAATTAAGGAAGAAAATAAATGTTACTTGGTCGGTCTCTCTGAGACCTAGATTTGATATATCACAAAATCTCAGTAGGGACTACTTGGGAAGAGGAGGGAAGGAAGGAAGAAGGGCGAGGAGATAAGCCAGTATAAGCCATAGTTACAGACCGTAACTATGAACACAATCCTACCACACTACAACGATATAGGTGTAGAAAAATATAATCAAACACGTTACTTTGTAGGTTTAATAAAAGTATCAATAAAAGACTAAAAGACAAACAATGGAACTTTCAAAAACTGAAGAACATAACAAGTAATGACAACTAATCATGAAAATAAAAAAGCAAACAGTAACATATACTTGAATAAGGTGTCATACACTTACCATAAACTTCACTGTCTGTCAGAAAACTGATGCTTTTCTAAATGTAGGATTAGGCTATCGTAAACAGAAAAAACACATTTGAACCCAAGCCTGTGATTATAGGGCCTAAGCTCTTCAGCTATGACCACACTCCACTGTCTCCACTTAGTATTACCTGAGAGTAGAACAATAAATGCCCAAAATCCTTAGCAATGTTTGCTTATTTTTTTTCTAAAGCCGATCCAAAACATACAACTCTTTTATCCACTTTTACTGAATAGACTATAAAGCCCCTCCCTTGTAGATTACAGAGGCTTTGCCTTAATCACCATCTTCTATGCCCATGGCCTTTACAACCTTTCAGCACTAACACAACAGCGCAGCGATCTCAAGTCCCTAGAACTGCATCTGGCATGAGAAAACACTAAAAGTGGGACAGCAATGATGAAAAACAGTTGAAAGATTTACTATCTGACTTATCCCACTTACTTTCAAACCCCTTTTTTACACTTGCTTTTTATTTTTTTAATCTTTCTCATTTGTAGCAAATTAAACTACTGCACTGTAACAGGCACTGTTGTCCTATTTCCCAAATCATCGCAAGTTGGAGAAAACTTTTTAAATCAAAGTCAGGGCGACCCTTAACTTTGATCTAGCTTCAAATGTGCCAGTAGTCAGCAATTAACACATTGTATACTTAATGTGTTGTAAACAAAAGACAATTTAAACTTAGCAAAGAAAACTTCAAGTCAGCAAGTGCTCTGACCCATCAACTGTGTAGTTTACATTCATGCTCACTGTGTTCTAATAATCTCTCTTTTGAAGATTTCAGTTCCTTGGCTAATTCCTCACTGTCAGTCTTAGTTCTTACCCACCAATGTTAGGAATTCAAAACATGTTAACATTCTGGCCATTATCAAGCAAACAGCATGTAACCCTTTGGGGCAACAGAAAAAAGCACCGATGATGTTTTGACAGGTCATGATGGAAATTTAATGAACTACATGAATATTTAACTTAAAGGAACAGATTCTAGCACTATAGTATGGCCTCGATAATCTTTGTGGAATAACCGCACTCCAACTGTCCCTGGAGACTTACTATGAAATATTGGGGTTTACTTTAAATTTTCACGTGGATGTTACATTTCAAGGTACACTGTGTATCTGAGTTTGTGTAAGTATTTTCACATATGTAAATTTTTTAAAAGAAAAATAGTTAATCTTCTCCTGAATCTTTATATAAAATATGTGGTTCATGAAATATAAACTTTGCTAGATATAAGGCTCGCTAGTTAAAATGACAGACTACTCTTCTAGAGGACCAAGATTCCATTCCCAGCAATTACGTGACAGCTCATAATCACCTGTAACTATAGTTACAAGGGATCTGGTGCCCTCTTCTAACATCCCAAAGCCCTCTTCTGGCCTCTTTAATGCCTTGTTCTTTCTTCCAGTCTGAGGAAGCTGGAGTATGGAAAAGAACAATGAACAGTGGCTCTCAACCTCCCTAACGCTGTGACCCTTTAACACAGTTCCTCATGCTGTGATGACCTCCACCCATAAAATTATTTTCATTGCTACTTCATAACTGTAATTTAGCTACTGTTATGAATTATAATGTAAACATCTTATATGCAGGATACCTGATAAGTGATCTCCCAGAGCGGATGTGGCCCACAGGTTGAGAACTGCTGGGTTAGAATAATTCCTGAGATTGTTTATCAGAAAACTGAATAGTACTACCTGAGGACCCAGCTATACCACTCCTGGGCATATACCCAGAAGATGCTCTAACATATCACAAGGACACATGCTCCACTACGTTCATAGCAGCATTATTTATAATATTCAGAACCTGGAAACAACCCAGATGTCCCTCAACAGAGGAATGGATACAGAAAATGTGGTACATCTACAGAATGGAATACTACTCAGCTATTAAAAACAAAGATATGAATTTTGCAGGCAAATGAATGGAATGTAAGAATATCTTCCTGAGTGAGGTAACCCAGTCCCAAAAGGACATGCATGGCATGTACTCACTGATAAGTGGACATTACACATAAAATACAGGTGCCACACTACACTCCACAGACCCAAAGAAGCTAAAGAAGGAAGGCACAATTGAGGATGCTTAAATCTCATTTAGAATGAGGAATAAAATAGTCATGAGAGGCAGAGAGGGAAGTAGTTGAGTGGGAGAGGAGATGGGTAGGGGAGGGAGGTTCAGAAACAAATGTAGGGAAGGACAGGAGACATGGCCAGATGGTGGTGAGAATGAATGGAATCTGCAACTGATGAAGGTCAGAGGTAGAAGGCATCTCCAAGACAAGATAGAGTCCTGGGATAAGAGAGGAGCCCAAGAATCAATGGGGGGTGCCCTTAGCTTTGACTTACAACACTGGAAATATAGAGCCTGTGGAGGTTGTCTCTTATGGCCAGGCAGGAACCCCAGTAGAATGATAGTGACATTAACCCACCCACAAAACTTTCAACCAAAATCTTATCTTGTCTACAAGAAATACAGTGATTGAGGATGGAGCAGAGACTGAGGAAATGGCCAACCAATAACTGGCTCAATTTGAGACCCATCCCATGGTCAAGCATCAATTCCTGACACTATTAATGATAATCTGTTATGCTTGCAGACAGGAGCCTAGCATGGTTGACCTCTGAGAGGCTCCACCTAGAAGCTGACTCAGAGAGACACAGTCACAGCAGTCAAACAACAGATGGATCTTAGAGACTCTTATGGAAGAATAGGAGGAAGGAATGCAGCTCCTAAGGCAATAGGAACTCCACAGGAAGACCGACAGAGTCAACTAACCTAGACCCTTAGGGCTCTCAGAGACTAAACTACGAACCAAAGAGCATACACAAGCTGGACCTAGGCCTCCCCGAACATATGTAGCAGATATGCAGCTTGGTCTTCATGTGGGTCCAAAACAACTGGAGTGGGGGCTATCTCAAAAGCTGTTGCCTATATATGTGATATGTTCTTCTATCTGGGCTGCCTTCTCTGGCCTCAGAGGGGAAGGATGTGCCTAGCCTCGCCGAAACTTGAAGTACGAGGGTGGGGGGGTATACAGGGGGTACTCATCCTCTTAGAGGAGAAGAGGAGGGAAGAAGGGGGAAGGATTGAAGGAGAGGGTAACCAGGAGGGGGCAGTGAGCAGGATGTAAAGTGAATAAGTAAAAATAAATAAATAAATAAATAAATAATGCCTGAGATACATTGCACATATTTCATATATATTAGTTGAATTAATTGGCAGAAAAAGGGCTCAATTTCAATTGATAGAACAGTCCAGAAAAACATCCACTGAGACACAAAATTATAAATAGCATCATCAAAAGTGAAAGGATAAATAAAATATGCCATTAATGATTGTCAAATATAGATAAGGATGATCTTTGAAACTAATTTTTAATGTAAGATAACGTTAATAAAATGTGCAAAGTTATGTTGTGTAATTATTTGATACCTCATACAAATAATTACCTATCGTATTGATCAGCACATATTTTGGTTATTAAGAAACAAATTCTCTTCTTCTTTTCACTTGTTTTTTTCCAATAATTTGTTTTTATTCATTTCATATTCCAATCATAGCCCCTCCCCCTCCTCTCAGTACTGTCCTTACAAATCTCTCTCCCCACCCATTACTGCTTTCCTTTCTCCTTGGAGAAGGGGGAGCCCCACATTAAGTTAGAATAAAATGGCTACAAAGATATTATGTAGTTAAGAGAGGGTTATGATAAATATTCACGTAATAGACACGAAGGTCAGTTAGGTTTGTTTTTGCATGTCTTTAATATTTCAAGATTAAAGAGAAAAATCAAGAATTATATTGAACCCTCATGGTCCTATGTAACTATGAATAGTTTTGGGCTAGGGATTACATTTCAATTATCTGGTATCTTTCTTCTGTTTAATACAGATTCTTAATATATATTATAAATGTAATTAATGTTTAGAAATTATAACAATGAGTATATAATCAGAATACATCTTAACTGAATTCTGATCACCCCAAAAGACTCCCTTGTTGTTAAAAAAAAAAAAAGTAGGATATTTACATAACAAAAGAAACACAAATGTATATATAAACATGGTCCTAGATGATTGAGTACCAGGTACCAAGGACCAGTACTGACAGACCAGACTTTTGGTTAACTACAATTGTGTAACCCTGCTCTATCTGCTTTCTTCTTACGTAAGGAACAGACAGACAGCCCTCACTATTGAAAGTTGTGTGAATAAATCAGCATGTATTTACATGGTAACCATTATGAGCAAAGTACTAAGAAGATGAAGTAATCTGCTCACCTCCATCATCTCCACCACTCACAGCAACAGCTTACTAAAGGCCTGCTTTAAGCACTTTACTGTGAGGAGACGAGGTGTATAGTCTCTTATCTAAAAACCTCAGTGCCAGATAGAATCCCAATTCAGAAATGTCCAGCCTTTCAGATAGGCAATAGCTTGTATCACTGTATATAATGTAATACTCCACTAGAGTCTGTAGTACTATTTCCTAAGCATATTACTAATTCTACAGTAAATGTACACTCTACCACTAATGAGAAGAGATATGTAATATTTAAACGTTATATTTTGTTACCACTTGATTTTAAGCACCTAACTTATCAAATGAAAGTTTTATCAACTTTTTGGAAATCTGAAATTTTCAAATCAATCGTGAGTCTAGCCAATTCAAACTTTAAAATATCAAAAGGAGTACACGTAGTTTCCCTTACTTTAATGATGAACTGAGGTGTATTTACGGTACCTCCTCACTCCGTGACCCTCAGCTACTAAGTATCCTAGATAGAATTAGAACACAAGCTGCCTAGCTAAAGTGTGTATGGTCTCAAAGATTATGCCTCATAAATAAACTCTCCCTTAGACTGCTTTAGAATACCAGAGAGATATGTAAAAGGTAAAGCAGTATTAAATGATATGATATGCAAATATAACAGAAGAACCATCACAAGGCATTATTCATTATAAAGTAACTAGAAAGGATAAATCATGGGCTTGGTGCTTGGGATACTAACAACCAGCAAACAGATGAGGTCCAGGTCACCTTCACAGAAGCAGCAGCAAGTGTAGAGATGGCCAGGTATCCAACGAGCTTAATGATGACTCAATAGGGCAAGTTGATGACTACTACTCACCTGATATTTAAAGTGTTCCTTGAATAGTGCTAAGATTTGAAATGACAGAGAAAAATAATTTAAAAAAATGAATTATAAACACAAAAGTCCCATATTGGAAAAACCCCTTGAAACCAAAAGAAATCTATATAAGCATAATAAACGTTAGCATTTCTTCTAGGCTCTGCCCCAGTTACCTGGCAACTCAGTACAAAAGGGCTGTTCGGCCCCTCCTCTCTCTCTTACTCTCTTACCCTCTTATCCAACTTCTATCTCTGTTCCTTCTCTCCCCATTCCCCTCCCCCTCTCTCCACGTGTTCATGGCCGGCCCCTCCCTTCTCTCTCTCTCTCTCTCTTTCTTTCTCTCTCTCTCTCTCTCTCTCTCTCTCTCTCTCTCTCTGTTTTTTTCTGTCTCTACCCTCACAACTCCCCTCCTGATGCCCTAAATAAACTCTACTCCATATAAGTGTATCTATCCTGTCGTTCAGGGGGGAAGGGATACCTCAGCATGGGCCCGCAAAGACACCCCCTTCCCCCACACCATACCTCGCCTCTACCAAACATATTCCTGGCTTTCCTTTCTTTTTCATAAAACACAACAATAAAGATGTTGGACAATCTGGAGAGTCAAGTCATGAAGGATCTGGGCTTGCTCAGTTAAGGAATTGGAACTTGAACCTACAGGAGGCACTAGAGGTCATATTACAAGAAATACTCCTGTAACCCTAGAATTGACTCCTATGGGATGTTAATAACCATACTTATTCTTATTTGAGACCAAAAAGAAAAGAAAATCACATCAAATTTGGACTGCTTTTAACAAAAGGCTTAGAGAAATAAAATCCGATTTAAGCACCAAGCCTTTAAGACAACCTAAACTCAAAGCGTACAAGAATACAGGTATGAACAGTTACAGGGCAACAGGTAAAAAGACATAACAAACATCTCTTAAAAGTCCAAATGATATTTTAAAAACCCAAACATTTCTTTTGTGTACAAATGAAATTTCCAGCCTTCCAAAAGAAATGTATTTCTAAGAAATTAACAGATCAGTCCTGGAAAAACAAATTCTTAAAATAGCACAATTGTCTGTTGGAATGTGGTTGGTGGGGTTTCTGGTTCTCTGGCTTTTGTTTTGTTTGGAGACAACATCTCTGCCTTAGAACAGACATCTGCCTGTCTCTGCCTCCTCAGGGCTTCAATTACAAGTCTCCGCCACCAGGCCTGGCAAAGCTCTCTTGTTGACAACTTACCTTGCAGCACAGAGGACATTTGCCAGCGGCAAGGGGACTGCTTGGACTGCTTAGAACACACCCCAGAGTTTCTAAGTCCCTGGTCCTTTATCTAAACAGAGTGGAACTGAATCACTTAGCTACTTAACAAACTTTTCAAAGTTTTCATTCTTGAGTATTAATATAAATGACTGAGCCAGGTATTCAATTTAATGCTCTGTAAATCATGTTTTAAGTTCCAATTTTTTTTCAGCCGACAATTTCAGATTCCCTAGTGGCTTCCCGTTGTTCTGACAAATTCAAATTCTTTCCGAGGACTTCCAAATCCTATGTATCTATCATCTCTAACACTCTCTAAGACCTCTCAGCACACCAACTTTCTGTTCTTCATGAATCCTATGTCTGAATGTTCGCTGGAGAATGTGTTCCCAGATTATTTTTTTTTTTTTAAATGAGCTTTATTGTGTAGCGCTGGTGGCCTAGAACTAACTATGTAGACCAAGCTGGCTTCAAACTCACGGAGATCCGATGCCCTGTCTCTAGAGTGCGGAGATTAAAGATAAAGGCCCATGTTGCCAGGCCAGGTGTGTTCCCAGAATTTAAGAAAGTAAATACATTCCTTCCTCTTTTTAGACTGTGCTACAAGTATCGTCCCTTCACTAAGAAGCTATATAGTTGCTAGAGTCTTCCAGAGAGGGATACAGAACCAATAAGAGATTCTAGTACATCTAAAAGGTGAGATATAAAGAGAATTAATTGACTTACAGAGTCGCGGCAACAGAGATTTCCCACAGCAGTCGCGGCCCACAGCAGTCTGAAAGCTGGATACTCAGAGATGCTAGCGGTGGCGCTCAGTCCCAGTCTGAAGGCCTCAGAACTAGGGAAACCAAGAGCGAAACTCTCAGTTTGAGGAAGGCCGAAAGCCTAAGAGCCTAAGGGGCCACTGGTTAAGAGTGGAGCCTAGGTCCAAAGCTCAAGGCAGCAAGGGACGAAGTGGCGCTCTTCACCGTCTTTTATCTGCTCTCTGCAGCCAATTGGATGGTGCCCACCCACTCAGAGGGCAGGTCTTCCCTACCTAGTCCACCCAGATTCAGACACTATTCTAGAACACTCTCACCTCTCACCGACACGCCCAAAGCAATGGTTTACTGACTCCCTAGATATTTCTTAATCCCGATAAGTTAACAGCAAACTTGAACCACCACACACCACCCGTGTGGAGCTAGGTGTTTTCAAGTTTTCGATATTCTGTACATTTTCTTTATTGTTCTTTTCATAATCTATATGAATACTGACTTACAAGGTTTTATACTGTGGCTAATATACAGAGCCTTGGAAGATGGGAGGCTTTCAACAGATTTTATACCAAGAAATATCTTATTTAGTAATAATTAAAAACCACCTTGCTATAAATATCTGCAACTTTGAGGAAACCATTTTCTATACTTTTGAAAAGTTTACTCTAGGCTGTTCATTTTTCACACGGTTTCTATGCTTTTTTTAAAATGTGATTTCTATGGAGTGTTAATCATTTTAGAGAAATAAACAAGAGAATTATACCAAAACCAAGATGCTGAAAAGATTTTTAAAAATATATTAAGTATCACAAACCAAACAATTTGAATATTTACATTAATCTTATTTCAGGACTGCAAATCAAATTAATGAACATAATATAAACGTAAAATAAAACGGAAATATGAGCAGATATTGGAGTTAGATTTAGTACCATTCATCTGAGCTGGTTCTGTGGAATGTGATCCAAGCACAGAGATCAGAGGACCACGTCTTCAAGGTCATCCTCCCTCAGCTACATACCAAATCTGAGGCCAGCATGGGCTATGTGAGACCCATTTATAATTTTTTAATGAAAAAGAAATGTTCAGTATGGAAATCTCTAAGTGTATCAAACAATCTTCAAATATTGAAAATGCAGAGAAAAATGCTTATAGCTAACTTATATATTTTTTAATCTTCCAGTCGAAAATAAATAGGTTTTCATTGTAAAGTCACACCAGTGGCAAAGTTAGCTTAGGCTTAATAATAATAATATCAAAAGGGAAACAAACAAAATATATGTCTCAAAAATAGGTTGCCCCCAAAAATTAAAATGGTAGGCCTACTAGGATAAGTACCCTTTCCCTATCATCCACCTCTTTTGTTTGTTTTAGTTTTTTGGTGGGGGGCTGGGTTTCTCTGTTTATCTGGGACTGTCCTGGAACTCAATCTGTAGACCAGGGTAGCCTCGAACTCATGGACATCTGCCTGCATCCACCTCCTGAGTGCTGGGATTAAAGTCAGGCACCACCGTCTTCCATTTTTTTTTTTTAATAGAAATAAAGTGAACTCTAGAAATTCATTGGAAAAGGAAGTATCAGAGGCAAGTTACCTAACTAAAATAGTCGATATTCTTTACTGCTCTTATGAAAATTACTCTCTTGAAAACATTGACGAAAACCGGTAGAACCACACCAAACAGTTTAAAATTTGCTTATAAAAATGCCAGCTGAAAACTACTGAGCATTTGAAGGTCTTATCTATTTACAAATGTATAATTTGATATTGCAGCAGAAACTCTTCTCATTGCCACACTACCAGACCTCATTGCTACCAGGAGAGTGAAGTGTAGTCACCATCTTTATTCTTAACTTGGTTGCTTCTGAAACTGCTGCCAATTAGGGAACCGTTGTGTCAAAGGCAGCACCTGGTCACGTATTAAGCACACAAACCTATCACTGTTAAGTATAAGAACTTGTGGTTGAAGGAGCTAAAATTCTTAAATATAAAATGATGTCATAACTGTTTTAACTCACTTTTCTCGGCTTTCAAGTTTGAGCCCTAGATAAAGCCTATTTCTAAAAACACAGCTGCGTACGTCAGCATGTGCTC
The DNA here is from genome assembly GCA_019843965.1 of Rhynchomys soricoides. Classification (NCBI taxonomy): domain Eukaryota; kingdom Metazoa; phylum Chordata; class Mammalia; order Rodentia; family Muridae; genus Rhynchomys; species Rhynchomys soricoides. Next base: position 1,752,925 of record JADRCH010007448.1, read on the forward strand.
ATTCACTGGTATCTGCCTCCACTTTCAGCTTCTCCATTCAATTTTCCTCACACTAATTACAGCGTGGAAATGAGCAAATGAAGCCCAGTGCAGGAACTAACATGGCAACTGCATGGGCAAGAAAGTGAAACGGCTAAAACTAGTGGGCTTGGTTTGGTTTGATCATTTTCTAAAGAATTATGAGGTTCTAAAATGGACTATATGAAACAGTGGCTTCTGTTTAAAAGGCAGGCACCCTCCCAACTGAGGTAGTTTTAAACCCCAAGGCCTCTTAGTTCCCATTCAGTGTGCTTAGTAACCAGCCTAGAACTAACTTGGGTAACTTGCTCCAAAATTCATCCTCAAAGTACATTTAAATGATGAACATCCTAATTTATAGATAGAGAAATGAAGCCAAGCTTACAAACCCCACAAGACCTCCTTCAAGTCCAGCCTGCTTCACTGCCAGGGGATTAGGGCTATGAAAGAGTACTGCATACAGCCATACATACACGCATTTTAAGTGACTGGATTTTAGACTAGGCTATTAAAACCTAGAAGGAAATCTTAAAATTCCTCAACAGATGCTCATTAAACGGTATTAAATAAAGAAATGGTTCAATCTTTTTCTTCTGTAAACGATAGGCTTAAACCCTGTAAGCCTCCAAGAAAATCATTCATCAACTGTGATTTAAAAAAAATAGTCAAGAAATTCAGAGCTGAAGACACTCAGAACTAAGTTAAATGCTCAGAAGGAAGGGGAGAAAAGTGTTCTTGACTGAGGAGAAAGCAGCTGAGTCTCTCAAGTTATGATTCTGAAAGCGGGGTGGACTAGAAAGCACAAAGTAGAAAAGTGTTAGAGGCCAAGAGAGAGTGAGGCTGAGATTGACAGAGGAAGCCCACAGGATCAGGGAACCGATAGAGGAACCCAGAGAAGATCCTGGAGGGATGACAAAGAAGCACAAGAAAACTGAGTTCTGACTAGGAGCCTAGAGGTACCCAAGCGTCTGGTGGAGCCAAAGGGACTTGCAAGTGCAAAACGTGGAGATAAGCCCGGTAGGCAAAGAGCGAAGCGGGTTCCCCGCCTCGCCGTTCCGGTGCAGATCCTAACTCCTAGTCCCGCAGAAGGCGGGGAAGCTCGTGGAGCCCCTGTGACTTCAGGATCCTGCCTCACCTTGTTTGCCGAGTCCCTGCACCCAGCCGCTCCTCCGAGAGCTGCTGCGCTCAGAGGCCAAAGAGGGAGGCGCGCAGCGCAGCCCGGGTTCCCTCCTACTGTGAGGCACAGGCACCCTCACCACTGCTCCCCCTGGTCACCCTAACCACTTCGCCCAGTCTTCAGGCAGTGGGAGATCGCTTACCCCTAACCCGAACGCTGCTCCAGTTATTTGCCAAAGTCCCTGTTCCAGGCTGCCTGGGAATAGGAGCTGAGCTGCTGCGGCCGCAGCGGCAGAGCCTCCGCCTGACCTCACCAGGGGGTGGGGGATAAGGGAGGGGACCCGGAGCCCAGCTGGGGAGGGGAGGGGACGGAGAATGGTGGGAGGGGAGAGTGTGGGCGGGGGAAACATGGCGGCAGGGGTGGCCCTGGCGGCGCCTGCGCGGAGGCTGGGGCTAGGACGGTGTGTGGGGTCCGAGTTGAACACTCCGCCAAAGAGAGGCAAGGCTGGGCCCGGAAGCAAGATGATTGCCAAGTGGCCTTGGAGCCTTTGGAAGCAGGACACTTGGGTGTGAGCCCACATGGCTTCTAGTGTCCAGGAGGCAGAAGTGAAAACTGTCAAGTATCAAGGGACAGCAGTGCATAGACTTCTCCAAGGAAGTCACCAAGTACATCCTGCCAGACATAACTTAAGCTTCTAAATCACTCCAGAGACCAAGCAAAGGAATTTTGAGCAAGAGGTATCTCATCATCTAAGTGGGTCCCAAACCCCAAAATAAACCTGATCCAGGCTCATACAACTAATTGTTCATAACTCTTATAATGGTCTGGAATGAGTAGTTCATGTCTCCTTCCCATTATAATACAAAATATTCAGAAAGAGGAAGAACAACTACAAACACAGCAGTTAACATTTTCCTGAGTGTCTGCTATGACCAGCACTGTGCTATGAAATCCCTGTACTCTGGAAGCTACTCCATGAGGTGCATGAAGATTAATCACATTGCCCAAGGTTATGAACTAGTAAATTACGGCAGGACCCAAGATGGCAAGGGCTGTGATTCTGGCACCCAAATTCTTCACCACTGTGCTATACTACCTCTCTGTTGAGACCACTCTTGTAAGTCTTACATCTTCATTCTTTTCTAATTCCATTAACCTGGACCTCAACCAATAAAATTACAAAAAAGTCAACTCAGCATTCTCCCTGCCTGTTTTCCATTAATCATTTGCCTTCCTGACACTAGAAGCTTCAGGTCACCTTCTTATATTTCTTCCTTCATCATTTCTATCATGCAGAACTTCTTCATCATTTCAACTTAAAGTTCTAGTCTCAGGCGGGTAAGATGGCTCAGCAGTTAAGGCGTCTGCTACAAACTTGATGGCCTGAGTTTGATCCCCAGGACTCACTGTCTTACGTGGTAGAAAGAACTACATCATCATCATCATCATCATCATCATCATCATCATCATCATTTATAATCCAGCTCTTGGCCCCCTCCAGTCTGCTCTCCCACAGTTCTTCATCCCATTCCTCCTCGACCTGTCTCTGAGAGGATGCTCCCCCACCACCTGGTCTTCCCCTTTCCGGAGGCCTCAAGTCTCTCTTTAGGAGTGTCTTCTCCCACTGAGGCCAGACCAGGCAGTCCTCTGCTGTATATGGGGGTGGGGGGAGGAGAGCTCAGACTAGCTGCTGTATGCTGCCTGGTTGGTGGCTCAGGGTCTGAGAGATCTCAGGGGTCCAGGCTAGTTGAGACTGCTGGACTTTCTATAGGGTTGCCCTCCTCCTCCGTGTCTTCCATCCTTCCCCTAATTCAACCATAGGGGTTCCCGACTTCAGTCCAATGGTTGGTTGTTTAAGTATCTTCGTCTGTCTCAATCAGTTGCTGGTTGGGCCTCTCAGAGGACAGCCATGCTAGGCTCCTGTCTATAAGCACAACATAGCATCAGTGATAGTGTCAGGCTTTGGGGCCTCCCCATGAAATGGATCCCAAGTTGGGCTGGTCACTGGACCACCTTTCCCTCAGTCTCTTCTCCATTTTTGTCCCTGCAGATCTTTTAGACAGGAACAATTCTGAGTCAGAAACTTTGGCTGTGGGTTGGTAACCCCATCTCTCCACTTGAGGCCCTGTCTTTCTACTGGAGGTGTGCTCTACAAGTTCCCTCTCCCCACTGCTGGAAATTTCATCTCAGGTCCCTCCCTTTGAGTCCTGAGAGTCACTCACCTCCCAGGTCTCTGGTACTTTCTAGAGGGTCTCCCCACCTCTCACCCCCTGAGGCTGCATATTTCCATTCATTCTGCTGGCCCTCTGTGCTTCTCTTATGTACACACACACACACACACACACACACACACGCACGCACACACGCACGTGTGCGCACACTGCCCCATACCTGATCCTCTTCCCCTTTCCCCTCCCTCTCCTCTCTCCCACCTAGGTGTCCTCCCTCTACCTCCCATGATTATTTCCTTCCCTCTTCTGAGTGAGATAGAAGCATTCTCACTCCTATAAGGACTAACTCATAAGTTGACCTTTAACCTCCATAGGCGCTTTACGGTGTCACATGAACAGCTGAACTCTCACAAATACACAAATACACACACAATAATTTTTTTTATTTATCCATTTATTCATCTTTATTTCTAGTCCCTTCCTTGAAAAATACCAGAGCCTTCTTAGCAACCAATCTAATTCATCACTGTGGGATTTCCCCTATTTTTGAGAGAGTGATGAGACTAGGGACTGTAATGATACATGTGTTTCCCAGTACTTCATTTCGCTATCAGTAAACTGTTCTGGAGTCTGAAATCTTGGTATTTTATGGTCCATATACTGAAATCCAAATAGTGATAGGTTTTAGGCAAATTGAGGAATAACAAGCAACTCAAAGCTTGCTAGAACTAAAGACAGCCCTACCACAATTATCAAACTAAAAAAAATGATAATAATAAAATACACATGTGATATGCATTATTTTGGCCTATCAGTGTACTCAAACCAGTTCACCTGTGTTAACAGGTATGTATCCACTGGCTTTTCCTCTATGTTTATTCAAAGATTATTGTATAGGTAACCACAAAGTTCATACCTATTATCGAGACAGCACCTCATTTGCCAACACCCAGAGTTACTGAAGCCTCTCCCAGAAGTTCAGAGAGTACTGAAAGCCCATGGTGTAAACTATTTTACAAACTTAAGGAGACAAATGCATTTGATTATTCTGATTCACCAGTTTTGAGAGGCAATGCATTGGATGACTCTGTATATAAAACTTTTGACAGTTTGTGAAAAATGAGGAAATGATAATCTTGTAAGTTGCTCTTAGCATCTCTGGCTAAATGGACAAAGGAGAGGAATGAGCTCTGTGATAAAAATTAACCAGCTTCTAGAATCTCAGAATATGGTGAAGGACAACAATGAACTCAGTGATAAAACTGACCAACTCCAGAAGCACATTAACAATCTAAAGGTTTCTAAGTGTGCCCTGGAAGAGAACCTTTGCTCCAGAAACCACAGAGCTCAAGTTTCACAAAATCAGACAGAGCCCTAATTATAAGGTTGGCTGAATTACAGTGAAAATTTAAGTCCCAGGCTCAGAGACTGTTGGTATTAAAGTAAGAGTATTAATTGATAAAGAAGGAGATCATGTAACTTAGGATGAAGATGGATAGGGGAATCCTAATGAAGCTGAGAACATGGAACCCTCAGAATCTCAAGGCTTTATCTCCACCCTCAGCAGAGGATGAACTCTTACCCTGACTCCATGACTTTTCAACCTTGAGGGAGTAAATTAATCCCTCATTGCCTGCTAAATGAGCAGTGATTTTCTCTGAGGAGATTCCAGGCAAGACAATACTGATGTCCCTCAGGGTCCACCATTAGTTGCCTCTAGATCTACCACCAGATTAAAGGCTAAACAGGTTCCTAGAGGGGAGACAGAAAGTGTAGTCCATGAGGAAGTGTGCTACAATACTAAGGAGCTTAATGAATTTCATATTCATTCAAGCAGAACTCTGGGGAATATGTGTGAGAATGGATTTTAAGGGTGTGGGATAATGGTGGAAGGAACATAAAACTAGATCAGGCTGAGTTTGTTAATATGGGTCCTCTGAGTGGAGAGTCTAGGTTTAATATGGAAGCTTGCACAGTTAAAAAAGGGGGGGGGTTCAAAGTTTGTTTGAATGATTGGCTAAAACATTTGTCAAAACAATTGCCTATTGAAAAGGATTTAAAGATGTGTAATATCCTTTGGCTTAATGTTGATGATTTTATGGTTCAGGGAAATTGCAATGCTAGAGTGTGTATGAGGTATAAAACCTAATCCTCCATAATGGGAAGGCACAGAAGACATGACCTTTACTAATCCTATAAGACACAAAATGGTTAGAAGGGCATGAATACATCTGAAGAGCTGGGTTGGAGACTCTGATGCTCATTTGGATAAATTAAATGCAATGGGCTTGATTAGGAGCTGAAGTAGCAGGGACAATGTGGCAGCACTGAATCATCAAAGGCAAGGTGATCATAGTTATCATAATGGGCAGCACAGACAAAGCAATGTCCATAATGGGCAGCACAGACAAAAGTAGTTTTATGGTTGCATGACTTGTATTTGATTCTGGCTAATCAATCATGGTGTTTCCAGGCATGAAACAGATAAGAGGCCTACTACAGTTTTGTAAGTGGAAAATTTTTCAAACAAGTGAAACAAAGGCTGCATTCGATCATGACAAAAGTGAATCTCAGCCTGTGAAACAATTTTCAGACTTGAGCCAGTTTGCAGACCCAAAAGCCCTTGAATGAAAGAACAACCAGGTTTTCCTTGGTTCACACAGAAGTAGTATGTGGATATATTTAACAGATGTATTTTTTTGTAGGTAAAATTGGAAATAATACAAATATCCATCAATAAGTTATCAATACTTGACAATACATGCCCTGCAATACTACTCACCAAATAAAGGAAGTGAAAAAATATAGTATAAAGCACAGAGCAATCTATATGTGTGAATCTCAAAATAATTATTCAGACACAGAGTATACTGTGTTACTCTAATTATATAAAATTCTATGAAATTAAAATGCATCTATAGTTATGAGTGGTTGTCTGTGGATAAGACCATGTAGCAGAAAAGACAAAAAGGATACAAAGAAATATTTAGTGATGACATTAATGTTCCTTAAAGAACTGCTTTACATTGCATACATGTGTCAATATTTAAACAAATTGTATACTTGAAATATTTATGCCATTACCCTATGATTATACTATTGAGCAATCAGTCATGTATGTTTAAAACTTGTACTTTCTCTATTGTGTTTTCTTTTTGTGGAAAATAGAAAGACAGATATAAAGTATATGCTCAGGAGTGGTTTGGAATCAGGGACTGGACACAGAAGGGACTATCTTCATTTTGTTTTTGCATATTATCACAGAAGGTATTTTTTTATTCCTTAATATTGTTTTCAATCCAGTCATTATCTCCCTCACATTCTGCCCTCTGACTGTTCCTCATCCAGTACCTCCTCCCCAGTCTTCAAAATGATGTTCCCATCCCCCACACACACACCCCACCAGACCTCCCCACTCCCTGGGGCTTCAAGTCTCTGGAGGTTCAGGTGTGTTTTCTCTCACTGAAGCCAGACCAGGAAGTCCTCTGCTGTATATGTGTCCTGGGCCTTGGACCAGCTAGTGTAGGCTGCCTGGTTGGTGGCTCAGTGTCTGAGAGATCTCAGGGGTCCAGGTCAGTTAAGACTGCTGGTCTTCCCATGGGGTCACCCTCCCCCCTCAACTTCTTCCAGCCTTTCCCTAATTAAACCACAGGAGTCCTTGACTTCAGTCCATTGGTTGGATGTAAGTATCTGTATCTGTCATGGTCAGCTGTTTGTTGGACCTCTTGGAGGGCAGCCACCTTAGACTCCTATCTGTAAGTACACCATAGCATCAGTAATAGTGTCAGGCCTTGGAGCCTCTCCTAAAGCTGGATCCCAATTTGAGCCTGTCACTGGACCTCCTTTACCTCAGTCTCTTCTCAATTTTTGTCACTGCAGTTCTTTTAAACAGGAACAATGCTGCCTCAGAGTTTTTGACCATGGGATGGCAACCCCATCCCTCCACTCGATGTCCTGCCTTTCTTTTGGAGTTGGCACATAAGGTATTTTACAGGTTAGGACTTTATACTTTTAAGAATGATGAAGTTAGTCACAAATTTTTGGACTATATCTTCTCTATGAAGAGACTAGCTATAATAAGTCTAGGATGTCTTGTGCATGCATATGGAAGGGATTTTGTTCATGTGCATGTGCGTGTGCATGTGTGTGTGCGTTTGCGTGAGTGTGTGTGTGTGTGTGTGTGTGCATGCATTCCAGGTGGCAGGTACACACAATTTTTCCAGCAATAAAGGGAAAAGTTTTGTAAGATATTAATCCAATCTCCATCTCTCAGTATCTCTACCACTCAAGACATTATATGTCTTTTTGCAAATCTGTAGCATTTTTAGAATAAATGTGATCTAATGGGATTCTCCTGGAAGTTAAATAGTTTATTCTACTAACTAGACACAGTATAATGCACCTGCAGTCCCAGTTTCTCATCAGACTTAAGTAGGAGGATCACTTCAACACCAAAATTCCAGCATCATACAAATGTTCTACCTTTGTTTTAAAAGTTCAGGGTAACAATTGATTATATTTCAGAGCACATATGACTGTGTCTAAAAGGGTGATGCAAGTCTAATGACAACTTCTTTTATCAAAACATTACAAACACATGCAGGTATTTCCTTCTTTTTCTTTTTTTCTGCTTTCTTTCTTTCTTTCTTTCTTTCTTTCTTTCTTTCTTTTGTATTTTTTGTTTTTGTTTTTGTTTTGAAACAGGGTCTCACTATATAGCCCTGGCTGTGCTGAGACTGGCTGTGTAGACCTAGCTGGCCTCAAACTCTGAGATCTGCCTTCCTCTGCCTCCTTAGTGCTGGGCTTAAACTATTGCCCAGCTTTGCAGGCATTTCTTCTTATGAGCTTATTTCTCCTCACTACAGCATCAGCTTCTTAGGCCAGGGATGATGATTTACTTGCTCTCTGACAAAATGTGTTAAATATATTGACAAACTGTGTCCAGAGGTATCAGTAATCCTTATTCTGAACAAACTAGACCCCTCTCCAAAGAAGACTGTTACAAAACATCTTAAGTCTCTTCTTGTTTATTTCTAACACTTATAACAAGGCTACAAAACTCCCAGAAAACTGTTTAATTCTATTAGTCAAAAAAATGTACAAAGTAGGAATGTACCGCTCTACGATATCTCCTTTAGGATCAACTCAGAACATTGTTTTACTTCTTTCTTTGCCATGCTAGTGATTGAATCAGGACTCTTGTGCATTCAAGGCAGGCCTGGCACCACTGATGTAGATGCCTAACTCCTAACTACTTTATTTAAATACTTCTATATACGCTATTCCACCCTGGCAAGTAAGCTCTGTTAACCACTAATTGATTTGCACAAATCATTTACCTCCATTGACTGTTTCCTAATCCATAAAATAAAACAAGGTACCACTCATTACTCATCTTTTCACAGTGCAGTTGTGATAGTGAGCTAGTTGAGATTGAAAGTGCTATTATTCAATTACAGGGTCGGTCATTCATTCATTAATAGACTGAAGATCAAGCACTGACTTCTGTGTTAGGCAAGCAGTCTACCACAGAGCTACACATGGACAGTGATTCTGCAAGGTACTTTTGATGAGGTTTGACTGGCTAAATTCTTGGTGATTCCACAGGAACTTTGTTTATGAGCAACCTGAGTCTTTAGTGTTTTATTCTAACTTTCTTCTGATTTAATACTACATTTCATTCCCATGGCCTTGCCTAGAGGTCCCAGGAAGAAAATAAGTAGTGGGGACTTTATTAAAACAGTAGGCCTAGATTTATAACCATAGTGTTATTAGAGATCTGCCTCTTAAAATTGTGTGACATTTGGCAAGCTTCAGATCAGGGTTGTTTGTCCAATGTGCCATTCTCAACACAGTATCCATCACACCTACAGATGACCTATTTCAGTAACCCGTACTATCAAAAGTCAAACATTCCCTAACCAACAATAATGACTCCTTATGGTCACATAAAAGCATAGAACTTGTTAGCGTTCTCTTCTAACTGGCCTCAGCCTTTGTTTACATACACAAAATAAAGACTAGGTCAGCACTAACAAGAATAAATATGTGAGCCACAAACATCAGCTCCAGGTAACTTTCTAGTAGCTATATGTTTAAAGATAAGAGGCCTGGGATGTGGTTCCAGTCATAGAGTACCTGCCTAACATACTAGAAGCCTTAAGATAAACTCCCACTCCTGCAAAGTAAATAAATGATTAGGACTTCATATATTAAAAAATTAAACTTCAAAAATTAAAATATCCTGGAATTAACCTAATCAAAGAAGTAAAAGACTTATAAAATAAAATGTTAAGACTCCTAATAAAGAAATTGAAGAATATATCAGAAGATGGAAACACGTGAAAACAGCCATCCTACCAAAATCAACTCTAAGATTAAATACAGTCTTCACCAAAATTCTAACACAATTCTCAAAAAAAATTAAAAACAATCTTAAAAGTTAAATGGTGGATACCCACCCAAACACCGCAGCCTTCATGCTTGGGGGGGGGAGGGGCAGCAGTGACCAAGGACACTGATAAGAATTTCTCCCAAATACCCATGCCAGCTGAGACACTCACACAGCCCAGCAGACTCAGGACCTACCCCCTACCTCAACAACAGAGCTCTACCTCCCTTTCATCCCACTTCCCCACTCTGGCCAGACTACCCAAATAATATAGTCTGCAAGCCTCCCAGGAGGTTCACAGTAACCAAGGACACAGGAGATCTACAGTAACCAGAGACAACACTGACTGCCTCCAAGGATACCAGCTCTAACTCAGGTCACAGAACTCTATCTGACTCCAAGGAGACTGGTTTCAGTCAGAGACACCCAGGACAGTTAACAGGAGGGAAAACCAGATGGCCAGAGGCAAACACAAGATCATAAGCAACAGAACCAATTTAGCACCATCAGAACCTAGTTCTCCCACCACAGCAAGCCTTGGCTATTGTAACATACATGAAAAGCAAGATAATGAACTAAAATACCATCTCCTGAAGATGAAAACAGCCTTTAAGGGGGATATAAAGAACCCGGATGTTACTGTGGATGCTGTCTCCCGAGAGGCTCTGCCAGAGCCTGACAAATACAGAGGCGGATGCTCCCAGCCAACCATTGGACTGAGCATGGGGTCCCCAATGGAGGAGTTGGAGAAGGGAATGAAGGAGATGAGGGGGTTTGCACCCCAATGGAGGGAGCAACTGTGTCAATTGGCCAGACCTCCCAGAGCTCCTGGAGACTGGACCACCAACCAAAGAATATACATGGAGGGTCCCATGGTGCTGGCCCCATATGTGGCAAAAGAGGGCCATGTTGGACATCAGAGGGAGGAGAGGCCCTTGGGCCTGAGGGTGTTTGATGAACTAGTGTAGGGGAATGATAGGGAATGAAGACTGGAGTAGGTGGATGGGTGGGGGAGCACCCTCATAGAGGCAGGTGGAGGGGGGATGGGATATGGGGTTTCCAAAGGGGAAAACATTTGGAATATAAATAAAGTAATAAAAAAAAAAAAGGAAGAAAAAAAAGAACTCCCTTAAGTACAGGAAAACACTTGCAAACAGATAGAAACCCTTAAATAAGAAACACATAAATCCCTTAAAGAAACACAGGAAAATACAATCAAGCAGGTGAAGGAATTGCACAAAATGGTCCAAGAACTAAAAACAGTAATAGAAACAATAAAACACACACACACACACACACACACACACACACACACACACAAAGGAAGGCAACCTCAGAGATGGGCAACTTAGGAAAGAGATCAGGAGCTACAGATGCAAGCATCAACAGCATACAAGAGATAGAAGAGAGAATTTTAAGTGTAGAAGATACCATAGAAAATATTGACACATCAGTCAAAGAAAATACAAAGTATAAAAAGATCCTAACCCAAAATATCCAAGAAATTCAGGACACAATGAAAAGATCAAACCTATGAATATTAGGAATTGAAGAGGGTAAAGAATCCCAGATCAAAGAGCTAGAAATCATCATCAACAAAATCATAGAACACTTCTCTAACCTAAAGAAAGAGATGCCCATAAAGGTACAGGAAACCTATAGAATACCAAATAGATTTACCAGAAAAGAAAATACTCTCATCACATATTAATCAAAACATGAAGTGCACAGAACAAAGAAAGAATATTAAAATCTATAAAGGAAAAAGGCCGAGTAACATATGAAGGCAGACCTAACAGAATTACATGAGATATCTCAACAGAGACTCTAAAAAGCTAGAAAATCCAGGACAAGTGTCATCCAGACCCAAAGATAACACAAATGCCAGGCAAGGATAATATACCAGCAAAACTCTCCATCATCGTGGATGGAAAAATCAAGATGTTCCATGACAAAACCAAATTTAAACAATATCTTTCTACTAATCCACCCTTACAGAGGATACTGGAACAAAATCTCCTACACAAGGAGGGTAACTACACCCAAAAAAACACAAGAAACTAAAGAGTTCACAACAAACCCTAAAGAAGAGAATCATACATACAGCCTCAGGCAACAAAAATGACTAACAATCATTTGTCTTTAATAAATGGTGCTGGTCTAACTGGAAGTCTGTATGCAAGAGAATGAAAATAGATCCATATTTGTCACCTTGCATAAAGCTCAAGTCCAAGTAGATCAAGGACCTCAATATAAACCAAATACACTGAATCTAATAGAAGATAATGTAGGAAAGAGCCTGGAACTCACTGCCACAGGGGAAATTTCCTCACCAGACTCAATGTCTCAGGCTCGAAGATCAACAACCGATGAGTAGAACCTCGTGAAACTAAAAAGCTCTTATATGGCAAAAGACACTGTCAGTAGGACAAATCTGCAACCACAGATTGGGAAAATAATCTTCCCTAGCCCTACACCCAACAGAAGGCTAATATCCAAAATATATAAAGAAATCAGGAAGTTAACCTCTAAAAACCTAAATAACCCAATTTTAAAAGGGGGTACAGTGCTAAGCAGAGAATTCATAACAGAATAATTTTGAATGGACAAGAAGCATTTAAAGAAATATTCAACATCTTTAGTCATCAGAGAAATGCAAATCAAAATGACCCTGTGATTCCACCTCACACCAATCAGAATGACTAAGATCAAAAACTCAGGTGACAGCACATGTTGAAGAGGATGTAGAAAAAGATGAACACTCTTCTATTGCTGGTGGGATTGCAAACTGGTACAATCACACTGGAAGTCAATCTGACAGTTCCTCAAAAAATTAGAACTAGTTCTACCTGAAGACCCAGCTATACCACTCTTGGGGATATACCCAGAAGATGCCCCACCATACCATAGGGGCACATGCTCCACTATGTTCATAGTGGCCTTATTTGTGATAGCCTGAAGGTGGAAACTACCCAGATGTCACTCAACTGAAGAATGGATAAAGAAATTGTGGTTCATTTACACAATAAAATACTATTCAGCTATTGAAAATGATGACATCCTGAGTTTTTCAGGCAAATTGATGAAACTAGAAAATATCATCCTGAGTGAGGTAACTCAGATCCAAAAGGACATGCATGGTATGTACTCATGAATAAGTGGATTATTAGCCAAAAAGTACAAAATATCTAGGATATAACCTAGAGACTGGAAGAAGTATAACAAGCAGAAATGTCCAAGTGAGGAGGCTTCAATCCTACTTAAAAGGGGGGAGGAAGGAGATAATCACAGGAAGCAGAGGGAGGGAGGGATCTGGGTGGAAGAGGGATAGGGAAGGGGAAAAGGTGAACAAGATCAGATATGGGGGGAGGAGACAGGAGAGAAGCCCAGAAGGCCAAGAAAATGAATGGAAATAAGCAGCCTCAGGGAGTGAGAGGTCAGGGGACCCTATAGAGAGTACCAGAGTCCTGGGAGGTGAGACACTCCAGGACTCATTGGCGGTGACCTTAGCCAAAATGCCCAACATTGGAAAAAGGAACTCGAAGATTCCATCTCTAGTAGGTAGACATGGCCTCAAATGGAGAGACAGGGTTATTAACCTACAGAAGAACTTCAGGGACAAAAATGGAGAAGAGACTGAGAGAAAGGAGGTCCAAAGACCTACCCAAATTGAGATCCATCTCATGGAGGGACACCAAGGTCTGACACTCTTACTGATGCTATGATGTACTTACAAATGGGAGCCTGTCATGGGATGGTCTGAGGTCCCAGGCACATATGTAACAGAGGACTGCCTTGTCTGGCTTCAGTGGGAGAAGATGAGAAATGAGAGAAACTTGAGGTCCCAGGGAAGGGGGAGGCCTGGTGGTGGGTAGGCAAGGGGGCAGGAGGAATGGGATGAGGAACTGTGGTGGGGGGAATGAGGGGAGACAATGACTAGAATGTAAATAAATAACTTTTAAAAGTTATATGGTAGTACAAAAGATCACAGATAGCAAAATAATCCTGAGTAAAAACACTAGGGTATCACCATACCTGATTTCACACTGTATTTCATAGCCATAGTAGCAAAAACAGCATGATACTGAGTGGCACAAAATAGACATGTTGATCAATGCAATAGAATTGAGGATCTAGAAATACACACCTACAACAACATCATTTTTTACAAACACACAAACACACACACACACAGACTCAGACACACACACACACACACACACACAAATACACCACATTGCAGACAGCATCTTTAACAAATGGTGTTAGGAAAACTGAATATCTTTATGTATGCAGACAAACAAACTTTGGTCTGTATCTCTCACCCTGCACACAAAGCAATTCCAAATGGACCAAGGATTTCGAAGTTAGACATGAAACTCTGAACATTTTAGAATAAAGAGTAGATAGTACACTTCAGATATTGGCTTAGGTAAGAACTTTCTGAATAAGACTCTGGTCACATGGGAAAAGTAGGACTATCAATCAACAAATAGGGCTTCATAAAATTAAAAAGACCTTCTCTTATACAAAGGAAGCTGTCAATGAACAGCTTATAGAATGGGAACAAATATTTGTCTGTTATGCATCTTATGAATGGTTAATGTGTACAGGATACATGGAACAGCAACAAAGCAAACACTTAGAAAACAATCAACTCAATTAAAAAGTGGATATGTACCCAAACAGAGTTCTCAAAACAATAAAATGGCTAATCAATATTTTCTAACATGTTCTATAAGTATTTTCTAATGTGTTCTCTTATCTATAAGGGAAATGCAAATTAAAAACACTTTGTGACACTATTGAATGACAATCAGAATGACTAAGATTAAAAACACAAAAGATAAAAATTGCTAAGAAGGATGTGGGGTACCAGGAGTCCTCATGCACTGTAAATTAGTGTCGTGCTATGGAAAACAAGGGGGTGTTTCCTCAGAAAACTAGAAATAGATCTAAGTCTCCAAAGAAATTTATCTGTGTAATAAATGGTAGTTAGTGTAGAAATGCAGAACTGGTCAAAGTATAGAGAATAAATATCACTAAGTAAGAGGTCAGTGTTGTGCTCAGCTGAAAATAGGGTTTGACATCTGCACTCCCCATATTCAAGTATCATAATGGAAGTGGGGAGATTTTAAGAATCTGACATCAGGTAACACTGGAACAAAATAGCATCTTTTGGACATGGCAGGACTGTGTTATCAGGAACTCACAGCAGCTTAATATAAGTTTTGAAATTCTGAAAGTATTAGAGGAAAAGGTAAGGAAATAATTTCAATATATAGCCATAGGCAAGTTTATTCTGAATAGGAAAATTAAAACTACAATTCTGTACATAATGAAGCTAAGTGATGGCCTACAGAACTGGACAAAATCTTTGCCAATTATGCACTTAACAGAGGAATAAAATTTAAAATATACAAAGAACTGAAGAAAACTAAACAAGAAAAGAAACAAATTAATCAGGAGCCTAATGAAATAAAAAATTGTTAGGAGATGGAATATGAATGGAATATCTGACATGCATATGAAAAAATGTTCAACCCTACTAATCATCAGAGAATGGAAATCAATTGTATTGAAATTCCTTCTTGCCCCTGTAAGAATGGCAATTATTAAGAAAACAAATAAAGCCTGCACATACATGTATATTGCCACTTTATTCACAGTAGTTAGAAAATGGAATCAACCTAGATTTATATCAATAGGTACATGGATAAGAAAAATATAGTACATACACACAATAAGATATTACTAAGCCATGAAGAAATAAATCATGAAATTTCTAACTAAATGGATTCAACTGGAGAAAATCATACTGAATGAGGTACTTCAGGGTCATACAACATGTTCTCTCGTGTATCAATTCTCATTTCAAATATTTTGTTTACTGTGTTTAACTTCGAGCACAAGAGTAAGTTAAGAAACTAGAAAGGGACCATTGGAACAGGATACAATAAGTGAGGGGAAGTGGTCAATTATAGGTAAAACAAAAGTAGAAAGAATACTGGAGGTGAAAAGGCTTAAGTAGGGTGAGTCATGGCAAGGTGGGGGAAATTGGGGCATGGTAAGAGATAAGCCAAAGGAAGTGTAAATTTAAAAAGCCATATGGAATTCTACTATCTGACAACCCAACTAAAAATATAATTGGAAGGATAGTAGAATGCTCATGACAAGAAAGAAAGGGAGAATATTGAGGGTCAAAGTGTCAAGTTGGGGAGAGGCATGAGAGTTAGGGGAGAGGGTGGTAGATGTGCTAATCAAAACTAATGATGGATGAGAAAGCCTTATGGAAACCCACTTGTTAGTAAGCTGATCTTAAAATATAACTTGAAGAAAGAAAAGAGTTCAAATGGAGGCACCCTGCCTGCATGACTAGACAATGCTGCTCTAAGAAGACACAAGTTATTGAAGACACAGGTTTTGAAAATCACAGTGAAAACTTGAAATACCTTATTGCAATTGGTCAGAGAAGTCACAGAGTTCTTCAAAACAACACAAGGTATTACCATTCCCCTTGGTTATTATTGTGACTATTTTTAATGCCAACATGCCACAAATTAGAATCACCCAAAGAAGTGTACTGGTTGCCTTGATTGTTGCAGGAAATAGAACACTCCAACTGTACCTCTTGTTAGCAGCCCAGATACAAAATGGTTATGTGTGTCAGAAGATTGCTTGACTTTCACTCACTTTTGCCACCAAGTTGATTTTCCTTGTTGCTACTGTTGCCAAGTCCTTTGCTGATAATAGCACCAGCATTTCCAAGCCTTCATAATGGACCAAAAATCAACAGCTCTCCAGCAATCTTCCAGGTTTCTAGTGTCAGATTGAGACTTGTGGATGGAGTAACTACCAGTTGTTGCCCCATAATGCCAGACGGGTATGGAGGGACTACTCTAATTGCTGAGGAAGTCAACTTCAAGAACCTAGTAACTATCAGATTCTCAGATTCTTGAGTGTGAGCTAGATGTTTAGCTGCTGTAACCATTTTAAAGCTGACTTAATAATGTAGCTAGAGTTGTGGAACCCAGTCCCAAGAGATATATCTCTCTACAAAACAACTCCTGCACCTAAGGTTCAGGGATCATTTCAGAACAGGGATCAAAAATACTGTAGGAACCAGAAGATCAGGGATTTTCTGTGATATCTCCTATTAATGTATCTACAAAAATGCCAACAATAAACATGACAAAATGTGTGGTGGAGGAAAGCCCAGGAGGCCTCAACTCTACAACTACAATCAGAAAACAATTAGTTAACCAAAAACAACAGTCTGGCTGCTATTGCACCACTGAGAAGATCTTGCCTGGCAGACTAGTATTGTAGCATGAAAAGTCCAGCACTGGATAAGGCCACTGATATGTCCCCCAACTCCTGTAGCATGACTTAAGTGACTAAAGAATGGTAACATCAGGAGAAATAGTCTTCACCAGGGAAAAGTACACAAATATTGGCAACTATTGGCTATAAAGTATTAGTCAGTCATTAACACACACAAACATAAACACACACACATATATCCATGATATAGTATCTTTTGTTGCCACAAATTGTGTGTGTGTGTGTGTGTGTGTGTGTGTGTGTAGCCTGGGCAGGTTGTACACATACATATATGTGTGTGTGTGTGTGTGTGTGTGTTGTGTATTGTGTGTGTGTATATGTAATAACAATTGATGAAAAAGGACCATGAATTAGAAAGAGATATGGAATGATTTGGAGGAAGTAAAGAGAAAAAGAAAATGATGTAATTATAATATAGTCTCAAAAATTTAGACAAAACCAACAGCACAAAGGAAAAATATAATGAAAAATTAAATTATGATATATACATATTTTTTCAATTCCCTTGGTTCTATTCCTCTAGAGAACCCTAAAACAGTTATCCACCATAACTACATAGTATACCCTATTGCTGAAGATACCACATTCTTTGGCTGAAGGACATAAATAAGTCAATCTTAAAGTTTCTTGGAAACTTCTCCTTTGCTGCCTAGATTTTGTGGTACCAAAAGTTACTGTGCATGCTACAGGAGTTGAGGAACTTATCAGTGGTCTTACCCAGTGCTGGACTTTTCATGTTACACTATCAACCTGCCAGTCAAGACCGGCTCAGTGGTGAAAAGAAGCCAGACTGTTATAGGTTAACTATTTTTTTTATTGTATTTGAGCCTCTATCCACATAAGTGTATATGTTTGGTACTATAATTCTAGTCAAAAGGCAATGTTTGAGACATCATGGGCCTTAGGGTAGAACCTGGTTTTGCCATTTTACTTAATGGTCATGCTTTCAAACTATTTTCTAAGTATTTGTGTTTATACCCATAGACGTGGGATGCTCTCTTCTTTGTGTACTGGGCAGCAATCAATGTAGAGATACATAAGAAGTCAAAGTACTGATAATGAGAGACTTAGAGCCGAGCCATAAATGGTGCATTTTCATCAACTTCTCCCTCCCACTAGGGCACAGGGAAGAAGCTGAAAGAATGTAAGAACCAGAAGATGGGTAGGAATGCAGTACATTGCTGCATTTTGGATATAATCTGGCTATTAAACTCATGATCGTGTGCTTACATACATAAGACCTGCACAAGATCAAGGCAGCCAGAATTCTGGCATAGATTAGAGAGATGTTCTATATGTTCCATCCCTTACTTAGGAGATATTGTCAATTGATAGTTTCTAGGGAAGGAAATATCATTCTTCTTTGAGCAGTTGGCTATTAGTAGATTAGTAGGTTTCTTGTAGTTGAGTGGGTGGCCCCATGTACAAGTATGTACATATAGGAAGCACTAATTAAATTTAGTGGGTCATAAAAAATGAATACATGAAGTTGAGAAGTGTACATGTTGGGGAGATATGGGGAAATTTGGAAAGGGGATATGGGAGAGTGGAGCTGGTCCTTATTGTATACATATATGAAATTTTCAAATGATAAAACAATTTTAAAAGAAAAAAGTAGCAACAAAAGCTGACAAGAATCTGGACAAAAAGGGAATCCTTACACATTGCTGGACGTGATATGTGGTGCTTTGAATAAGAATGGTACCCAACGATATTGAAAAGTTCCCAGTTGTGGATTATTCAGGAAAGATTCGGAAGTGTGGTCTTGTTGGAAGTGTTTCACTGGGGATGGGCTTTAGGGTTTCAAAATCCATACCAGGTCAGGTCTTACTCTCCCTGCCTGCTGAGTATGGATCAGGATGTAAGCTCTTAGCTACTGCTCCAGTGCTATGTTTGCCTGTGTCATGTTCACTTCCAAGATAACCATGAACTCACCCTCTGAAACCATAACCAAGCCCCCATTTAAATGCTTTTTTAATGGGTTGCCCTGGTTGTATCATCTCTTCACAGTAATAGAACAGTAATTAAAATAGGATGCAAACTAGGCCAGCTACTATGGAAGCCAATAGGAAGGTTTCTCAAAAAACTAAAATTAAATTTATAATATTCCCAATTATAGTGTTCCTGTGTATTTGTCCAAAGGACTCCAAATCAACATCACCAGAGACATTCACATATGAATATTTAGTGTAGCACTCTTCATAAGTTATGGAACTGAAATAGTGATCAATAACAAAAATGTAGATAAAGAAATCATGGTGTATACATACAATTTACATACATGGAATTTGTATACATGTACAAATATACATACGTGGAATTTTTCAATAATAAAGAACAAAAGTATTATTTACAGGGAATTGGATCCTACTGGAGATAATAATATTGAGTAAAATCAGCCAGTCTCAAAGTGATAAATATGGTTTTTCAATGGGGTTCCTAGATTTAATATATAGATATCAAATTATGACTTAAAAGTAGAAGTGAAATTGTTCATGCTGTTAAGGGAACAAAGACTATTAAGTAGGGAAGTGAAAGGTAAGGAAAGGGAAGAAGTTGCTCAGTGTATAATATATACTTCTAGGAATGTTTCTAAAACTAAAAGTTGAAATCTAAAAATACAATTAAATGCAAGTAGGCTTTCTTATTGCTCTCCCTTCTACACAGAAGTGCTCGGAATCAGAAGAACTGAAATGACTTCCCTATACTTCCACAGATATTATAAGACAGATGTGGGTTTTAGTCCTAAGCAGGGTAGCTTCTGGCTTCATTCAAGCAAACTAACTATGTGTGATACATTTGAAAACCACTGTAGAACTTTCTATTTCAGACAGAAAACAGATATTCATCCACATTTATTATTGTTAACATATTTCTCATCTGGTGGAACTTCATTGGTGGTGACATAAAAGCCAAATTATATGAGTGGAGAGCATAAGAGTTTGAGTGGAAAAGACCTGGAGGACAATCTAACCTCTCCATCCTACAGGTGAAGACCTATAGGTTAAGGCTGAGTAGTAGGACAGGCTTTTAATTAGTAAATTCTGTCAGTGTTAATTGAGTACTTCCTATATGTTACAGATGGTGTAGAGGCAAGGGTGTGCATTTAAGGTGCATATATTATAGTATGAGGCGTATAATAATCAAGCAACAATGCGATAGGTTAATTTCAGGTGATGCTAATTGCTACAAAGAGAAGAAACAGATGCTTTATAAAGACCAGTATAGAGAGCAAATGATCTAAGGTGGGAGAAACTACTTCAGAACAGGTGTGCCAGAAAGATTCTCAGAAATAAAAACTTAAATAGAACCCTGAATGATGAGAATCCATCAGTTCAAACAGACATCAGAGAGAAAAGTCACTTCAGAAATCATAAGTAAAAATCCCCAAAGTGGGAATTCAGTGAACTAAAGTAATGTAGCAACAACCATTACAGATGAAGAACGGAAATTTGTGGCTAGAGGATGAGTCGTGATTATAAAAGCAGAAAGAAGCAAGATCACTTGTGAAGAAAGTTTGATGGTTATTCTAATTGCAGAAAGATTTGCAGTAAAGCAGTGTTATGATGTCTTGGTATTATAAATGCTAACACTAAGTAATGTTCAATTTTCAAACTATCAAACAACAATACCTGTGCTTACTGTTTTCAGTTGTCCATACTTTCCTTGATTTTTGTGTATTACCAATGCTTTCAGATAAATTTTGAAGTTTTTAGAAATTATAAAACCAACAGTTGTATTAACATCGACCACTGAATCACTGTTCCTCATATCCATCATCAGTCCTCTAACACAAGAACTCTTGGATTGGACTCCTACAGCAAACTCAGTGATGTGCGGTAGTCAATGAGGCACACACAGATTCAAACAGGCCATAAGCAAAAAGTACTTGCTCATTTAGAACTTGTTTCTCTTACTTTTTTTGTAGAACAAAACAATCCTGGAATGAAGTTCAGGTAAACCTGTGATAATATAAATGACACCTGTCTCATTCACCTGCCAAGAACTACCTATGCACTATCATGCATATAAATAAACCAAGCCAACAAGAATGATGCCTCAGACAACAGTGACAAGCCATTCCATCTACACTTAGTCCAGGCTGCTGGTCCAAGAATAGTAAGAAACCAAGGATAGTTGTTTGGATTATTTTATTTTCTAGGATAGCAGCCAATATTTTACTTGACATGAAATTCTAGACATTGTGAAGTATTGAAGCAGCCCCCTGTGTCCTCTGCCTCTAGCTCCAGCCAGACACCTTGTTATCTTTTGTCTTCAATTGGTCCTTTTGCTACTAACATTTCACTTGCCACAAAGTCATCAGGGTTGATTTATGTTGGAGCATAGGCTTGATCAATTTCTCATTTTTTATCATCTACTTTGGTAAAACATTCATATTCCCTGAGGTTGAACAAGTGAGTTTCTTGAAAGATTTGTCTTTTGCTTTTTGCTTATTTGTTGCTGCTGCTGCTGGTGATGTTAATGTTGTTGTTGTTGTTGATGATGATGATTATGATGATGAGGACTATGATGATGATTAAGAAGATGACAATGATTTTGAGGGAGAGCCTCACTATGTGGTTCAGGCTGGCCTAGAATTCAGTATCTGTACTGAATGGTTTTGTGTGTCAACTTGACACAAGCTGGAGTTATCAGAGAGAAAGGAGCTTCAGTTGAGAAAATGCCTCCATGAGATCCAGCTGTAAGGCATTTTCTCAATTAGTGATCAAGGGGGGAGGGCCTCTTGTGGGTGGTACCATCTGTGGACTGGTAGTCTTGGGTTCTATAAGAAAGCCAGATGAGTAAGCCAGTGGAAGCAAGCCAGTAAGTAACATCCCTCCATGGCCTCTGCATCAGCTCCTGCTTCCCGACCTGCTTGAGTTCCAGTCCTGACTTCCTTTGGTGATGAACAGCAGCATGGAGGTGTAAGCCAAATAAACCCTCTCCTCGACAATTTGATTCTTGATCATGATGTTTGTGCAGGAATGGAAACCCTGACTAAGACACTGCTTGTAAAAATTCCCAGTATTTCAGAAGCAGAAGTTCAATTTCACTTGGTAGTTAAATGTTAAGCTTGTATTCCCTAAAGTCTACACAGGGCTGGTCTTGCCAACATTTCATCATGGAAAGGGGAAAGATACTAGCAGTTAATGATAGCCGAAGGAAGGAATGTCACTTTTTGAAATGATGCTGTTACTTAGGCTCCAGTATATGACCTCCCATCCATTAAAAATAATCATACTTGCATTCTGGACATTTATAATCCTGACTTGAAATGAGGCTTTACCTCACATCACATCCTCAGAAATATTACTGAACTTTTTCATAGCCTCAGTTTTTCTCATACATGGTATAAAAAAGATAGTAACAGTACCTCCTCTATCAATGAATCAGTAAGCTTTAATGAAATGAGTTAAAGTGCTTATGGACATCATCTAAAATCCACAAGTACTCAAGGCTAATGTAATAACTACATAGTAAATCACAATTATTACTATTATTACCTGCCCCTCTTCCATTAAACCTCTGTAAGTTCTTCCATTATCACCTCTGGAAAAGGCTGTCTTGTGTAACTTTTTTCTTTTCTTTCCTTTCTTTTTTTCTTTTTCTTTCTTTCTTTTTTTTTTTGGAGACAGGGTTTCTCTGTGTAGCCCTGGCTGTCCTGAAACTCACTCTAACCAAGTTTCTTCATTTGAATATTGTTGCTGTAGGCTTAACTACCTGTTCCTGGCAAAGAAATAGCAACATCATCTCAGGCAAATAGCTAGATGGATTCAGACTCTGAATCTTAAACTCGGTTATCCCGACAGAATGAAACACACACAAACATGCACACACACACATGCACACACACGCACACACACAAGCACACACAAATAACTGTTACCATAGTCCTTGTGTTCCCAATAAAGTATTGATCAAAATAATAAACCTAAGCCTACAACAGTGGCATGCATATCTTGACAGTAACCAACAGTTCTCTAATTGGGCATAAGACCTAATTAATAAAAAGGAAATTGTGTCTGGTACTGGAATGTAGCCAGTGACCCAAGGCTAGTGAGTTCAAGGATCATGGAGGCAAACATACAACCACTACTTTACTAAACAAGCATAATTTTTAACTGCATTCTAAATATTTAATCCCAATAACCACAGTTAACTGTAACTATTACACATCAACAAAGAAGCTTCTCTTTTCAACAAATAGAGACCATCACAGAAAAACACAATTGACTAAAATTCAGCAAGTGAATGTATATTGCTTATACCAACTGATACATCTATGACACAATTCCTGCACCTACAGGTCAGGAAATCTCAAAGTAGAGGGGACAGAAAGAATAAGAGCAGGTGGACCAAAGGAAAGTGTTTCAAGAGAGCAAGATGGAAGCCACAGGTACTTCATGACCTAGCCTCAAAAGTTCTTGTGTGTCCTCAACATCCTACTAGATACACAAGTTATCAATACTTAATGTGCGAAGGAGTCACAGAATGATAGAAGTACAAAGACAGATATTACTGACAGCTACCAGGCGTTAGCTACCCCTGAGAATCTTTTAAGCCCTTAAGGATCTTGTACCCAGGTAGTTACTCCTAGCCACCTAAAACACCAAGATGCATCTTATTTCAGGAATCTAAAGACAATGACTTTCAAGTAATGGTGGGAAGGAGGGGAAAAGTACAAAAAATAAGAAGGGTGAATATATTGATTCCAAGAACAATGTCTGTAGTTCAGTAACTAGAAAAGATAACCTTTTGAGAAAAGAGACATGGACTGTTCCTAAGGTCCAAGGACACAGAGTACTATCAAACATGAGTGTGTATCTTGGCAGATCAGTAACTTCTCCTTTTACAATCACCAAGAAAAATCTGGCATCCAGTTCAACCCTGCTTGTGTGGGGCATCTGTTACTATTTCACTCCAAAACTAGTCCCAAGAATTAAGACCATGAGTTCCAGCCACTGAGGAACTCCTACTACTACCCCGAGACCATGTTCCAAATTATAAGGCCTTTAAAAAGAACTTATGCTGACATGAGGCTGTTAGGTGGCTGTTAGGTGAGCCATGATTTAGTCTAACTGGTGTCCCTGGAAGATATCAGGACACATAAAGATAAAGAAGCCAGGGATACAAACAGGAAAGACCTTGGGAGAGCACAGGAAGACATGGTTGTTTGCAGGCCAGGAAGAAAGGCCATCCTTTCTGATATTTTGTCTTAAATTTCCAGCACCAAAATTGTGGGAATAAAACCTCTGTTGCTTATGTCAAACAGTTCTGTGGTTGTTACATAATAATATCCCTAATAATCAAAAATGCTCTCAACTTTTTGGGGATATTGGTTTCTTAGATATCTCCTAACCTCTACTGTTTAAATGTGATGTGAAGAACCAGACATAGAAAGATCCTTCCCAAAGTCTAAGGGAAGAGACGTGTTGAACTTCACTGGCCAGCTGAGGTCAGCCCTGCCATGAAGCCATAAAAGTAATGAGTCCAGAGATTCTGTTTACACTCCAGGTTCCTTCCATGGGTTTTCTGATGGGCCCCAGACATCCTGTAATCATCCAAATGCAGTTTCCACACGTACAAAAACCTAGAGCCACAGCCAAGGACCTGAACATTTTCTTGCTAGATGCAAAGCCTCTTCTGGACTTATTCTTACACTTTCTTTAGTTTCAAGGATACCATCAACTAAGGCACAAGGAGTTCTGACAGCTGTCAGGGCCACTCAGAGGAGTTTGATCCTGTTACTGTGCTTTGTGCCTTTCAGACCTTCTGACATCTTTAGTTCTCCATTCAGCATACCTGTGTCAAGCTTGAGCTAGAGATTTCTGAAAATGACAACACATGCTCACCAACCATCTCCAGTGGTTTTGAGTTGACAACAAACTGTACTCCATCCACAGCAGAGTAACCTCTAGGTAGGAGTACAGTGGGGAGAACATTTTACACAGGCAAAGGATGTGGTCCTTTTGCAGCAAGATGATTCTCTCTGTTCACAACCTTGGTCAGAGGAACTTCTTTTGCAATGATTATTAGTTAATATAGATACTAATAACCGATCAAAGTTCTGGGAATAAGTGTTAGTGGCTGCTCAACCATAGATGGGCCATCTATATGAACAACTCTGTACCCAAGACATCACAGAAGAATGGGCGGGGAGTATGCAGAGCCAAAGGATGGTGAGATGAGCTGTGAAATGCTGTCTTCAGATATTCCGTGGCTGTTGGCACACATCAACTCACATTATCTTTGGTTGCTAGCATAAGAGTAACCCAGCAAAATGTCCAAGATGAATAGACTAAATATTCCAGAGGCCCAAACCTGAGAAACAATAGGACATTGATGGTTGCTGAGGGAGGGACATCTTTGGAGATACAACCAGTGGTAGGTTGCCCTTGTCTAGGTGGATGTCCCCCAAATCATTCACATCTGGTCAGTATAAATTGCACTAGAGGAGAAGGAGGAGGAAAAGGAAGAAGAGGAGAAGGAGGAGGATGGACATGAAATCAGGAGTGATACTGGGAGTTCAGTGCTAGGGGAAGTTGGAGGAAAGTAGTACTGGGTTGATAAGATGATAATACACTGTATATATTGTGGAATTTTCAAAGAATAAAAGTAATTTTTAAACAATAAACCAAAATGCAGTTTACTACAAAGATTTCCAGATATCTTATTTTTTCTATTGTCTATTGCAGAATCTAGAAGGAAGAAAGGTAAATATCAATGAAATACTTTGGAAGAAAGTACAGCATAAACTAGTGATACGTTTCAGTATGATGAAATTCAGACAAATGTCATCTTATTAGACATTTTATTAGTCAGGTTTCTCCAAAGAAATTGAGCCAAAAAATAAATGCACACACACTCATTTTCTTTGTTAGTTTTCCATTATTGTAACAAAATAACTGAAGATAAAAAAGACAAAAAAGCAGGATAGGTCTATTTTCATTCACAATTGTAAAGGCTGAAGTTCAGGATAGGCTGGCATGTTGCTTTTCAGCCTTTGGAAAAGTGTTATGTCCCAAGAGAACTTAATGGAAGATAAACCTACTGACCTTGTGACAGGTTTGAAACAAAAGAGAATAAGAGGGTCTAGGGTTCAAAGAAGAAGGAGCTGAGGTTCCCAGCACACTCAGCAAGGCCATACCTTTGGTAACCTTACTTCCTAATGCAACAATGTACTTCTTAAGGATTCTATCACCTATTAATTTTGCCACAGGTTGAGAATCACAACTATTAACACATAGGCCTTTAGGGGACATTTCCCCAGCAATAGCATTTATAAACAACACACACACACACACACACACACACACACACACACACACACACAATTCATCCAATGTAGCTTGTTTTTGCTACTTTGTGGGTTCTTTTTTGCACCCCTCTCCACCACTTTTCTTCCACCCTTTCAATCTCTAAGAGAATGGGAGGGGACCTGGGGGGGGGGATTGTGGGAGGAGGTGACCATGAGGGGGTAATGAACAGGATGTGAAGTGAATAAGTAAAAAATAAAATTAAAAGGAGAGAGAACAAAGGATAGAGAGGAAAGGAAAGAGATCCCTGAATAAAGTCAGGGGTTTGAAAGGAGGTGACATAGACAACATCCTGCTGATTAGGGACATCAGGTTCCTTGGGGAAAGTTTGATCTTCACCTTCAGGGTGTCTAGATTAGGGACATCAAATTCCTTGGGGCAAGTTTGATCTTCAACTTCAGGGTGTCTAATTTCTTCTTGTTGTTAATTCTCTCCACATTACTACTTAACAAACCATCACTAGCACCATCATGGACCAACAACAACCAACAATGCCCAACAACAACCAACCAACATCCCAACCCACCTGTCAGTGCTGCAGCATTTGTACATCCTCTGAAGAGTTCCCATAATTTCAACACACTCACAGAAACTATCTGGAACTGGCAAAATCACACCTCTGCTAGAGCATGAGGCAAATCATAGGCAGCTGATGCAGACAGTGTAAGGCAAACTCACATCCACACACCTAGGATTAAAACAAAAGCACATTCCTATTTCTGTGTTTTTTAAAGATGTCAACAGTCTCACTATAATCCTGAAAGAATGTAATTGATATTGTGATAGGAATTGCAGTGAATCTGTACGTTGTTTTGCCTCAGCTATTATGAAAATATCAATAATATTAATTCTTCTAATCCATGAGAATGGATTCCATTTATTTGTTTGTTCTCCTAAATATTGTCAGTGCTTTATACTTTTGAATATATAGCAGCATATACATATTTTTATATATTATACATTTATATCACTATATATTTATATTGTATAGTAATCTATATATTTCATTTTTATCTAGGTATTCTCTTCAAATTGTTGTTAATATGATTTTTTTCTTGGTTTCTACATCAGCAACTTCATAATTGTCTTAAATAAATGCTCCTAAATGCTGTTTATCTTGTATACTACAAATGTCCTAGACCTGTCAGTTATAAGAGTTTGCTGTTCAATGTATTTTGCGGAGTCTTGAGGGTTTTGTAGATATGAAATCCTACTATCTGCAAACACTGAGAGTTTCACTTCCCCATTTTCAATTTGGATGCCCTTTTAATTCTCTTGACTATTTGCTCTAGCTAGGACTCCCTTCTCAAAATTGAATAAAGATAGAAATGGGCATACATGGCCTTTCCCAGAACTTAGAGAAAACATACTGCTGTAATAACCAGAAAACCATAATGTTGGCATTAAAATAAACATATGGGCAATATAATGGAAGAGCTAACTAAGAAATAAATGTACATATTTACAGCTATTTCTTAAAACAAGAAGATAGAGCATGTTGCTGGGGAATTTGAATAACCAAATTCAGAAAAATGAAATTAAACCTCATTCTCCCACCAGACACAAAAGTCAATATAAAATAGATTGACCAGAATATAAGTTCCAAACTGTGAAATTACTAGAAGAAAACATAAGGTAAACATTTCAAGCTATTTTTCTGTACAAAGAGTTTTAAACATCATCCCAAAAGCTCAGTTGGCAAGAATAAACACTGGCAAATGAGAGGACATCAAACAGATAACTTCTATACAGAAAAAAAACCACTAAAGATACAACATACAGAAAAGAATAAAATAATTGGAAACTAAATAATCCAACATTGTACTAATATTCAGAATATAGAAGAAACTCAAGAGCAGACAGAAGATATATAATATAAACATTAAACAAGCTAGGAATGATAGTGATAAGTGTAGTGACATCTACTCATAAGGCAACAATTAGAGATCAGACAGTTAATTACCAAAATGTTGTCTCAAACACACATACAAAACAGTAAATTGGAAAAATTGTCTAAATATGTATTTGTCAAACATTCAACACATATATGAACAATATTCAGCATCACTAATTATCAGGGAACTGCAAATCTAAACCACCATGGGATTTCAGATCATCTAATCTACAATGGGTATTAACAAAAATGGACACAAATGAAGACACATTCTTATTTACTGTTTATTGGTAAGACTATAACTTAGCACAGCCATTATAGAAAACAGTATAGAGTCTTACCATAATAAAAGGAGACAGAAAACCACATGATACAACAATTACAATATTGGTTCTATAGCCAAAAGAGTAAATATAATTTCTATGTTGATGAGATACAAACATCTCCATGTCAACTGCAGCACCATTCCCAAAGGCTAAGATATGGAATATACCTATGTATCCTTAGATTAAATGATAAAGAATATATGGTATATATGCACAATAGAACAGAATTCTGCTTTAAAAATAATACATATGCCATTTATGGCAGCATGGATGGAAATGGAGAACATTCCATTAAATTAAATGATTTACTCATGGAAAAATGCAGCATATTACTATTTGTGTGTATAAGCTAAAAAACTATGGTTGCCATAGGAGAAACAGATGTAATGATAGTTAGCAGAGGCTGGAAAAACTAGGTTACCAGGAATGGATGGATAAACCATAATTAACAGATGTAGAAATGTAGTTGAATCAGAGGAAAACTTGTAATGTTATAAGGCATAGTAGCGTAACTATAGTTGACATTTAACTTTATATTTCTAAGTAATGAAACAATTTTTAATGTTCCCAACATGAATGATATTTGACCTCATGGATATGCTAGTTTGCTTAATCTAATCATACACTATGTACATGTATTATTATATTGCACTTAATCTCATAAATATTTACAATTACATGTTCAAAACTTTAATTAAAATTTTTATATTAATTTATGTTATATGTATGAGTATTTTGCCTGCATGTATATCAGAATATCACATGTAAGTCTGGAGCTTATGGAGGCCAGAAGAGAGTATTGGATCCATGGATCCACTGGGACTAAAATTACAGACAATTGTAAACTGACATGTGGGTGCTGGGAATCAAACTACAACCTACAAGAGTAACAATGCTCTTAACCACTGACTCATCTCACTAGCTCCCTTAAAATTTTATTTTTAAAAAGTATAATGTTTACATTCTTTTAGTTTTTTTAAAATTCTAATAGTGGTAAAGAATATACAACATACAATTTCCTGACATATCCATTTTAATTGTACAGTTCACTAGCATTAAATAAATGGTTATTGCTATACAACAAATCTCCACAAATTAGTCATCTTACAAAATTGAAACTCCATATCTACGAACATTACCTCCCCTTTTCTTCTCTCAGTTTCTCCAACCAAAATCCACCTTTCTGTTTCTATGATTTTGAATACGCTAGATCAGTGGTTCTCAACCTTCCTAATGCTGTGACCCTTTAATACATGGTGTGGTAACCCCCAACCATAAAATTATTTTCATTGCTACTTCACAACTCTAATTTTCCTACTATTGTGAGTCACAATGTAACTATCTGATATGTAGAATATCTGATATGCAATGCCTGTGAATGGGTCATTTGACCCCCCAAAGGGATCATGACCTACAGCTTGAAAACTCCTGCTCTAGATATTACATGTATGTAGTAAAATCATATTTGTCTTTGTATGACTAGTGATTATAATTACCATGGTATCTTTGTGTTCTAATCAAGTTGTTGCAAATAATATTTGTTTCATGTTTCTGGGTGAATAATATTCCCTCTGTGTCTACCAAATTTTCTTTATTTACTAATCTGCTGTTAGAGATTTGGGCTGTTTCTCCTCTTTGACATTGTAAATAGCTACTATAATGATGGAAGGTAAAAATGTCTCTTTTCTTTCATTTTTGTTTTAAATTCTGAGACAGGGTCTATTATGTAGCCAAGACTGTCCTGGAACTCAGTCTGTAGACCAGACTGGCCTCAAACTCAGAGATTCACCTTTCTCTGCCACCCAATTGCTAGGGTTAAAGACATGTGCCACCATGCCCAGCTTGAGAATGTACTTTCAATTATTTTGCTTATACACTCATAATTGAGATTGTTTAATCATAGTAGTCACACTTTTTAGATATTTTGTTGACCCATCATACTATTTCGTAATAGTATTTCCCACTAAGCTACATTATTTTAAATTCTCAAAAATACATAAGAAGTCCAATTTCTCTACATCTTCACCAATATTTGTTAATTCTGTTTTACAAGTAGCCATCCTTTGTGGATGTGAACTAGTATCTAATTTTGGTTTTGCTTTTCATTTCATTAATGATTTGTGATATTGAACCACTTTAAGTATGCTAATGGCCATTTGTAGGCCTTCTTTTGAGAAATGTGTATGTCATTTACTCAGTTTATATTTGGGTTATTTTTATTGCTGTTTTAGGAGGTATCTGGATAATATTCCTTTGTTATTCTATTTTGTAGGTTGAGTTTTCACTTTTGTGTTTTGTTTTCTTCTCTTTTTGATGAACAAAAGTGTTTTATCATTTGATATAATCCCATCTGTCAATTTTTCCATTTATTCCCTGTGGTTCTAGTGCCATATCCAAGAACTCAATGCCAAATGCATGCAATATCATGAAACTTTCATTTATGTTTTCTACAAGTTTTATAGTTTTAGATGTAATTTTTTGCCCTTTAGTCTGTTTTGTGCTGATGTTTATAGATGGTATGAGTTCTAAGTTCATTCTTTATATGTGGATATACAGTTTTTCCTGAACAATATTTTTTGATATGCATCCTTGCCAAGATCATTTGACCATACTCTTTTGGGCTTTTACCTAGATTCTCAATTCTATTTCATTGTGTTGTACATTTCTTTACATTAGAAATGCTCTCTTTTATGTACTTGAGGTTTGTTATAAGTTTTGAACTCACAAAACATGGTTGTGATAAATTAGCATTCAGCTCACTTCCTGTTGTCCTTCTGATCTCTAGCAAATTATGACACTAAAAGGAACAGTGATAATATCGCTAGATTAAATAACATAAATGCTGTGCCATTTCAGGACTGTGTGAGTTTTCTTTTCTGACCAGTGGGAAACCAGGTCACTGCCATGTACTAGGTTCAGTGTCCTTTATAACCAGAGTATCATTGTCATTTCTCATTCCTATTCCCAAACCAAGGGCTGTTGCCAGAAGTAACAGAAACACTCATATCTAGGTAGCATTTGGGGCTTACCAAATTCATTTCTAGAAAGTCAATCCCTGGTGTTATATAATTTTTAAATCTTTAGATAGAATGGGTCATATAGCCTAATTTTGTATTGAGATGTTTCTATATTCAAAATTCATAATTTTAGAGCCAAAGAAAATACATTGTTCACATTCAGCTTCAGTCAATTTTGACACTCCCTATTGGATTGGAATTGAACCTAGAGCCTCTTCTATGCTCCACTCCTGAGCTGCATCTCCAGTGCACCCCACCATTCTTGGCCTACCTGTTTCCACTATTCAGAATCAGTCCTTATCTTCTCTGAACAGATTTCATTTGTTTCTTGCACAACTTTTCTGTTTGCATTCTACTAGCTTACCCTGCCAACATAGATGTGAAGGGATCTAGAACTCCATTATAGTCTAGCAGAGGTATTTTCAAACCATGGATTGAAACTTGCTATTGTGCTTTTAAATCAATTTAAATGATCAAGCAAATACAATCAATTGGGTGAAACGAAATAGGAAAGTAAATAATCAGAGCTCATTGCACATAGTGATGTCTGTCTTTCAAAACTGTCCCAATTCAACTGTGATATTCATTGGGTTATGAAATAAAATGTATGACTCATCCAATTTATAATATCACAAAATATATGGACAAACATGCAGTATATAAAAACCAAAATATTCATGTACTAATACAAATATATATTGCTATTCAAATATTCATATTTAACTGTATCCATCCTAGTTGATATGAGATAAGATCTCATTGATCTGTGGTTAAAATGCATGAAAGGTTCCTGTTTATTCTGGTTATGAACTCTAAATAAGTGTGGCCTCATTGTATTAGGACCTAAAGTGTCATAGAAGAATGTGCATTCTTCCTCATGGAGCTTAGTATTTATGTCTTCTGTCACAACTCAGATACAAGGTCATCAATAATAAGGGCCATAAGTGAGCCATTAATGGATTTAAAATAATAAATAATGACTCAACCACTTATTTAGTGTATATGTGTCAGAAAACATGCTATATAGGAAACAATAATTTTTCAACCCTCAGGACTATTCCCTGAAGCAGTTTTAACCTAGAGTTCATTCAAGGGAAGAATAATTTTTATTTTTCAAAATATATTGACAATAATTTTAATTTCAAATTATTAAACATTATATAGCTAAAAGGGAAATTGACTATGGCAAATATGAGAAATGAAGGGACTACAGTCACACAATCCCATTTAGAGACATTTTCTCAATGAATTAAAGGGTTCTCACTAGGATTCACTGCCCAAAAGATCTCCCACCTCTCAAGTGTTACACCCCTGGAGATCAATCAATTACCACATGTGCCTTTGCAGAACATGTTAGATGCAAACTGTAAAGATGCACCCTTGAAATTGCATCTTTAATGGCATACACAATAGAAACTACAATGAATATAATAAGAGAAGACATATTTTTTAAATTGAAGCATCTTAAAAAAAAGCTTGTTATTGTACTGGTTTCTGTCAACTGGGAGCATTTATTTAGTCAGACACATTCATATTTCATTAAACATGTCTACAAGAGCAATCTAGAAGTTAACAATGTTAAAAAATAATAATATTTTTTACTGAGCATAAAACTTTAAAATACTTGAATACTAAGATGTTTAAAATTGAAGTAGGGGACCCTGTGCTCAGTCCCACAGTTGGCTGTGAGCACCTGCCTCTGTATTTGTCAGGCTCTAGCAGAGCCTCTCAGGAGACAGCTACATAAGGCTCCTTTCAGCAAGCACTTCTTGGCATCTGCAATAGTGTCTGGGTTTGGTGTCTGTATATGGGATAGATCCCCAGGTGGGGCAGTCTCTGAATGGCTTTTCCGTCAGTTTCTGTTCCACTCTATGTCTCCATATTTCCTCCCATGAATATTTTGTTCCCCCTTCTAAGTAGGACTGAAGCATCCACACTTTGGTCTTCTATCTTCTTGAGATTCATGTGGTCTGTGAATCATATCTTGGGTATTCTAAGACTTAAGGATAATATCCACTTATCAGTTAGTGCATACCCATACCTTGTGTGTTCCTTTGTGACTGTGTTACCTCACTCAGTAGTTCCATCCATTTGCCTGAGAATTTCATGAAGTCATTGTTTTTAATAGCTGAGTAATACTCCATTGTTTAAATGTAACACATTTTCTGTATCAATTTCTCTGTTGAAAGACATGTGGGTTTTTTCCAGCTTCTGTCCATTATAAATAAGGCTGCTTTAAACATAGTAGAACACGTATCCTTGCTATATGTTGAAGCATCTTTTGGGTATATGCCCAGGAGTGGTATAGCTGGGTCTTCAGATAGTACTATGTTCAATTTTCTGAGGAACCACCAGACTGATTTCCAGCTTGCAATCCCACCAACAAAGGAGAAGTGCTCCTCTTTCTCCATATCCTCACCAGCATCTGCTGTCACCTGAGTTTTTGATCTTAGCTATTCTGACTGGTGTGAGGTCTAATCTCAGGGTGGTTTTGATTTGCATTACCCTGATGACTAAGGATGTTAAGGTGCTTCTAGGCCATCCGATATTCCACAGTTGAGACTTCTTTATTTAGCTCTGTACCCCATTTTTAATAGGGTTATTTGGTTCTCTGGAGTCTAACTTCTTGATTTCTTTATATATATTGGATATTAGCCCTCTAAAAGATGTCGGATTGGTAACGATCTTTTTCCCATCTGTTTGTCCTCAATGCAGGAGTTAGACAAAGGACTGACTGAGCTGAAGGGGTTTGCAACCCCATAGGAATAACAACAATATCAACCAACCAGAACTCCCAGAGCTCCAAGGGACTAAACCACCAACCAAGAGTACACATGGAGCTACCCATGGCTCCAGCTCCATATGTAGCAAAGGATGCCCTTGTTAAGCACCAATGGGAGGAGAGGCCCTTGGTCCTGTGAAGGCTTGATGATTCAGTATAGGGGAATGCCAGGGAAGGGAGGGGGGAGTAGATGGGTGTGTGGGTGAGCACCCTCATAGAAGCAGGGGGAGGGTAAGGGGATAGGGGGTTTCCGGAATGGAAACCTGGAAAAGGGACAGCATTTAAAATGTAAATAAATAAAATATCCAATAAAAAATTAAAGTAGGGTAATAATTAAACTTTAAAATGAACTACCAGACTTGCTCTTATAACTCAAATTAATTTTGTAATGTGAATATTTGGCTTTGAGTAAGTATTAATGCAACATTAGCCTTTTCAGTAGTTTGTAATTGTCAAACACAGTATAATTTACTGCATTACCATATATGTCTCATGTGTTTGCTCATAAATAAAATTTCTCCAGATGATATCATATTGAACTTATTCCATACTCTTTATCATTTACTGTCATTCCACTGGTATACAAATACCATGAGAACACAGATAGGTAGGTGTATTTGCCTATCTGTATTCTATCAGCATCTAACACAGTACTGGCCACAGAGTAGTCTCTCAATCAATAGTTGTGAAATGAATGAAGATGAGTAGTAACTTTTTGTCCTAAGATATTTCTAGTTTACATCTTGTAGCCACAGGGTTAAAACTATCCATTGAAGCTTTTGGGAATCCTCATTGTACATAAAACTGAAAGAAATGACTGTCCCTCTTCCAGAATCTATCAGATCCCAACAGCTTAGGAATGTGAGTAGGCTCCCACAAACCCTGTTCTAGTCCATGATTAGCTGTTGTCAGACATGATCTTGTGTAATCCTAGTGCAGACAACTGCATATGCTATGAAGTCATATTTATACATATTTCCATTATAACTGTATAAAATCTTATCTTCAGAGTAAAATATGTTTCGACTCATGGTTTTGGAGATTTAAATCAATGGTTGCTTCACTATGTTGCTTTGGGTAGCACATGATAACATGGTAGGAACATATGGCAAAGACCTATTAAACTCACAGCAGCCAGGATAAAAAGTCAAAGACAGGAAAGGACTAGGTTCCAAATGTCTTCTTCAAGGGCCTGATCCATAATGTCCTAACTTCCTCCAAAAGGCCTTGTTACTTGAAAGTTTCAGCACCTCATCCTACTCACCTTATCAATTAAGCCTTTAATATATAGGCCTCCAGGGGACACCTAAACACCAAAGCATTCTTCCTCTGACTTCCCAAGACTTATATCCACTTCATGATGTAAAATATGGTGCATCTTTCTCCCAAAGTCACCACAGTTTTAGCAATTCCAATGTCTATAATACATTGCAGTCACAGAAATGCACTAAGTTATAGGTTATGTAAGTAGAATGTAGCCTCATTAGGTTATACAGGCAAAACATAACTTACACTATTTAAATTTCATAAAAACGGCAACTACAAAAGTATACTTTCATGACTGTTGACATAATTATTTGATGCTTATCACTTTGATTGGCTTTTAATCTCCATAAAATCTCTATAACATATCTTTCTTTGATATTCCATTAGAAACCTAGATCAGTTCTGTGTGATAAATAGCTGTCTACTGATTAAGTCAAGGATGATATGGGAAGGTAGAGGTAGGATGAGTTTGTTAGTAACCTGCTCTGCTGCCATATTAGCCTCAGTGATGACAATGTATCCTGTGAGCCATTGAGCGTAAAAATCATCCAGTTGATTACAACTCTGTCTGGTTGCTATGCCACTCTGGTTCTTCTCAGCCTGTTTGGGATGTTGGGGAGCAGTGGACCTGGAATGGGAAACACATATACTCTAAATGCCATCTCCCAGTCATCTGGCACTCATTAATTGACCATTTTACTTTGTGCCTTTAGTACATGATTTTTCTTTCTGAATTTCTATTTACACTTTTATGGTAAACAATTTTATATGTGGCTTTCATTATTAAAAAGCAAATACCATGGGATGAGGCTATGATTCAGTGTTAGGATATTTGGGCTGGAGATACAGCTCCATGATAAAACATATTTTTCTAGTATGTAGAAACCTTAGGTTCAGTTCACACATAACAAGGGCATGGCATTATGATAGGTTTTATTTTTTGTTTGGTATTTTCTAATTTTCTAAAAGTATTCTACAATGACCTTAAATTTTAATAAAAATTCTACTATATTAAATACTACAAAATCTAAGTCCTATTTTAAGGCCTTTCAAATGTTTTAGAATCACATTTAGTACTACTCAGTTCAAGATTGTGGTAAAAATTGAGAGATTGAAAAGTAAATGTCTATACTAAAAATATTAGTTATAAAAAGATGAAATTTAATTGTTACCAACTTGGAGGTATCCTTAGCAAAATTTGATCTACTAGAGCAGCGGATCTCAACCTGTGGGTTTCTATCCCCACAGGGGTCACATGTCAGATACCCTATATATCATATCTACATTATGATTCATTGCAGTAGCAAAATTGCAGTTATAAAGTAGCAATGACATCGTTTATGGTTGGGGATTACCACAACATGAGGAACTGTATTAAAGGATTGCAGCAGGAGAAAGTTTGAGAGCCACTCTACTAGAGGTTAAAATTTGAAATTCAACATGCTTCAAAATCAGAAGCATACCAATACAAAAACACCAATGAAATTCTGTACAGTATTACTTTCAGGTTATGTATATTAAAGTATACGTGGAACATAAATATATTTCATGTTTAGATTTAAGCACATCCCCAAGGTATTTCATTAAACATATACAAATATTTTAAATACAAGAAAGCTCCGAAATCGAGACTACTTCTGGTGTCAAGTATATTTGAGTGAAGAATATTCATCTGTTATGGGTTTTTTGTGACAAAATTACAAGTTGCACTCTTATGGCAAGAGCATCTTTTAAGTTGCCTGGATCTTGAGATCTATTTACCACTTTGACATAGTTGCCATTTCCAATATGTTATAAATAAGATGCTTGGTAACGATCACAGAGGAAACAAGAAAAAATAGTCACACTGTTTAAGTTCCCATACATTTAAACTATAAACACTAAATTTGGACCAAATATCCCTTAAACTTTTAGCATTGTAACATTCTGACAGAGATCCTTCTGTTGCATGCCTAGTTGTCAAATCTATACTGCATAATTATATTCTGTTTGTCAATATATTTGAGGAGAAATAAAGAGGTAGATGAACTACAAATTTGTGTGGCAAAATTTCAGGTTACTAATCTTACCTCAGAGGTCAAACATTTACAGAAGACAGACAGACAGACAGGCGCACACACACACACACACACACACACACACACACACACTTTACAAATAAAGTTAATTTTCCTTCTGTGCTTCACATAGTCCAAAACTTAAGGAGTGGAAATATACATGTCACAGGAAGCAAGCACAATGTTGTTACCTAAGTTTTCAACTTTGCCATCAAGTAGGATTTTGGATTGAATATCAAATCAGAACATTGAACAGGAAGAATTATATGGACTAGATTTTAAAGTTCTGTTATTTTTCATATCACAGTCTATGTACACATCAAATATGTTAGGTAAAAAACATCTCTGTAAGCATATAATCCATTTTTAAATTCATACTGTGATTTCTGCACTACAGGTATAAGACATTTGTCTCTGGCATGTATTTCTACTGGTAAAACATAACCATTGTAGTCTGTGGCAGATTTAGAGCATGTGATTCCCTCCTATGGCTCCTTAATTCCACAGGTGAAGTAGAAATAATGCTTGATATGTATCTCTTAATGTCCACCTAGTTCATTTCCAAATTTATGCTGTGAAGCCCGTGATCTCTGTAATATCATTTCACTACCTAGCAAAGCCCAAGAAACCAAGTTATGTCATACCTTTAATTCCAGCCCTCAGGCAGCAGAGACAGGTAGATCCCCAATTCTGAGAGCAGCCCGGTCGAAGAGCAAGTTTCAAGACAGCCAGGGATAAATAGAGAATGTGTGTCTTGTAAAACAAAACAAAACAAAATTCAAATGCCATCATGTAGTCATTTGACACAAGATCATTATTCAAAATAAAAAGCACAGTCTAGGACAGACAATCTCACAATTAATCTTACCCATAAAGTCTCAACAACAAGAATAGGAACAACAGCAATATATATACTAGAGTGGACAGGAAAAAGACCATGAGGCCTCATTCCTACACAAAGAACTACAGGTCACCACAGAAGGCTGAAAGCAGGAGAAATAGCTTTCCCCAGGGAAGAACACATCATTAATTTTCCAGGGAAGAACACATCATTAATTTCCCAGGGGAGAACACATTAATCCCCCAGGAGAGAACACATTAATCCCCCAGGGGAGAACACATTAATCCCCCAGGGGAGAACACATTAACCCCCCAGGGAAGAACACATTAACCCCCCCAGGGAAGAACACATTAACCCCCCAGGGAAGAACACATTAATCCCCCAAGGAAGAACACATTAACCCCCCAGAGAAGAACACATTAACCCCCCAGAGAAGAACACATTAACCCCCCCAGGGAAGAACATATTAACCCCCCAGGGAAGAATACATTAATCCCCCAGGGAAGAACACATTAATCCCCCAGGGAAGAATACATTAATCCCCCAGGGAAGAATACATTAATCCCCCAGGGAAGAACACATTAATCCCCCAGGGAAGAACACATTAATTCCCCAGGGAACATAATCTAATTCCAAATGGTCACTTCTGGAAACATAAATACAAGTAACATCCGGATTGAACAGGTTATACTTATGAATATATTGTATACACATATATGCATGTAATAACAGTTAATTACAAATGAGGTATTGAATTGGAAAGAAATGAAAAATATTATATGGGAGTGTTTGTAGGGAGAAAAGGAGAAATTTAGTTAACTAAAATCTCAAAAATAAAAAAGAGAAAAAATATATATTTTTATTAATGGTTTGTATTATAAATTTGTAAGCTTCATGTATTCTAGTTGGATCAGCCCTAAGTTGAACTCAAAAATTCTAAGGTATTATAGACATGTATCTCTAGCCACTGATTATGCCTTCAGCTTATTTCTAACATTTATGCCAAATAAAATTTCTATCTAAAATCACAGATCAAACATTTATATTTCTCTACCCCCAATGTTCAAAACAGCCTAGTTCCTTAGCGTATTGCTCTTTGCATTTCTCTATGATTTTTCAAAAGTAGATAAATTCATTCTTAGATGAAAATATGCCACAGAATCCTGATATATAAAACATACAAAAATTACATTAACATGAGTTTGTGTTCAAGTTCAAATAATTATATTTATGTGTGATAAAATCAACCAATGAGGAAAAATGAGGTTCTTCTGAAAAATATACAAATCTGCAGTCAAGGCTTAGGGCGCTGCATTGTTATATTAATATTTTGGTATTTAATTTTATTCTCCTTGTATAGTATTGAGAGAATTATTACAGATGAGTAGCTGCAAATGCCAAAAACTTTAATAGTTCCTTTTGCAATCACATACACAGAAGGCAAAGCAACTTTGCTAAAGTTCTGAACAAAAATAGAGACAGCATAATTTCAATGTCTCCACTATATTATTTTTTATATTTTATCTTCTTAATGTATAGTTTACTAAGTTCTAAAATATATGCTTATGTATGTATATTTTACACAGAAAATTAAATCAAGGCTCCATAGAATTACTGAAAGAGTACTGCGTTGCATCTCAAAGTTCATGATACTTAATTTGAAATTCTCACCATGAAAGTACTTGATGATTTAGCTATGATCTGTTTTTATGATTTTAGTGTCCTCCCCTGTCTTCTTTTGAAAGGCGGAAACTTTGTTATGTACCCCCTGATTATTAATGTGAGAATCTTTATATAATAGAGCAAAATTGCTCATTATCCCCCAAGCAGAGAATAGCTACCATAAATGTTTTAGTATGATTTATTTCACTATTTTATCCTTATTGGTAATTCTGATAGGTTAGAGAAAATTATGCCAAGCATTTAAATAAAATTTTATCAAGACTAGATACTACCTCATTAAATACAAATACCATATGATGCAATTATTTTATTAATTCCACTTTACATTGAAGAAACAAGATAAAGCAACAGTGAATACTTTATCAACATCTTTTTGCCAAAAGTCAGAGTCAATTGCAGGTCTAAGCTTCAAATCACTGTCTGACTCCAGAGACTATGTGCCCAAAACACTGTATGACCTCCACCTTCATACATTTCCACTGTCTCTAAGTCTGCCCAGTTTAATTTACTATTCTCTCTGCTCATGCCATTTCCTTTATTAGGATTTCCTCCTTCCCTATTACTGCCTAGTCAAATCCACTTTATTATTCAAAGGCCATCTACTACTCAGAGTTTTTAATTTAACTTTAGTTCTCCCTTTGAGAACTGCCAATGATATCCTTTCATGAAGAACAGGTTCTGTGGGGGGTGGGAGGGATATAAGAGAGGGTAATGAGTTGTGGAAATGATCAAAATATATTACATTTATATATGCAATTGTCAAAGAAAAATAAATAAATAAAGTACTATTTCATGTACTTTATCAACATCCTTTTCCTGTCTGACCTCCTCTTCTTCCCTGCCTCCTGCACTCCAGACAGCATGATATTTGTTTGTGCTGAATAACTAGTGGCCTTGTTCCAGTTCTCATGCTTTGGACCAGGGACTGCACAGTTACTCTAGGATCTGGCTACTGGAATATAGGGAGAGAGCTTGCCCATCTGGCATCAACTGAAACAAGTATTCATGTACAGGAGTAAGGACACTTGCTCCTCTAGTCTAGGTAACGCTGCCTTGCACCCCTCCTCCCACGGTTGCTTGTTGCCCTTTAACTTCTTTTCCTCTCCTGACTGCCCTGAACATTCCTTTGAAGAGGATTTCCTCTTGATAAAGTCATTTACAATGTGGGATAATGCCAGCTTTGTGTTCTGCTCTTGATTCTGTGAAGGCAGTCTTGGTAGCTAAACAAATTTTCTTTGCTTTATCCCAAAGTTTTTTTGGCCCTCTAAGGAGGTCACTGCAATTGAAAACCAATGTTCTGGATCCAAGATTATGAAACTTAGTTCTGTGCAACTATGTTTCCCAGTTTCACAAGTCATCCCTAAGGGTCCTAGAAAGAAACTGGACATGTTTATCTAACCCACTTGGTGAAGTGTGAAATCAAGGGAGTTTCAATGCCAACTAGAAAGTTGTCTTAAGAGACTGGAATGAGAAGCTATAAACCCTCTGGGTATGTGCCTTCTATGTAAAGATAATTCTCTGATGGATTTCTGATATATCACATACAGGAATATGGAGAATGAGAACATTCAGACTCAGCTTTCTCTGGACTTCAAGACTCACATATCCAATTGCTTAGGAGATATATTTACCTGGCTATATGTTTGATGCCTCAAGAAGTTGTTGATATCCACTCTCTCGCCCAACCCCACCCATCCCATCCTCACGCATAGACCCTTTGACTCTCCCAGGCTTAGCTAATTGAAAACCTGAGATCAAAACCTGTAGTGTTCCTTCCATTCTTTCTTTAAAACTCCACATCTGGTCCAGAGCAAATATGGTTGGCCCTACTATAAGTGAGGAACACCAATTGCATTTCAGTGTTATTGACCCACTCTATTTCCCTTCTGTGTTATTGTAGAAACCTAACTCATTCTGGGCATACTGGTTCATGACTGTAATACCTTTTACTTGGGAGGCAAAGACAGGAGCATTGAAAGTTCAAATCTAGCATGTTCTATATCGTGAGGCTTTGACTTAAGAAGCCAAGGCAGG
This sequence comes from Rhynchomys soricoides, assembly GCA_019843965.1. Classification (NCBI taxonomy): domain Eukaryota; kingdom Metazoa; phylum Chordata; class Mammalia; order Rodentia; family Muridae; genus Rhynchomys; species Rhynchomys soricoides. Next base: position 1,795,183 of record JADRCH010007448.1, read on the forward strand.
GGCATTAGTGGATAAAGCTCAGTTGTACAGCCTTTGGCCTGGCATACACAAGGTCCTGGGTTCAATGCTCATCACTGAAAAAATCTGACAGATTTCTTTGCTCCATTCTTACTTACATCAATCCACTCTCCACTCAGAAGTCTGGGAAACACTATTGTAATTAACAAACTCAAAACTCTCTATGGACGTGTTTTATTTTCACCCATAGCATAAGCCTAGCTGTTCCTGAAATGTGCTAGGGTTCAGTCCCACCTCAAGGTTTTAAATATTATAGAAGGCTCTTTCACTGTATTTCCACTGGGTTACCTCCATTTCCTTCAGACCTTTGCTCAAAATTTATTTTAGTGATACCTTTCCTGGTCACACTTTCTGAAATTGCAAAACAAATATCCAGGCACTTCTAACACCTCTGTCCTGTTTTACTATTCGCCTTAAAACCACAGATACCAAACTCTGCCTTCTCATATAGCATGCTAGTTTATGGACGTCTACATTAAACATTATACTATGATTTGAATCTTAACTTTCTTCCAAAGACCTATGTGTTAAAGGCATTATACTCAGGTAGTGGTGCTCTAGAGAGATGATAGAATGTTTAGGAGGGGTGGCCTAGTGAAAGAGATTTGGATAATTGGGATGTGCCCAGGAAGAGACCTTCCTCTCCTCCAACCCCTCTGCTTTACACCTAAGGTGAAGAGATTTTTGTTTTGCTTTCTGTTTTGTTTTGTTTTGTTATCTGTAATGTGTCTGGAGGCATGATAATTAGCCTCAGGACAGGCTGAAAAACTATAGGACAAACAGCCATGAACTGAAATCTCCAGAATTGTGAGCCAAAATAAATACTTCCTCCCTTATCAAGTGTATTATGTATGGTATCTTGGAAATGAAGGCTGACTAATACACACAATAGTTTGATCATGGCAGGGAATTTTATCTGTTGTATTCTCTGCTGTGTCTATCAGCAGTGTCAAAAACAGGTCATGGCATACATGGTCACTCACAGGAGTCAAGTAAATGCATGGCAAATGGATGGAAGATAGCAAATGTACATGGAATATACTACTGTATATGGAACATCTTTGCTAAGCCCCTTGCCTAAGAGATTGAGCTTCTGCAACTGCAATTCACCGCTGTAAGAGACCAAATTTTTACACATTGGTTTTCCAATTCATCTTTGGTTTAAAGGAACTATTACATGAATGGGATTTTTGAAACCATAGGGAAGCTTCTACCTTAAACAAAACAAAAACAAAAACAAACAAACAAACAACAACAAAAAAAAAACCAGAGCTTTTTTTGTTGCTCTTTCCAAAGCTTTAGCTTGAAAAGCTTTTCCAGGCTAAAAGTCACGACATTGTTTCAGGGGGATCGATATATTGGTTCGAATTTTCTCAAACAGAATATAAACAAAGCTCATTGTTCTGAGCAGAAGTTTGAACCAAAAATTGATAGCAAATATTTTTCCTCTGAAACATGAATTAGGTATAATTTTTAAGTTCTCACAAATCTTAAAATTTCAACTTAAGTTTCAACAGAAATTATTTATAATCACAAAGACACGTGAGAGGACCCCTTGACATGGTTGAGGGTATGCATACATTTTCTTCTCTCATTAGCAAAAATAAAAGAAAATAAATAAAATCACTCCTGGTTACTTGGGTAGGGCTCCTTATGGTGATATCTTAATTTTCCATTGGTCCAGAATGTGATTTGTTAAGCTCTTTCAGTATGATGTACAGATGCTATTGGGGAAAAAATGTCATTGTCAGAGTTCCTGCTCTTGATGCTTCACTATGGAATAGCATCAGATTTCCTAAAGCTAAGGGCATGTGGACAGAGCTGCTTCCCCTGGGGAGCCTAGGCAGAAGAGTAGCACAGCAAAAATTTTTATTCACTATAGTAGTCCCTGAACTAGGATTGTAAACCAGTGGTTGGGCACTTACCTAGTATGCTAGAACTGGGGTTCAAGCCTCAGCACCATGAAAAGAAAAGAGGAATGACTAAATGACCAAATAGTGGCCAGGAAAAGCCTCATTAAACAAACAGGTATTTTTCTCTCTTCTTTTTAAAAGACATGTGTTCAAAGTCCAAGAAACAGAGCTACCTCAGCCCACCTCACATCCCATTCTAATGCAAATTTCCTCTTCAAGATTTCAAAAACCTCAAACTAGTATTAGAAAATTCAAATCCAGTGTAAGAAATCCCACCTGGCTTGTTAGTGGATAAGGAAAGACGCTGAGAAGAGGGAGCAATTACTATTAAAGACTTAGATATGATCTAGAGTTAAGGATTCCTTGATGAACATCACTATGAAAAAGTTAGGAAGAATTGGGCAGACACAGGAAGTTCAGAGAGCCCATATGATGGTCTGCCCCCATCCTTAGCTTCTCTTTAGGTTATTTTTCTCAGAGCAATTGCCTTTCTTTCTAGATGAAGTCTGGACACACACCTACTTGACCTCCTTTTTCAGGATTTAAAGTGTTTAGCTTTCAGGTTGGGTTTTAAAGTACGAGCAAACAATGAAAGGTCAGAGCTGGAGGGTCTCGCAAAGGAACTAGGCCAAAGCTCCTGCTGGTAACAAGTGAGGCTAATCCAGCTCATGTTTTGTGAAACCAGCATACGTCTAGAATTTCTCCTGTTCTCCAGTCAGCTAACACTCTTGGACTTTAAATGGGATGCCTGGCCCCAAAACACTTTTGGAGTTGAGACTTAAAAAGCAGACTCCATGACACTACAACTGCCTTCTTGATCAGGCTCCCTTAGCAACCACTAGTCTGACAACTCCCAAGCACTCCTAAGACTAGTCTCTGAGAGACCCTTTCCTTTCAGCTGGCCATGCTTCTCTCTGCACTTTCTCCTATAAGTTAGAAAAGCCCAAAGGCGCCTATTACAGGGAAGGACGCTAAAGCAGCCCTAAGCCTTCCTCCCATAACAGACAGGAATCTAGGGCAAGGTGAAGTCAGCCAGGTCCTTGGCTCTCTGAAAAGCCAGAGTTGAGGATTTAGAGAGTCATAGCCAACACTGGGGTGCCTGTGAATCTGCAATTCACAACCAGGCAGCTCTGTCTGAGGGGTTTCAGTTAGCAAAGTATTAAAAACCTTGAAGCCAACACAAAAAGTCCTTGTGCTGGGGCTAGGGGTAGGAGTACTTCCCTGTAGACAGAAAGTATGACAAAGTCCCTTGAGCACGTCATTTATGTTCTCATGCATACCATGTGTCTCAGGCTGTCCTGGACATTCTCACATCCAGATCTTAATCTCACTGTCAGATCCTATTTCCTCATTTGCTGTTCCAGGTGAAAGACATGTCCTAGGAATATGTACATGAAGAGTACATGGATATTTTCTTTTTTTTTTCTTCTTTATTTTCCTTTCCTTCAATTTCATTGCTTTTTTTTTTTTTTCAGAAACCATAGCAATTATTGACTAGTATTCACCTACGGTGACAATTGGAGTTATGGGTGAATAGATCTAGCCCTCATTAGAGTAGACATGAGTTCTCTAGATAGCCACATTTTTCACCATTCCCTATTCCCTCCCCAACACTATGGTTAGATATTAGAGATCATTTATCATGGCATTTGTCTTAGTGTTTTAGTTCTAGTGAAAATGATAAAATATTCTTCCTGATCATGCCTAGAAAAGTAGAACAAAGGTAAATATAGATAATATATGTCAAGACATAATGTGGAAGAGCATTTTCCCGTAAAAGTAAGGAATATTTTCATGTAGCATACAATTGTGTCTTTCAGTAAAATATAATCTGGTTTGTTTCACTCATTTTAAAAACCTGTCTATCTCTGTAAACTTCTAATGGTCACTGGTATTTCTTGGACTATAGCCTTTTGGTCTTTGAGACACATCCAGCCCAACCTGTACATAATCATACAGTCTTCTCCCCTTCTGACTTCTCTTGTCTCTTATGGACTTTTATGATAACACTAATCTCATCCAGATAATTCAGAACAAAAATCTTTTAGCTGTCTACATGTAGACTTGTCTATTTTGCCAAAAGAGGTAAGAGTCTGTTACCAGTGATTAGAGCATGGGCCTATTGAGAATGGACACTATCCAGCCTTCCATAATAGGTGGAAGTATTAAGATTCAGAAAGTGTAGTGACCAAGACCAGGTCACATCCTTATCTCATAACAGGCAGACAGAGGCTGGAGCTTAGGCCTCCTGTCTTACTGGTCACCATTCACTATACAGCAAATGTCTTGAGAGTTAAGCTATTTATGTATTTCAAGGTAACAATCATGTAATCTGATAAACATTGTAATGTCTAGAAAAATGGTGATTAGGGTTCTTTTCTTGTTTGCTTATTTGTTTATTTATATTTATGTATTTATTTATTCATTCATTTAGAGAATTTCATAGCATAACCCCTATTCCTAAAGCTAAGGGTATGTCATGGAAGATGGTGAGGAAAGATTGTAAGGACCAAAGAACCAGGAGGACTACGACAAAATAGTATCATTTGGAAATGACAAGGATGTTTCACCTATCAACTATCCCAGTAATATGGGTGCCTGCATAAGATAGCAAAATACCACACCAGTCAAAACTCTTCTTTTATTGATGATATGTGTTTATTTTAGCATTTTTTAGTTCAGCATTACTTTAATGGAGAGAATTTCAGAGCATATCCAAAAGGAAGGGTCAGCTTGTACCTGTAATAACACCTATACTCCTACCCACTCAAAAGACTATGGCAGAAAGAACACTTGAGCTGAGTTCAAGGTTAACCTAGGTAACATCATGAGATCCTGTCTCAAGGAAAAAAATATGAGTAGGAATGGCGGAATGTGGATATAGGTCAAACTAGAGTTCTCAGAGTGAACTGATAGAAGCTGATCTTACTGACAGGATTAGAAGGCCTTATTGAGAATTCTGAAAACTACACAGGTAAAAATATAACTGTATAACAGTGAAATTTAGAAAAAAATCATTAAAATTACTTAATTTCCTCTACTGGCATTCATTAGAGATATGAGGAAATAGTTACATACATCAGCAGAAAATATTAAAGTATAAAAGAATGACTACAAAATATTATGCCATCCAATGAATCAAACTGATACAACTAAGTTCCTATGAAGACAGATGGATTTCTCTTAAGGGTATTTAATGGGAAATCTTGTAAAAGATGGAACTAGACTGAGAACACTATTTGTAAATAAATTCCATCACATTTAGGCATACATTTCTTATTCATAACAACTTGAATTCTATGCTTCCTAGCCTAGCTAAAAATGACTGTGGCTTTTCTGAAAGCATAGGCAGAATGCTGAAAACTGCCCTTGTCCATTTACTCTGGCTACCACATAGAAACCATAACCATAACTTCTGTTTACAATGAAGAGCCATGACAAAGAAGCACTCAATCTTTTGATTACAGTTAAATTCACACTAAATATAAAATTATTGATTACAGGCCAGACATGAATTACAAAGAATATCCTTAAAGATCAATGAATTAAAGTAATGTCAACTCTAGTGAGCATCAAATCAGCCAATAAATCTCTTACCATGTGTCCCTAAAGGGAAATTATCATCAGATTCAATAGTTCATCTCCACAGGCAAATGTATCTAAGTAGAAATGCTGCATTTCTCTCTATAAGCTGTAGAAATCCATTTTATATATCCCATTGCTAACAAAATAAATCTATAATAGAAACAAAAATAATAATCTTTTGGAAAAAATGATGGGGCCTCCAAAGAAAACAAGGCAAAACAATTTTGATATCTTTGTACATAAGTTCAATTCTCTAGCATGAGATGCTTATTACTCCTCCAAGTTAATCAGCTACCACTTCTAGTCACTAGAGATACTCAGTCTTTCTCTTGGGGTCTCTGTGGTCAATCCTTGCTTCAAATCCAAGGCATATTCTCTTTAGTTAACACAATCTCAACCTATATGGTCTCTGCCACTTCTATCAGTTCTTTTAAATCAAACTTTCTTTCTTCTGCTATATAGGGAATGGCTCCATCTTCTCTAAGCCTCTATTTTATGTAAAAATAGGAGTGAGAAAACAAATATTTCATAGACTCATTGTGTAAATTTAAGATGTAATTTACACAAAGAGTCTGGTTGGTTGGTTGCTGCAGAATAAGCAATTATGAAAATAACAATGATGGAAATAATACTGTCATTATGAATTTTGCCAACTTAACATATCACTTTTCTCAACAGACAAGGTCCATCAATTTAGATACAGTCATCCTTTTCTAATTTCAGTGATCTCTGCAAAATCCTTTACTTGACAATCCTTTTTCATTCCATCTGACTTAAACATACCTTCTAGTAGATTACCACTCAGTCTTTGCACAGGTTGAAATTAATGTGTCTAAAAGCCACATTTACACAGACACAAATATCATAGACATTTAGAGATGAAAGAATGCAGGATGTTACCCATCGTGGAATTTTCCAACTCAGATTGTACTCTGGCCCAGGAGTGTTTTGAACTTCTTCACTGTGAGCAGCAGGAAGAAGGTAACATGCTCAAAAACAAGACAGGAGTCAGAAGTCTATTTCAGTTGCAGCCTTGCTTGAGTATGAATTGCTGTTTCATAAGATCAATCAAGCCCAGACTTCTTCTTATAGCAGAAGGTCAATCTAAAAGTCTGGAGAGGTTATATTATTTGTTGAAAATCATAGAAAACATTTGTAGCCAAGAGTGAATTAGCATCCAGATCTCCTGGCCCCCACTCCAGTGCTCTTCTTCCTTCAATGTTACTATTGTATTATTTGCCACTGTCCTTTGACTTAAGCAGATCCCACTGAGCTCACAGATGCAAAATTCCTTAATAAATCTACCCTAATTCTTTCAGTTGAGTGGTCATACTAAGGTTCTTTCAAAAAGCCAGAAGCTCCTCCAAAAAGATACGTTTTCCACAGTTGGCTTTATCTGCATTAGGATTCCAGCCTGAGAGTGATATGCTGTCTAATGGTTCTGCTACTTCACCTGGTTTCTACCTGCCTAGACTTTTCCCCACACACAATATTTCATCCACAGTAATACCATGTGTTTTTCTCTCAAATATACCACCAATACTGTATCTGGCCCTCAGTGAAGAAGGACAGACTAACCAAAAGAATAGCTACAACTTCGCTTTTCCATACTTCTAATGGAATGTCATGTCTTCTTGGGTAACAACTAATCTAGGCTGACCAAATTCCACAGGACATTCTTATCTGGGCAAACACAGGGGCTGGATAGATGAAACTCAGGAATTTATTGCCCAGAACACACAAGGAAAATTCCATAAGTAAATGATTGGTAGTGAATGACACAACTTGTTTTTGAGCCTAAGGAACTGACACATTGTGACCTGGTGACCTTTGGACTAGTCTTTTCAAAGGCTTAACATCTACCAAATTTCTTCTATGCATTACCTTCTTCACTGAATATCACTAGTAAAATATCTGGAAAATGGCAGGCAAATAATCTAGTTTAATTAACAAACACTTTCTCTTTTGTGACTGAGTTACCTCGCTCAGGATGATATTTTCAAGTTCCATCCATTTGCCTAAGAATTTCATGAAGTCATTGTTTTTAATAGCTGAGTAGTATTTCATTGTGTAAATGTACCACATTTTCTGTATCCATTCCTCTTGCTAATTTATGTCTGTTTCTGAAAATCTATCCTTCATGTGTGAGTAGGGCATGTAGAATACATTTATCTCTACATGTAAAAGAAAATGAGCAATATCTTTGACATCACTTTGTTTAATACTTGGTTGTTTAGCAGTACAAACTTCTTTTTGGTTATTGTATTCCCATTTTACAGCATTGTTAACAGTGATTCTCAACCTTCCTAATGCTGTGACCCTATAATACAGTTCCTCATGTTGTGGTGACCCCCCAACCATAAAATTATTTTTGTTGCTACTTCAAAACTGTAATTTTGCTATTATTGTGAATCATAATGTTAATATTTGTATTTTCCAATGCTCTTAGGCCACCCCTATAAAAGGACTGCTTTACCCCACTCTGACCACCAAAGGGGTCACAACTCAGAGGTTGAAAACCATTGATCTATATAACCTTGTCTATTCTAACCAGAATATGTGCTTGGAGCTGCCTGAGTTTCAGTATTCTTTTCATCCAATCTGTTCATACATACACATAGACACACAGACACACACAGACACACACACAGAGAGAGAGAGAGAGAGAGAGAGAGAGAGAGAGAGAGAGAGAGCAGACAGAGACAAAGAGAGACCAGGCAGGAATGACAGCTAACTGCCTTTGATAACAGCCATGCTTGGGTTCAATTCTTGGCAATACCACTTACTTCTCAACTCTGTGGACTTAGGCAAATCACTTCAGTTCTATGTATCCAAAATTCTGTATCTGCAAAATGAAAATACCAAGAAATATCTACCAGTGGTATCATGGAGAATATATTTTATCTCATATTCCTAGTTCCCAGCACAGAGTTCCTAAAGGTCTTAGAATTTCTTAAATGATAGGAATAACTACTATTTATTACAAGCTTGTTTTGGTCAAACTTGAGTATATGCTATTGAGCTGAAGCTTATAGAGTTCCTGATAACTTCTAGATGATAAGTGATCATATGAAGTACTCAATGTAATTGGAGAATGAAAGCTTTCCACCAGATGGCCAGACTTCTGGAGAAGAGATAAACTATAGAAAGTAAGTTTTATAAAAATTCCTGCAAATGGAGACATGGGGAGATTCCAGGTTGGTGGATACACGTGGTTTGACAAGAAGAAAAGATGTGGAGTCTCTGTATCTATATCCAGCACATTCTCCTGTGCATTTCTTCCACTGGATATTACTTCCTTGTATAAAACGAAAACTTATAATCAAAAGAATAGTGTTATCATGGTGTATTTGAATTACCAAATTATCAAATCTGAGGAGAGCCATAGTAATTTCTATATTGATAATAGAGAGAGTATTGTGGCTATATGCATTGGTCCCCTGAGGACCGTATTAGTGGGTGATGGCTGAGGTTGAGATATCCTTATGGGTCTAAGCCCTATAACCTACAAAGTCAGGCTAATTCCAAGTAAACAGTTTGAGAGTTAAACTAAATTATTGTACACTTGATATGCAAAAATGAAGCCCTGAGTTTAAATCACCAACATCTACATTAAAAAACTGGGTATGGCAGTGTGTGTTGTAATCTCAGCACTGGGGAAGCAATACAAAATGATCCATGTGTCTCCCTGGCCAGACAGTTTAGCCAATACAATAAGAATCAGATTCACTGAGAAACCTTATCTTAAAAAGTAATTTGAGGCAGTCTCTGGATGGCCTTTCCTTCAGTCTCTGCTCTTCACTTTGTCCCCATATTTCCTTTAGACAGGAGCCATTCTGGGTTAAAAATTTGGAGATGAGTAGGTGACTCCATCCCCCAACCAGAGGCCTTGCCTAACCTCTGGATATGGTCTCTACAGGTTAGATCCATCCCATGTATAGACACCAAACCCAGACACTATTGAGAATGCCAAGAATGTTTGCTCACAGGAGCCTGTTACAGCTGCCTTCTGATATGCTCTGTCAGAGGCTGACAAATACAGAGGCAGATGATCATAGCCAACCATTGGACTGAGCACAGGGACCCCAATGGAGAAGTTAAAGAAAGGAGCTAAAGGGGTTTGTAACCCCATATGAAGAACAACAATAAAAACCAACCAGACCTTCCAGAGCTCCCAGGGACTAAACCACTAGCCAAAGAGTAGACATGGAGGGACCCTTGGCTCCAGCAGCATATATAGCAGAGGATTGCCTTGTCAGGCATCAATAGGAGGGGAGGCTCTTGGTCTTGTGAAGGCTCAATTCCCTAGTGTAGGGGAATGCCAGGGCAGTGAGGTGGGTGAGATGAGATAGGGGATTCTGGAGGGTAAACCAGGAAAGGGGATAACATTTGAAATGTAAATACATAAAATATCCAATAAAAAAAAGTAAAGTGAAAGAGATTGGAAGATTCCCAATATAGATGTTTGCTTCCCACACTTATGTGCACATGTTGGCAAGTACACTCACATGCCATACACACACACACACACACACACAAAGCCAAGGCATATTTAGTGTGGGTTGACAAAACCAAAAGACTCTGTCATAGATATGGTATAAAGATTAAAGAAAATGATACTAATATTTGATCAGGTGTGTTACTTTTCCATCACTGTTACACATATCTGAGTACATCAAACTAGAAGAAAAATTTTGTTTTGACTCACAATTTCAAAAGGCTTAGTTCAAGATCAGCTGGATTCACTATGTTTAGCCTGAGGTGAAGTAGAATATAATGTTTATGAAGGTGTGAAAAAGCATAGCTGCTTCCCTCATGGCAGACTGACTCCAGTGACCTATTTTCCCCAAGTAGGAGGGAGTTAGTGTTGAATTGGGGGGTGGTCTTCAATTTTCTACCCCTTTTAATATTGCCATAAAATTCTTAATATATTTATCACACCAGAGGCCTCAGGATCCAATCCCTTCCCAAAAGCCCATCAGATGACAACAAAAGACTCAATGCATAAAACTTTGGAGGACATTTCAGATTAAAGCTACAACACGAGCCTCTTCTTACAGAAGAATTAATTATATTCTCTAATCTTAGCCATTATCTTCAGCCTGGAATCCAAAGTAGCTTGGTTATGAGTGTTAGTCCCCATCTGTGATAGTTACTCTTGATTGTCAACTTGATAAGATTTAGAAGCATCACTGAAACATACCTCAGAATGTGTCTGTGAAACTATTTTCAGAAAGATTTAACCAAGCAAAGAAAAATACCCTGAATATAGGCAGAACAAGCCCATGGGATTGGGTACCAGACTGAGTATAAAGGAAAAAACAAGGTGATCTTTCATCTCTATCTCTCTCTTTCCCAACTTAACAAGGTACCAACTGCTTTAAGCTCCTGCTATCTTTACTGCCCCACCATGATTTATCATATCCTCAAACTATAAGTTAAAAATAAACCTTCCGTTCCTTAAGTTACCCTTTTCAGTTAGTTGATCACAGCAGCCTGTAAAGTAGCTAATATTCCATCTTACCCTAATCATTATTTTTTCGCTGGACTAAGTAAATCCCTTTGTCCCTAGCCACTAGAAGAAATTCTACTAACGCAAGACAGAACTCCATCCTTATCCAGCTCTACCAAAGCAGAGTATTGTTATCTGTCTCACTCTTCATTCTGTCTGTGCTACCAGATTCAATCCACTAAAGACAATCCTATGAAGAAAATCCTTGCCTCGTTCCGGTAAAATATGCTACATGTCTTTGTATGATTGGATGTAGATATCAGGTCATCATTCTTAAGTTAAAGCCTTATCCCTGGCTTAGCCCAATCTTGACTGCCTCCCTTCTCATGTTGTGTCCCTGCATATTTCATTACTTATAACATAGGAGTTTTACAAAGTCAGAACACGACACTAATGTAATGGTGTTCTCTGGATTTTCAGAGTAACTTATGGGTTAAGAGGTCTTAACATTAACTACAGAAAGAAATTAAAACTTTACTAATTTTCTTAGGTTAGCAAATAGTCACCTTTTCTGAAAGAGCCCCAGATTATTTTCTATATGATTCACATATTACCAGAAATTTCTGCCTTCTTTTTGGGAATTGACATAGAGACTCTAACAAAAAAATTAAACACCACAGTTTTAGCTAACACCCTTAGGGAAGAAGTGCATAGAAAGGACCATTGACCATTAAAATTCCCTTGCAACAAGAATCTGGTTGTCTGAGACCACCATGGCAGGAGGCAGAATGAATGGTGCCTCTCTGTTGACCTTTTTATTTTTTTTTTTTTAAGATACTAATCCAATTACCTTCAGCTCCCAAAGCCAAAATAAGACTTTCCTGGACAAAGATAGAAGTGAATTCATTTAGACAAGTAGACTCTCTGTTAGATCCCAAACCAAACATTAGACCGTGATTTACATGTACCATTCTTTATATAACAGCCTTGGTTCTAAGTGCACTGTATGTGAAATGAAAGGACTTCTCTCTCTCTCTCTCTCTCTCTCTCTCTCTCTCTCTCTCTCTCTCTCTTCAATTGACCCCTATTTTAATCATCCCATAGGAGTTTGTTACTTAAAATAATCTATGAGTTGTTTTTCAGAGTAAATAACCAATTAATTTTTTCACAAGTCTGAATATCCATATGCTTTAAGAAAAAAACATGTAGTACAGTTTGCTGGTTCCCAGAATCATGGTTTCATAATTAAATAAAAGATCGTACCAGAATCTAGTGATCTCTGTGTTGTATTTACAGCCAGCATACTAATATAGAGTCTCAAAAATCTTTGGCACTCACATATTTAAAACAAACCTCCATCCTAGCATGAAGATCATGAGAAATGACACATTTGGCCATGAAGATATTTTATTTCTACTTTCAAATGCATGGATTAAATATCATATACCTGAAATGGGTACGTTGTAATCCAGAAGCAATTATGCAAAAGGTGTCATCCAAGATGACAGTGGGATGCTAATACAGTTAACAGCATGTGAACAGGAAACAATACACAAAAGTCACGAAACTGCATCCTTCTTGTCCACAAGAGGTGTCCTACAGCCAAGAAGAAGAGTTTACCAATCCAGTTTATGTACGGGGACCCTGGAAAGGCAAAAAAAAAAAAAAAAAAAAAAAAAAAAAAAATGGAGACAGGTTTTCCCACTTTAACTAGGAATTTACTTTGGATATTGACATATGTGTTAGCTTCTTATTTATGTATAAGTCATTCCTCCGATCAAAGATTAAATATAAATTTCACTCAAAATTACAAAGCAACAGAAGGAACATACAACCGCATGCTAGCATTTGTGGTGAAAAAAAATTCTATAAGGGAATGGTGTGAGATGGGAGAGGAAAACAAGTCAAAATCTCTTGGTTACGTGCTTTTCAGCAGGGAATCAGACTGGATATGGGGATAAATTTTAAAGAGTTGTGGGCAATAAACAGTTAATTTATGACTTCAACTCTCCCTCTCAAATATCAACTGTCTCAGTCAGGACTTTGTTGGGGGAACAGGGGTATACTTTGAGTGGGCTATAATTGAGGAGGGAGATTTTACCTTAGGCAGTATATAATTAAGTGCCAAACTGAGTGGCAGTCTGTGCTCTGGAGATCAGAGGCAGAGAGATCAGTGGGAGCTGAGCAACTGTGAAAGGTTTTCTGGAGCAAGCCAGGAAAGAGGCTGGCATTCTCAAGGACTTGTTTTCAACCGCTCTTTCTCAGTCATCATGTCCAGTCTTCCTGAAGCATGGCAAAAGTGTGTGTGTGTGTGTGTGTGTGTAGTGGGGGCAGTCTGCTTCCCATTTATACAATGAATAAATGAATATTTCCTCTCATAAAAATTGGAAGGAATTAAATACAACATAATCTGTATGCAAGAAAAGTGCAAACGCTTGGCATTTGAAGTCCACAGAAACGTTCTGTTATGCAATTTGGTGACAGTATTTAGATAACCTTCACAAGACAGAAGCAAACTTCCCTGGAGTGCTGTGGCCCAGTGTGTCTGTAGTTTGCTCAGAAGTATTGACTCTTGGAAGAAGTCCTGATATATGTGAGGAATCACAGGTGGACTGCCTACACAATGTATGCATTTGACCAAATACCCTGCTTTATTCTCTAGCTGCTCTGGCTTTCTCACAAACACTCATATTAATATACGTCTGATGCAGCCCTCAACAAGGATTCTAATTGGAATACTGCCAATATTAACAGGCAAACTTTCACAGCATTCACTGTGTACTAAGCACTAGTCTAAATTCAACATATCAATCATTTAATCTTTATATAAAGACTGCTATGATTACTCATTTCAAAAAGGGATGAAGCTGAGGCACACAGAAGTAGAAGAACTGCCCTTGGGCTATACACACTACATGCCAAAGCTATAATTACATCCCAACCTATCCCAAAGCCTTTTTAACCACCACACCACACTGCTTCATCTGCCACGCAGGAGGCAAAAGAATCTTCTGAATTACCCACTTCAGCTCAGAGATCATAAAATAGCTATAGTCCAAGTAGCAGAGCTATTTTCAGTACCAACTAGGCTGCATGTTTATGTTATAATTTGTAAAAATCGAGGCAGAATCTCCTGCCTCCAAGTATCTCCCATGACCTATAGAAATACTTGAAATTCCAGCTATTCAGAATTATTTTCTCTCTATATTAGGGCACTTCTGACTTTCAAGAATGCCAATGAAAAATTTAAATAGTACCAAAAATGATAACTCCTAAAACCATTATCAATATCTATAGTGTTATTTTTTAATGAGTAAATTGAACTTGCATCTACAAACTGGAGTCTGGATTCTGACTGTCAAATATTACCTATGTATCCTTGGGGTTTTGTTTAGTTATCACTAAATGACTATAAATAACACCTTCTGCAATACTCTCGTAGAACTTCATGCTGTTGAACAGGAATGAATAAAAAAAATCTTGTATACTTTAAAATGATGCAATTGTAAGGTATTATCATGATGAACTAAATGTCTGGTAAGATTAGATAATTTAGTTGACAACCAGAGAAACATATGTAGCCAATTTAAGACAGATTGCCAAAGCATAGTCCAAAAAACTATGTTTCAGATAATTAATAACTGATATCTTAGGCAAAACGTGGCCTTCCCATAACTAGGTTTCTTTTAGAGGTGCTTAGACATTCCTAAGAATCTTTCCAGGTTGTCACTGTACTACTTTGTCTTATGTGTCTGTGACTTGACACTGCATTCCCATTTAAGATCCCAGGGCCTCAAGCTGGGCTCTAGCTCCTGGGTCCTAGTACTCTTAAACTGGTTCTTCTCATGTGTTTTCCTGGCATCAGTGCCAAATACACTCTGATGAGCCTTCTTGCTAACTGACATACTGAATACTCTTGTCCTGTCAGTTCCAACAGTGCCCTGATGCCTTGCTTCTCTCCCTGGGTCAACAAATCTCTACAAAATGCATGCTTTCTAAGAGACACAGTGCCCCTCCAGCTGACAAGCCGTGTCTATGGCCATAAGAGTAGGCAATTGTAGGTGACAAGCTGAACACTCAGGCACCAACATGGAACAGACAAACAGAGCAAATTAGGAGTTACATAGGTAGTCACTGCCTGCTTTATTCGTTTGCAGAAAAGAGTGCAAGTGTTGCAGAAGCTACTGATGTAGAGGTACACACTCATGCTACTCATGTGGCATAGGTAGACATAAGACACCCCCGTGGTCTTACAATGCACTGAAAGGAAAGTAGATACTTATAATAGTCTCTATAGGATTCTAGCTATCCCAAGGAAATATCATTTTGTAAAGAGTTTCACTTGCTTTGGTCACTAGTTTGTCCCCTAAGGTAGTGAAAGCTGGAAAAAAACTTAAATAAAATATGATTGTTACACAGCAATTTAAATTTGCCAATGTTATGATTGAAATATAAATTATGGGCTGGTAAGATGGCTGAGCAATTAAGGGCATTTGAGACCAAGCCTGAGGACCTGATTGAAGTCTCTGGCAACCACATGGTTGAAGGAGAGAAGCAATTCATACAACAAGTCCTCTGACTTCCACACGTGCACCTTACAATTTACACACACACACGCAGTGCATGCGCACGCACACATACAAAATGGATTTTTAATTTATTTCAAAAAATTAAAAATACATAAATTGTAGTAGAAGATTGCTTTCTTCTGATATATTTTATCTATTTTATCATTTTGTAATATTTAACTCATAGGGTATGAAGCATACAAATCTAAGTGAATCACAACAAAATTTTATTTTTGCATACATATATGTAATTATCATCTGGATCAAAATAAAATATTCTAGAACACAAAAAAGCTTTTATAATACCACGGTATTCATTTTACTCTTCACCTAATGAGGCAGCCATTACTTTTATAGATGGTTGGAGGAGTTTGGGTGGTGGTCCTTCCGTTGGTTGCAGTGTAGAAATGTAAATCATAATGAGTTCTCCCATAAAACTGATGTGCCTGTAGGTTTGCCATCTATAGCCTTTATTATGTGGAGATATGATCCTTTTATTCTGAATTTCCTCAGGACTTTTAACATAAAGGGATGTTAAATTTTGTCCAAAGCCATTTTTTGCATTTATGAAGATGAGCATGTTATTCTGTCTGTGAGCCCATTCATGTAATTTCATATATATATATATACCAATTCCCATATCTGGTATAAAACCAACTTGACTGTGGTTAAAAAAAAAAAGAAAGAAAGAAAGAAAGAAAGAAATATAAACCACAGTCTCTCATGATAGGCAAGTACTCTATCACTGAACTGTGTACCCAGCCCAGACGAAGGAGAAATTGGTGTTTTAAAAAAAATGTAGCAATGGGGCATAGGGAACTGGGGGTAGCAAACAGAAAATCCCAGAAGCCAGGAATGCAAGAGGCTCACAGGACCCAATGGGGGTGTCATTAGCTGAAATATCCAACAAAGGGGAGAGAGAATCTGTAGAGACCATATCCAGAGGTTAGGAACAGCCCCGGTTGAAGGATAGGGCCACCCATCCTTCTCAAAATTTTAACCCAGAATTACTCTAAAGAAAATACAGGGACAAAGACTGGAGCAAAGACTGAAGGAAAGACCATTCAGTGACTGCCCCACTGGGGGATCTATCCCATATGCATCTACCGAACCCAGTTACTATTGCTGATGCCAAGAAGTGCTTGCTGGCAGGAGCCTGATATGGATGTCTCCTGAGAGGCACTGCCAGAGCCTTACTGATACAGATGTGGTTGCTTACAGCCAACCATTGGACTGAGTATGGTGACCCTAATGAGGAGTTAAGGGAAGAAATGAAGGACCTGAAGGGGTATGCAACCCATAGGAAGAACAACACTATCAACCAACCAGAACCCCCAGAGCTTGCAGGGACTAAACCACCAACCAAAGAGTACACATGGAGCGACCCATGACTCCAGCAGCATATGTAGCAGAGGATGGTCTTGTCAGGCATCAATAGGAGGGGAGGCCCTCAGTACTATGAAGGCTTGAGGCCCCAGTGTAGGGGAATGCTAGGGCAGTGATTGGGGAGTAGGTTGTTAGCGAGCACCCTCATAGAAGCAGGGGGTTGTTTAGGAGGGTTGTGGAGGGGAAACTGGTAAGGGGGAATAACATTTAAAATGTAAATAAATAAAATAACCAATTAAAAAAATTTTAAAAGTGTAGATCTTTTAGGCCCTGACAGTTTATTCTTGTCTAACATGTTTCTTACCCTAATGCACTTGACTAGACAATCTCTTGCTCATCTTCAGTGTATTTAAATTGTCTATTTTCAATCTGCCTTGCTATCTTTCCTCTTGATGTACTAATTAGGACAACATTCAGCTGTCACCAAAACAGTGATATCCAGAGTTAGAGGGCACATTTAAGTTCTATGGCAATGCTGGAATCCACTGACAAAGTTGTATTGCTTTGTTAGATGCTCAAGAAAAGACTCAGCTTTGATCAGAACCTATGAACTTTTAGGAAAACTTTAATCTCTTATATTGCTAAACTAGTCCTCACTAGAAGTTTAACAACTGCCAACCTTATTCCTCATTTGACTTATAGAATGAAAATCCATTGGGATGTAGGAGAATTTTGAGTTAAAACAAAGATTTGCGTTCTCTAGTCATAGGCTGTGAGTCTAGGTCTTGCTCCAAAGGATTGCCCTTCCTATAAGCTTCCTCTACACTTTGCCTTTAACTAATAAATGAATACTTAATCAAACCAATACACAATGTAAGCAATTATTAGACAGTGGGGGGTTGATATGGGATGTAATGGAACATTAGATCCAGAAAAGTGAGTCGAGAAAGACATCTAAGGATGTTGTGCTTGAGCTGACTTGAGAGAACAGCATATGCAAAGCTGTAAATATAAAATTATTTGATATTACCAGGAAGCTTGGGATTGCTACAGCGTAAAAGGGTGTTTAGGGAGATAGACATGGAGAAAAAGTAAAGGTCATCCTTAGAAGCGCCAGGAAGATATTTGGATTCACACAATAGGCAAGGGATAATCAGCAAAAACTTTGAGCTAAAAAATGGCCGGATCAGATTTATGCCCAAAATTATTGTATCAGCAATATAGAGAAGAAAAAGACTGGAGCAGAACTAATGATTACTGAAATAATCCAGGAAGGACAAGATAAAATTTCTACAGGGAATCCAGGTTTGATAGTCAATTAAATCTGCAGTCTTGGAACAGAGAAGAAACTTGTGATAAAGGTAAGTTTGAGAGTTATGTGCGTGTAATGATGACTTAGACTGCCCAGGAGACAGTATAGAGCAGAGTACATGATAACCTACAGCCTTGGGAAACAGTACTGAAGGTTGCAGCTGAGGAAATGGAACCAGAGAATGTGGTAAGAGGTAAAAGAAGTAAACACTAGCCAAGATGGTACTATTTTCCCAGAGGAAAATACACTGCTCTAATACACTGGCAAGATGAGAAGACCCATTGGTTTGGCAATGCAATCACTGCTGACCTTGATAAGAACACTCTCACTACATTGACAAATGTGAGGAAACAGAGGCAAGCAGTTTAGAAACAGTCTAAAGTAGGAAAGACAGAACTACAGAGACTGGAGGAGAAATCACACTGATGAGAGTCAATACCTGAGGGAAATCAGCAAATGGTGTAAGCCTATTGCAAGTGTTGGAAGGGAGTGGGACCACTGATGAGAGATTAGGCAGAATACATTTTAAGGACTAAACTCAGAGATTATTATGATTCCTATTGTTATGATTCCTGCTGATCGGGAATAGGGCTTTCAATATAAAGGTTTTCTTTGGTTGACAGGAACTTATTAAACTATGATGATGAAAAAGAAAGAAAAATAAAGCTTAATTCATTTCCCTTTTTCTAAGAATAAATAGAAATGTTTATAAAGTAAGAATTTGATCATAACTAATTTTGGGCCTTATGATTTTGCATACTAGAAGGAGTTAACCAGAAAAAACACAGTGTATACCACAGTAGAATATAAATTATTAGTTCTCATTAAATTTTCCCTGCTGGCATTTAGATTAAATTTTCAAATCCTTCATGATTGGCATAAAGCTCTGCTCTAGCATGTAGGAGACCCCTGGGTTCAGTCCCTAGAACCAACCAATTCATCAACATACCTCATTATCAATTTCTTGACAGATAAGAAGACAGACAAAATGTTATGGGGCAAATAAAACAAATAAACAAAAATTTAAGAGGGGTGGGGGTGGAAAGATACTTGAATGGTTAAGAGCAATGGCTGCTCCTGCAGAGGACCCAGGTCTCATTCCCAGAATATACACAGCAGCTCAAAAGCATCTATAACTCCAGATCCAATGGCTCTGATGTTCTTTTCTGATATTCATGAGTATTGTATGCCTGTGGTACACAGACATACAGAGTCAAAACATCCACAGACATAAAATTAAATTAATTCTTAAGCATAAAATATAAAGAGGATATGCCCTATGATTCAATATGTTTTATTAGCTTGATTTTCTCCCAAGTACACAAAACTTGTTAAACATCCTTAAAAACTTATCTGGAAATTTTAGGTAGGTAGATTCTTGAAGTAGAGATTTCAAAAAGCTGTATATCCAAGTTTAGTGCAAGGCTTCTCAGAATAACTGAGATATAGAATTACTTGAAGTGGCCATCAATATAAAAATGGAAAAAGGGAATGGGGTACATATATAAACAACAATGTCTTAGGCATCCACAAAGAAGAATGAAATTCTGACATTTGTAGCGAATAGATTTGCTGAAGAAATCATGTTAAGTGAAATAAGCCATGCATGAAAATCAAGTGTCCCAAAATTCTGTCTAATTTTGTCTCCGGTGTGGAAACCAACCAACAAACAAATAACCCCCCCCCAACCTCATTGATCTGAAAGTAGAGTGATTAATAGGGATTAGAAAATATGAAGGCAAGGCGTGGGAAAGTGGACAGTCAACACAATCAAAACACGCTTGTGTGCATGTACGGAAATATTACACAAAACCCAAAAACATTTCATTTTTGTTTTAAAATAAAATAAATGAGGGCTGGAACAATAGATCAGGGGTTAAGAGCACTGGCTGTACTTCTAGATTACCAGGTTCAATTCTTAGCACCCACAAGGTTGTTCACAATGGTCTCTAACTCCTGTCTCAAGAAATCCAACAGTCTCTTCTGGCCTCTGTGTATACTAGGCATACACATGATGCACAGACATGTATTCAGGCTGTGCTGGTTGGTCTTATGTCAGCTTCACATACAATCTAGAGTTATCTGAAAGGATGGAATATTAATTGAGAAAATGGTTCCATAAGATTTACTATAAAACATTTTCTTAATTAGTTATTGATGGGAGAGGGCCCAGACCATTGTAGGTGCTGCTATCCCTCACCTGGTGGTCCTGCGTTTTATAAGAAAGCAGGTTGAGTAAGTCATGTGGAGCAGAGAAGTAAGCAGTACCCCTCAATAGCCTCTGCATGAGCTCCTGCCACAAGGTTCCTGTCCTAATTGATTTCCTATCCTGAATTCCTTTGATGATGAACAGTAATGTGGAAGTGTAAACCAAATAAATGTTTTCCTCCTCTGCCGCATATGTGGTCAGCACCATGGGTCCCTCCATGTGTATAGGAGAATGCCAAGGAGGGAAGACAAGAGTGGGTGGGTGGGTGGGTGGGGGAATACCTCCATAGTGGCAGGGGGAGGGGGGAGGGAATTGGGAGGTTCTAAAGGGGAGATCTGGAAATGGGGAAACATTTGAAATGTAAATAAAGTATGAAAAAAATGTTTTCCTCTACAACTTGCTTTTTGGTCATGGTATTTTGTCACAGTAATAGTAACCCTAACTAACACATAAGCAAAACCCTCATACACATAAAACGTTACTCTTCTTTCAAAGTAAAATAAATAAAACATGCCACAAATACTCATGGGTGACTCATGTAACCAGCCAACAAATGTTTATTTACTGTATACTATGAGTTAGTCTGCTCCAGTCACTCAATGTTGTCAAAGCCCACCACTACCATTTGTTGTCATTTGTATTTTTGACAACGGCCTAGTCTTACCGCAGCAAGATGGAAACTTAAAGCCGTTTTAATCCGCATTTCCTTCATGGCTAAGCCTATTGACTACTTTTTCAGACATTTACTAGTCATTTGTATTTCTTCAAGAGCTCTCTGACTTGTTCTCTCACTCATTTTTTAATTGAGTTGTTTATTTCCTTGGTGTTTTGGTTATTTTTAGTTCTTTGTATATTATAGACTGTATTCCTCATGTAATATGACCAGATCCCAGCCACGATCACTTCCCTGCAAGTATGAGACACAATAAAATATTTCCTCCCATAAAAAAAAAAAGTGTATGCACACACATGAGCCAGTGAGTGTGTGTGTGTGTGTGTGTGTGTGTGTGTGTGTGTGAGATCTGCCTGTCCAGCACCTCCAAAAGAGCTACTATAATTTTCTAAACATTTGTGTTTGTGTTGGGCACGGTAGTACATACCTCTAATCCCAGTACTTGAGAGGCAAATGCAGGCACATTTCTGATTTTGAGACCAGTCAAGTCTACAAAGTAAGTTCCAGAACATCCAGGACTACACAGAGAAACCCTATCTCAAAGTTTGTGTGTGTGTGTATTATTCCAAAACCACATATATCCTACTATATTAAAATTATTTTCCATAATATGCAAAATTCTGTGTGTATGATCTCCAGCATCGATGTAGCAACAACAACAAAGCAAAGATTACGGCAGTCAGGGGATCTTTAAAGATAACCAGTTTGTCTTATACCATTGCTCAGAGGGCAAAGTTGATGTGAGGCATTTAAAATGCAATCATTAGGAACAATGAACTGGCTTGTCCAATAAAAGTGCCTGCTGGATGAGCCTGGCAGCCTAAGTTTGATCCTCAGAACCAATAGTCTACAAAGTTCTCATCTGACCTGCACACATGTGGCATGTACACACACACACACACACACACACACACACACACACACATGTAAATATAACAATAAGTTAAAACTTAAAAAGACAGTCACTAACTATTAAAACTGAAGCTACAACTCTGAATTCTAACTCAACAATTGCTCTATCCATGAAAATCCCACGAAGGAAACCATGACTCTCCTGTAATCCATACTTGCATCATTTCTTACCATCAGTTCCTAAAAACTCAGGCTGGCAGTTTTCTCTAAAATAAAGAGGAATATGTCTACAACTCTTTTAGTACTTGGCCTATATTAAAATACAGAGCATAGCAAACATCTCTCTTCAGTGCTCCTGGTATTGGATATGAGCTAGAGGGAGCCAGCAATGATCATCTAGCTTTAAGCATTCAGTTGAACTGTCCCAAATCCCAGAAAGGGATTGGGGATATTTTGTCTCCATTGTCGGGCTGCTAAGGAGGAGACAATGTTGACTCAAAATTCCTATTCAGAATTTTAATTAAATTGTGGCCTGTGGCAAAATAGAAAGACATTAAAATCAAGTGCTAGTATCTCTTTGTTTATTTTATGTGCTCTCATCTCTGACTAGTTCTTGCTGAAATAATTAAATATCTTTTCAGCAAATGGACTGTTCAGGCTGTTTAGTTTAATGTTTCCTATAACCTGGCAACTATAGGCTTTATAACTCAGTTAATTTCTGTTCTTCCCTACCCCCACCCTCAGGCACACAATTTTCTTCTCTTTCCTGGACAGGCTGGCCTGAAGGTATCTGCAGATCAGAACGGTATGAACATATGTGAAGGCCAAAGCCTCCTCACAGAAACTAGTGGAGACTCTTAAAAGCTAAATACATTGCATTTGCCATTAGTGGGTCAAAGGTACTTCTTAATTGAAATTAGTTGAAGTAGAGTAGATTCACAATTTAGTTAATGAGAGCTATTGGTCCCAGAATGAAGCATGAAATCTCTTCACTGATTCACTGTAATTTCATACATACGTGTGTGTGTGTATGTGTGTATGTGCATTATATATATATATATATATATATATATATATATATATTTCACATAGAGTAAAGTATAGCAAAACATACTACCTATGGGATATAGGAGAGATGCTACCTTTCTATCTAGGTAAACCAATAGAGATCTTTTTAAAAAACATAATAAACAAACAAACAAACCACCAAAGACCAGAGTATAGTCTTTCTTCAGTGATAAGATTTAGTCAAAGAAATCTAATTTCCTTAAAGCAGAAAACAGATCTAACCAAGTATAAATACATTGCCCTTGTGCAAAATTATTTCTATTTTCTCCAAAATGAGCCCAAATACAGAAGGTAAAAAGGGGGTGCAAGAGGACATGCTGGAGACAATAAGAAGACAATTGTAATTACAATAACTAATCTGTGTTGTACTTTGCTATGTCCGTCTAGATATTAGGATAAGTACTTACTGTGATTTGGATAACCACTCAAAAATTCACGTTAAAAATTTGTCAATGTGGAGAAGACCAGGCAGGCTACCAGCAATCCTTCTCCTTTCTCTCTGCCCCACCCCACCCCTGCACCCAGCAGACTGAATCCCTCAGGCTCATCCCTAGCTCTATAAGAAAATACCAACTTCAGCCTCCCCTTTTCACATCTACATTCCCTGTGGATCACAAAGACAATCCCCTTCTGGCCTCAACCCCCCTCCCCCAAATACACACACTCTCTCTGTGTCTTGGCCTGCAACTCCTAAGGACACCTCTTGCTCAATCACAGGCCACACCTGCCGGAAGTCCAGATAGCCTACCCCCAGGCATTGTCTACTTTCTCTATTTTCACAGATTCAATCCTCATGGTCATCCTTAGCTCTACAACAGAACACCTGCTGCACTCCTCCATGCCTCCTGTGGATCCCACTAGCCCCCCAAGTGTCCCCCACCAGCCTCCAATACCATCAAATACACCCTGTGACTATGCCAGCTGAACAGGCTAATAAAAAAGGCAACACACAGCTAACACACCCTCTGAAAATCAATAGAGGAAACAGAAACTAAGGAAAAATGCAGCTACCCAACAAAGACATGTGAAGAAATCAGCAACTAGACCTATAATCACGCCAAACCCAGAAGCCTAATCACCAGAACAATATGTCTCCACCAGAGCCCAGCTATCCTATTACGGCAAACCATGAGTATTCCAACATAGCTGAGGCACAAGAAAAGGACCTTAAGCCAACTGTATGAAGATGATAAAAGTCTTCAAAGAAGAAATGAATAAAACTTAAAAACAAAACAAAACAGGAAAACACCAACAAACAATTAAAGGAAATAAATAAATCCCTTAAAGAAAGCCAAGAAACAGTTGAAAGAAACTAATTGAACAGTTTAAGACCTAAAAATGGAAAGAGAAGCAATAAAGAAAACACAAACTGAGGGAATTCTGGAAGTAAAAAATTTAGGAATTTGAACAGGAATTATAGAGGCAAGCTTCATCAGCATAATACAAGAGATGGAAGAAAAAAATCTTAGCCATTGAAGCTATTATAGAAGAAATAGGAACATCAGTCAAAGAAAATGCCAAATCTAAAATATTCCTGACAAAAAAAAGTCCAGAAAATCTGGGATGCTATGAAAAGGCCAAATATTAGGAAGAAAGGAAAGAGAAAAATTCCAGTTCAAAGGTACAGAATATATTTTCAACAAACTTATAGAAGAAAATTTTCTGATCTAAAGAAGGAGATGTCTATGAAGGCTCAAGAAGCATATAGAACACCAAATATGTTGGACCAGAAAAGAAAATCCTATTGCCACATTATAAACAAAACACTAAACACATGAAACAGAGAAAGAATATTAAGAGGCAAAAGTGAAAAAGCCCAAGCAATCTATAAAGGCAGAACTATTAGAACTTCTATTAGAACTATTGGAACTTCTATTAGAACTATTAGAACTATTAGACTTCTCAAAGCAGACTCTAAAAGTCAGAAGGACCTAGACTGCTGCAGGTTCTAGGAGACCACAGATGCCAGCCCAGCTTACTATACCTGGAAAAATTTTCAGTCATCAAAGATGGAGAAAATAAGAATAATCCACAATAAAGTCAAATTTAAACAATATCTATCTACAAATCCAGCTCTGCAGAAGGTATTAGAAGAAAAACTCCAACCCAAGGAGAGTAACTACATTCATGAAAACACAAGAAATAATCTTGCACCAGCAAAAACAAAGGAAGTGAAATATACCCACCACCACCACCACCAGCAGCAGCAGCAGCAGCAGAAGCAGCACCAGCAGCAGCAGCAGCAGCAGCAGCAAAATAACAGGAATTAACAATCATTGGTCATTGACAGGAAAACAGGATCTATCCTTCTGCTGCATACAAAAGCACACCTCAACATCAAGAATAGACAGGTTAAAGTGTTGAAAAACATGTTCTAGACAGTTGGACATAAGAAGCAAGCTGGTATGGACATTTTAACATCTAACAAAATAGACTTCAAACCAAAATTAATCAAAGATATGGGGAAGCTACATACTCATCAAAGAAAAGATTCACCAAAATATCATTGCAATTCTTAACATCTATGTCCAAATGAAGGACATGCATTTTTGTAAATGAAACAAAGCTTAAATGACACACCTTCAGCCTCACACACTAATAACACCTGACTTTAACCAATTAACAAGTCATCCAGACAAAAACTAAACAGAGAAATACTAGAACTAACAGATATCATAAACCAAATTGACCTTACCAATATTTACAGAACATTTCACCCAAGCACAAAAGAATATACCTTTTTCTCAGTACTTCATAGATATTTTCCAAAATTGACCACATTTCTAGGACAAGTCTCAACTGATACAAGAATATTGAAATACCTCCCTGCATCTTATCAGACCACCACAAAACGAAAGCTGGATATCAACAAGAGAACCAACAGAAAGCTTAAAAACTCAGAAATTGAACAACTCACTACTGAATAAAAAAAAAATGGGCAAAGACAAAAAATAATGAAATTAAATATGTCCAAGAAGTCAATGAAAATAAATATACAAAATACCTAAACTTATGGAATAGAATAAAAGTGGTGCTAAAAGGAAAGTTCGTAGCACTAAGTGCCTACATTAAAAAACTGAAGAGTTCTCATACTACGGACTAAACAGCACACACTAAATATAAAGTGGGGAACAGCCTTGAGCACACTGGCACAGGAGACAACTTCCTAAACAGAACACCAATGGCTCAGGCTCTAAGATCAACTATTGACAAATAAGACCTCATGAAACTAAACAGCTTCTTCTGTGTGGCAGAGGACATTTGTCAATTGGAAAAAACAGCAGCCTACAGATTGGGAAAAGATCTTCACCAACCCTATATCCAACAGAAAGCTAATATCTAAAATACATGAAGAATTCAAAAAGTTAGAATCCAAAACAACAACAACAACAACAACAACAACAACAAATTACCCAATTAAAAAAAGTTGGGTACAGACTTTAAAAGAGAATTCTCAACAGAGGAATCTCAAATGGCTGAGAAGTACTTAAATGTTCTCAGGGAAACACAAATCAAAATGTCTCTGAGATTCTACTTACACCAATCAGAATATTCTATTAAATGTCACTGTGACCTTATTAAGAGGTAGTAAAATATCCATGTATGGATCCTTACATGTGTACTGCTAACTAGTCAGAACACGAGGACAGTAAGAGCTCTTCTTTTTTTTTAATTTCATTTTTATTTTATTTTTCATACTTTATTTACATTTCAAATGTTTCCCCCTTTCCAGATCTCCCCTTTGGAACCTTCCTATTCCCTCCCCCTTCCCCTACCACTATGAGGGTATTCCCCCAATCACCCACCCACCCACTCTTGTCTTCCTTCCTTGGCATTCTCCTATACTGGGGGATCTAACACCCTCAGGCCCAAGGGCCTCTGCTCCACATGATGTCTAACAAGACCCTCCTCTGCCGCATATGTGGCCAGCACCATGGGTCTCTCCATGTATATTCTTTGGTTGGTGACTCAGTCTCCAAGAGTATCGGGGGGTCAGGCCAGTTGCCACTGTTGCTCCCTCCCTGGGGCTGCCAACTCCCTCAGCTCCTTCAGTCCCTTCTGCAAGTCCTCCATCTGGGACCTCATACTAAGTACTACGGTTGCTGTGAAGTGACTCTTGGGTATTTCGAACTTTTGTGCTAATAACCACTTATCAGTGAGTACATACCATGTTCATTCTTTTGTGACTGAGTTACCTTGCTCCGGATGATATTTTCAAGTTCCATCCATTTGCCTAAGAATTTCATGAAGTCATTGTTTTTAATAGCTGAGTAGTATTCCATTGTGTAAATGTACCACATTTTCTGTATCCATTCCTCTGTTGAGGGACATCTGGGTTGTTTCCAGTTTCTGGCTATTATAAATATGGCTGCTATGAACATAGTGGAGCATGTGTCTTTATTACATGTTGGAGCATCTTCTGGGTATATGCCCAGGAGTGGTATAGCTAGGTCCTCAGGTACTATTATATTCATTTTTCTGAGCGTCAGCCAAACTGATTTCCAGAGAGGTTGTATCTGTTTGCATTCCCACCAGCAACAGTAAGAACTCTTGAGTCCAGGAATTTAAGGATGAATTCTTGAAAAATATAGAAACACACTGCATTCATGAAAAATGCAGTGGAGGCTGTGGAGATGGCTCAGTGGGTTAAATGTTTGCTGCTTGAGTATCAGGCTTTGAGTATGATTTCTAGATCAAAACCAAGTACATGGATACTATCCCAGCACTGGGGAGATACAGACAGTAGGAACCCTCGGTCTTGCTGACAAGCCTACCTGACTAATTATTGAGCACCACATCTTTTAAGAAACAATGTCTCCAAAACAAAGGTGTGGAGGTATTAAGAAAGACACCAGTGTTAACTCTGATGTTCACATGCATTTACGCTCACATGGACCTCTCCCCCCCCCAGCACACAAACATATATACAAATACACACAAAAAGGTTTGGAACAGTTAAGAGTAATTAAGTTATGAATGAATGCAGGTTCTCAGGAATCAGCTAGTTTTCTTAGGATTCAGAACTCAATAATAGGCTAAGTTCCTCACCCCTTCTGGCTGTACTCAATCTTCTGCCATGTTATGATTCAGCAAGAGAATTCAAATTAAGCTCCTTGATCTTAGACTTACCAGGTTTCATTATTAGGATCCATATAATGGTTTAGAAATTTCCCAGTATGTGGTATTACAGTATAAAGGCAGAGAATGAACTCTGGACTGTGCCTTGGGATGCAGATGATGTGGAGTGCCTTGCTTGTCATTCCTAAAGTTCTTATGAATAAGAAGCCATTATTCTCTTTATTTTTCCAAATCTGAAAACCATAGTTTAATGATACTGTATTAATTATTTTTGTGTAGCTCTAAGTAAAATAACCAAGAAAATAACTCAAAATGAAGAAACATTAACTTTGGCTTACTATTACCAAAGTCAATGATCTCTTGCCTCCCTATTTCTGAGCCCACTTTGCAGTATGATAATATAGCACAGGGAGTATGTGTGGAAGGAGATTTGCTCTTTGCTTCTTTGCTTCTGGGCAGACAGGAAACAGAGAAACAGGCATTCATGTAAGAGTTAGGGCTAGGACATGATACAACCCTCAGGACACATCCTCCAGTGACCTTCTTACTCTAACTAGACTATGCTTCTTACTGTTCACCACCTCCTAATAATGCCATCACATGAATCCATCAGTGGATTAATCCATTTATTGCATCAGAGCTGGAAATATTATCATAGATATACCCAAAGATGTAGCTCACAAATCCCCCAGACATTTTTAATACACTCAAGTTGCAATCACAATTAACTCTCAAAGATATTGAGTGTCATACTTAAATTCTTATGTCTACTAAAGAGCAGAATTGAAATTCATGTTTGCCATCTCCGTTCCATGTCACATGAAATGAGAAACTAATACAAATGTTTGCTGTCTGTCACACAGTCTTTAAGTCTATCTTCACCAAAATAATGGTGGTTGTAAAACTAGAAGTAAGATCACAGGTACTGGGTACTCATTATGTGCTTGATACTGTGTCAAACACTTTCTGTAACAGTCTCATAAAATTGTGAGAAAAATTAATTTATTCTATTTTACAAGGCAAAAAGGAATATTTAAGATCAACCAATGTGGCCAGGTTTAAAAACTAGAAAAGGGGAGTTTGGGGTAAAAGTGAAGAACAGTCACTCCGGTAAGGTAGAATACCAAGCTAAAAAAGACAGTAAGCTCTCTATCTTAGTGGGTTATACCTCAGAATCTTCTGAAACCCTGTTATCTTAAATCAAAATGTGTATTATTCCCTATTTTCAACAATGATATATTCTGAAAAAAGTAGTTATGCCTTACATTGTGGAGACAATAATAGTGGAGATATATTTAGTGAATAAATAAATACATGGGGCACATCCATCTTATTGGTAGTTTTCCATTTATTCCTTCTGTGGCCTTGTAAGCTCTCTCTTTATGAGTTGATTTCTTTCATATAAATCTTTGAAGACAATGAATTTTTAAATAATGAGAAAATACTTGTTTGTAATTAGAAAAAAATAGGATGTGAAAAAATAGTCAAAAGGAAATCACTCTCCCAAGGCTCACATCTTTCAAAAGGAAATCTGCTGTGTAGGAGTTGGGCATCTAAGAAGAAAGAAAAAATCAAATGCAATGGTAGGAATAAAGGAGATAAAGGGAAGCTAATCTTTACTGCAAGCCAATACCAGTTCCTTCTTTGTATTTTCTCTGCTGTAGTCCTTGAAACAATCTCAGGAGACAGGTGTTATCATCTTTATTTTACAAATAAGACAAATGAAGACTTAGGAACTAAATAGCTACACCAAAGGTTTGTCATATAGGAAGTGGTGAAGCTAGAGTTTCTTCTCTGGATTGACCCTAAGTCTGAACATTTTCTAGAAAATTCATGTCCACTTCAAGTAAACCTGAAAATAGATGGACATCTCATTGAAATAGGGAAAGATTTCAGGCTTAGAAAGAATATATATATGGTAGAAAGGTACAGATCAAGGAAAATGAGACCTTAGAAAGCTGGAAGGCAGGCCCTAACTGAACTTTCTAATCTTAGGAAAATCATGAAATGACTCTAAATTCCTAGTTTCGGTATTGCCTCACTTGCTAATTCTAACAATGTAACCTGGACAAAAGGAGAGGAAACTATAGCCAGGAAGACACATTAGCACAGGAAATGGTGAGTGATAAAGATAACATTGTTCCCCAAACTGCTGCTCAAATACCAGCACCTCACCAGGCTTTAGACAGCAGAAGGGAAAGGCAGGGCTTGGTGCCAGCCCACATTATCTACTCAGTCAGCCTCAACTTTATTCCCCACAAGCTGGTCTTGCTTATTGTGGTGCCTGTCTGGAGAGACATGAAGAAAGGTCTTCTCATCCTGGGTAGGGCACCAAAGACTGAAACAATAAACGGTTCAATTAAACCGTTGAACCAAACAGTATAATTGTTGAACCAAATAGTATAATTGGGATTACTTACAGGATCGTAGTCCATTTATGGACAGCTTCAACAACGAAGAGAAAAATAATTTCATTCCCTGTAGAGCCTCTTGAGCTCCTCCATCCTACAACCATTAACTGCCTATAAATCCTAGGGTGGGGGACTCATAAGTCCCTCCTCACTAACAATGGCTAGCTATGTAGAAATCCTTCCAGAAGGGGCAGGGCCTTAAGCACCTTCCACACTCCAAGAACCTTGAACAACCTAAAAATTCTAGGGGTTGTGGGGGCTTCTGAGCCTATATTCCCCACCAACCATTAAAAGTAGAGGCAGGGCCTCTCATAAGCTCCTCCTCTAGCAATTGTTAATTGCCTGTCTATCTTTGAAGAAGGGCAGGATCTCCTGAACATCTTTTACCCACTAAATAGGCCCAATATTGTGCAAACCTGTGGATATTCTGTTAAAAATAGGGTAAAGTCCCGTGTCATGACAGAAGACAGGATTCACATCATAAATGCAGCTAATAGTAACTAGGTTTTTGGAGCTTCACGACCTTTTTTAAACAACAACAACAACAAAAAACCAACAACCAAACAAACTAAAAACATGTATTTTCTCATTGTCCTGAAGATGAAAACCCAAGATCAAGACATGTGCAGAGTTGGCCTTCCAGCTCTCTTCCTTCCTTAGCTTGTAGAGGAATGTCTAGGTCCTGTAGCTTTATGTGGCCTGTCCCTCTGTGTCTCTTTCAGTCTTCTTGTCAGAAATATATCAGGTCCTAGAAGTCAAATTTGAACCCAGAAATAAAATGTTGTTCCCTCCTTATCAAATGTCTACTACACTTGTATTTTTAAGGCCCAAATAAAAGTTGGGAAAATATCAGAATTGGATGTGTCCATATGAAAGACAGTGTGGACGGAGCTATGACTAGAAGACTGATCTTGAGTGAGAGGGGGAAAGACTAGTTTAAATGGAAACATCGTCTGCTATCTACCTTGTAGAAAAGCTTCTGTAAAACTGCCAAAACTTGAGCCAAAGGTGACCAACAAAGGAGTTTAAAGGATACCCAGAAATAACTCTGCCTTGACAGCCCTACAATATGCAGTCACAGGAGGGGACATCCCCTAAGCACCACCAAACCACATCACCTGAGATTCTCAAGACTATCCAGTTTAGTCAGGTTTTGAGGCACATTCTAATGGACCGGACGTGACTGCAGGCTCCTCAGTCATTTCTCCTATACAAGTCTCAGCTTAAGCATCACTTTTTAAAGGAAGTCTTTCCTGATTCCAAACTCTTATCTACAGGTAAACTGCACTTTTTCATATTATCCCCTGAAATAATCTTTCTTTCCTTTATACAACTTGCTAGAATTCATACTTTTATCTTTAGTGTGATTATTAATTATTATCTCTATTACTAAATTTTTGTTGCTTTTTTAATTTTATTTTTTGTTCATTGCTAAGTCTTAAACTCCATAATAGTAAGCACCATGGGTGTGTTGTCTACTGATTTATCTTAACAGCCTATCAAAGTAACTAACAGTAAGCACTCAATCAATATTAAATGAATGAATGGGTATAAATAAATGATTCATCTTAACAGCCTATCAAAGTGACTAGCAGTAAGCACCCAATCAATATTAATTGAATGAATGGGTATGAATAAATTCCAATGAATGGAGATGAAGTAAATAATCCATTATAATCAACCTGGTGGTGAATATATAAATCTCAAGACTAAGAATAAAGGAGATGTACTTGTTTCATAAAAAAGGGATACAGGTCCAAGGAATCAAGGGAAATTTTTGAAGCTTGTGAAAAGATATATTCACTAAAGCAACAAAAGTGAGACGATATACTAGTATCCTGAAATAAGCATTTTAAATCATCATTAGAGTCAGGCTCATTTTGTTCTTAGTTTGGGGTTCAGGGTTGATTTTGGAAAAAAGAGAGAAAAGAAAAAAAACCTGGAAATTTCTAGCTGCTACTCTGGTGGTCTAGAACAGGATGTTGTGAAACCAGTGGCTGGTAAAATTGTAATCACAAGGTGATGCTGCTGCTGTACATCTTGGAAACATTTCTGTTATCCTTATCTTGGCATCTTAAAGGAGGAAAGGAGAGATTTAGGGAAGTTTGAAATACATTGGTCATACACTGTCAGCTCCAGATAAGTATTACCTAAGTGAGTAGCATATCTACAAGCAGAAGTGAGCACAAACAGTCTTCACCTTGTTTAAGTTACCAATGGACATTTGTGCAGGCCCAAGTGAGTAGTCAACACTTTGAACAGAAGCAGCCTTCAAGCATCTGAGAAAAGCATAGGTGACCCTTTTCATCATAACCCACACCTCGGAGGGCTTATTTACCCCAAAGCAAGCAGAAACTAACATGTTGTTCATCTGTGTGACATTCAAAATTAGTTACTTTTAAAGTCAAGTAAAAGCAAGTAACTAAAAGCCAGTGAAGCTCTAAGATTTATTTATGTTTTCCCTGAGTTTCTGTTTCAGGGTAAAAAGGAGACAGAAGATACTGAAACTGACATGGTAAATACAAGCTGTGGATAGCATCTGCTGGGCCAAACTGACTGGGAATGATGCCAGAGAAATTAAAGTAAAATAGAAAAAGAATAGATATGCTTGGAGAGAGGCAGATTACGTGAGCTAAATGAGCATCCCTTTAGTAGTTTAAGCAGACTACTCAAGGAAATTTGGAGGTCAGAGCTGTAATGGACACAACATGCACTCACCCACTGATATGCAGGAACTAAGAGATATTCTGCCAATAGAAAGAAGTTATGCCAACAAGGTCTACAGACTTTGGTCTGATTTTCAGCTCAGGTCTTAGCTGGTAGACCCTCTTAGTCTTAAAGGAATCTTGTTCTCTGACATGAGGGTTCAGATTATAGGGTAGTAGTTAACATCTAACAGCATCAAATGGCAGCTCTGTGAGTCCTAGATTACTTGAAATTTCATTGTTTTGATCTTCAACCCTCTCTCAGAAATGGGATATAAAATATTATATCATAAGATTAGATAATAAAGTGTGATAATTTATTATATGTTATTTTGTAATCTAAGATGGTTGCTTTCAAATTCCCAAACCTTTTAAGGTAGGGAAAAGCCTGAACAGAATTATAATAAAAGAAAATTATTCCACTAATCCCACTGGAAAACATATTGCCTTGGACATGCAATACCCACCATAATTTTACACAGTGCACAGCATTTTGAAAGAACTTGCTAACTTCTTACTATACCACATTGATTTGATATTGACCTATAGGGTAGAAGTCATGTCATTCCAGCCAGGTGTTGAGCCTTTCACACATCTCCTCCCCCTGCAGTGATTGACAGGTGGCCTGTACCCCATTACCACACAACCAACTGACGCCCCGCAGACAGATGATTAGGAGCGGGCGCCAGCTTAGCAGGGTTGGGCGTGCGCCACAGCTGGACAACGCTCTGCTGCCCCCTCCCACGTCCGGGAAGACCCCTTCCATCTATGGTCTTGGCCCTTGCTCTGCGTGACCTGTGGTAACCTCGGCCATAGGGGGAGGAAAGTAAGGGCCCAGGTCAGCCTGGGTGTGCAGGTGCCTAGGTACACAGTGGAGACTAAGGCATAGAGATCAGCTTTGGTGGCAGTGGCCTCAATTCCTTGCTAACTTGATGTCCACCCTCCTGCATTGGGCGCCATGTTGCCGAGCAGCTTTGGGCTGGGGCTTGGCCCTGGAAGCAGTCTGAAACGGACCCTGATGGCACAGTGCTGGGAATGTTCTCCCCCTTCCGCTATCCCGAGGATGAGAGAGTGGGGTCCTGGGGCAGTAGTAGTGTTGGGCTCCATTTTGGCCCTGGTTTGGGCCTTGAGGACAAACCTGAGCTTGGCTCAAGTTCTGAGACTTGTCTCAGTCACTTCCACATAGAGGTGACTCAGCAAGACCTGTTTGGCCTTCCCTCTGCCCTGTTGTTGTTGATGTGGAGCTTTGCTATTGGCCCTGTCAATTACCCTTACCCTTCCCTGCCTCCTACTTCATCTCTTCCTATACCTAAGTCCCCATCCCCTTTGCCTTCTGTATATAAGCCAGGGGTTGATACAATAAAGTTGAGTTCCTGCTTTGACAAGACTCCTGGCCTGGTGTGTTTCTTTTGGGCATCAACATTCGCCATTCTGCTCAGCCTTGGGTTCTCTCCTCTCGCCTGGACCTGCCGGCTAGGAGCCGACAGCCAGGCATGGTGATAAATATCTTTTATCCCAGTACTAGGGATGCTAGAAGCAGGAAGGTCAAGAATTCAAGGCTAGATTCTGCCAAGCCAGCCTGGGCTCTCAAAATAAAAGATAAAATAATGAAATACATTCTTCCAAAGTCACATGTAATAGCAATGTAAGATGCACAGATACATAGGATCTTGAAAATGAGTCCCCCCCCCAAAGTTACTAATTCAAACTGGATTTATTTTGAAATATTTTCTTTGTTGTGAGACCCTTCAAACTCATGCAAAAGTCATATGCACAGGTACACATCTGTAATCCCAGGACTCCTATGATATGAGATGGGTGGCAGTGACCAAGAGAAGCTCTTTGGCCAGCTAGCCTCAAGTATACAGCACAATGGCAAACAAGAAGAGGCCCTGCCTCAAACAATGTGGAAGGCAAAGACAAATACTCCATGTTGCCTTCAATATTACACATGTAAGTCCTATCACACAAACATGTTACATATACACACACACTTTTAAATGTACTAGAGTATAAAATCATGCATAATTATTCAAAAATTTATGCTGGGACAGTAATTAACCAAATCTGTTAGACATCTCATAAACAAATAATCTGCCCGAATTTCTGATTGTATTTGAGTGGTTTCTTTTACTGTTTGTTTTGTTTTGTCATTTAGAAATTATTTTTTGATATGTTATTTACATTTCAAATGTTTCCCCCTTTCCAGATCTCCCCTTTGGAACCTCCCTATTCCCTCCCCCCTCCCTTTCCCCTATTGGGGTATTCCCCCACCCACCGACCCACCCACTCTTGTCTTCCCTCCTTGGCATTCTCCTCTACTGGGGGATCTAACACTCTCAGGCCCAAGGGCCTCTCCTCCCCCTGAAGGCTAACAAGACCCTCCTCTGACGCATATGTGGCCAGCATCATGGGTCCCTCCATCTGTATTCTTTGGTTAGTAGATCAGTCTCCAGGAGCATCATGGGGTCAGGCCAGTTGCCACTGTTGCTGCCTCCCTGGTGATGCAAACTCCCTCAGCTCCTTCAGTCCCTTCTCCAAGTCCTCCATCTGGGTCCTCACACTCAGCCCAATGGTTTCTGTGAAGTGACTCTTGGGTATTTCAAACTTTTGGGCTAATGACCACTCATCAGTGAGTACATACCATGTTCATTCTTTTGAGACTGCGTTACCTCGCTCAGGATGATATTTTCATCTTAAAGGTTGAATGTCCTGTTCTCTTTTTGCATCTTTTACTGACTACTAAAGACATGAGATCGCTTACCTTTTCTACATCTTCACCATGTATAAATCTGGCCAAAAATCTGGCCTAGAAACACTTCACTATAAAGAGTCATTTTCATTTCAGCAGCATCCTTCAGAGCACAGCACACCTTTTATTAAAAATACGCTAACTCCAAGGATGAACTTCCACACGCACTAATTGATATTCCTTGACACTATTCCCACTATTCCGTGGGAACAGAAATCAGGATAAAATGCAGTACCTGTATAAAATGGTGATATCCACACACTAGTTCATACCTTGTACTGCTCAATAAGAATGTTTTGATAGTCTTGAAATCTCTTTTTTTAAAAAGAGGATAATCAAGAAAATGTTTTGTAAGTCTAAATATCTGTTTAATATACATGGCTCCCCTTTGTTAAATGTTTATTAATGATATTCCTTTTCAAATTTTCAGGGTAATGAGAGTTCTTTATTTTACCACGGCAACTGCTTCCTCTTAAACATCTGCACATAGAAAACAGGCAACTCCACATTAGTCTCCTTTTTTTGCTAATTTTGTTGGACTGTTCATTCAAAATATATGGAATCCACTACAATGTATCTACCTACTTAGAGAATATAATTAATCCAGTTTATGGTTTAGATAATTAAATTGCATTCATTTGTTATTTAGAAGTTTCTATTGCTAAAACTGTTTGAATTTATAAACGGAGCTCTCCTTGACTACCACCCCCCCAAAGATTTTAAGTTCAAAATAAGCTCGGAAACAAAAGAAAACTGCAACAAAAGTAACAAAATCAGCAACAAGTGATTAGTATCTGTATGGTACTTACTTCAAGACTCAATAAATACTTGTTGAACAAGTAAACAAATAAAAAGTTAAAATGTAAACCAGAAGAAAAAGGTCAACTGTTAAGAATATCTAAAGCTGCAGAGATGGCTCTATGGTGAAGAGCTCTTGCTGTTGTTCCAGAAGACCTGGGTTCAATTCCCAGCACCCACATGTGTGATCACAGTTACAGGGAATGCTACACCCTCTTCTGACCTGTGTAGCATCAGACCTATATATGGTCCATATACACACACAAATAAATTAATAATAATAATAATAATAATAATAATAATAATAATAATAACAATATGTGTATTGTCGAGTTCCGTTCCCAGTATTCACATCAGGCAGCTCACAACAATGTATAACTCCAATTCCAGGATGCCTACTGATGGTTCAGTTTCATAAACACTATAATCACATAAGTGTGCCAGCATATCCCAGCCTCATTTTAAAGATCTAGTGACTTCTGGTGGTGGTTTGAATATGTTTGGTCCCCATAGATACGTGCATTTGAATGTTTAGCCCACAGGGAATGGCATTATTAGGAAGTATGGCCTTGTTGGAATAGCTGTGGCCTTGTCGGAGGAAGTGTGTCACTGTGCAGCAGGCTTTGGGGTCTCCTATGCTCAAGCTATACCCAGTGTGATATTCCAGATTTCTGCCTGTCTGTAGAAGACAAGTCTCCTAGCTGCCATCAACTCTCAGCTCCTTTTCCAACACCATGTCTACTTGCATGCTGCCATGTTTCTTACCATGGTGATAATGGACTAAACTTCTGAAACTATAAACCTGTTCCAATTCAGTGTTGGCCTTTATAAGAACTTCTTTGGTTATGGTATCTCATCACAGCAATAAAACCCTAACTAAGACAAGTATTTATACTTACAACATTATAAAATTTGAATTTGGAACAAAATTTACCAAAAAGATAAAAATCCTTAACAAGACAAAGCAAATTGAAACAAACAAGCCTAAGTTTATATCAAATTATTGGCAAATTCATATAGACAAAGCATTTCAACTTAGCTTTAAGATGTAGAACTTTAACTTTATATCATTTACTGAATGTATAGTAAGACTATAGACCATCTTAAAAATCTGACTTGTATTCAGAAATTTTATTAATGGTCATATCGTTGTGTTTAATTTTGGAGCTATTATATGTTAATGTTATTAGAGCCAAGATGTTCAAAATAATGAATAGGAGTTACAAATATAAACTCAAATAAATAAAAACCTGGGTGGGAGAGTTAGATCTAGTAGTTAATAACATGTACTGCTCTTACAGAGGACCTGAGTTTGCTTCTCAATACTCATGTTGTGTGGGTCACAACCACCTGTAACTCTAGCTTCAAGAAATCTAGTGCTCTCTACTTGGCATCACACTGACCTGTACTCTTATGTACATACTACACACATATATTTGTGTAATTAAAGTAATATTTAAGCTAAGCTCACCCCTATAGTCTTCCCATATCCTTTCCCATCCCAGGCCTCCAGCTAGTAACCAGAGATGCCCAACCACTGCTCTGCCCCCAGCCAATTTCTATTCTCACTCCCAGGCCTCTCTCACTCCCCTCTCCCCACACCCTGATTTCCATCCCTATTCCCCTCTTCAGTTCCTCTCCTACCGAGTTCCCTCTCTCCATCTATCTCTGATGACTATTTAGTTTTTCCGTCTGAGTAAGATTCATGCATCCTCCCTTGGGATCTTCTTACTCTCCAGTTTCTTTGGTTATCCTGTACTTTATGGCTAATGTCTACTTATACATACCATCCATGTCTTTCTGGCTCTGGGATACCTCGCTCGAGATGATACTTTCTAGTTCCATCTGATTGCCTGCAAAATTTATGATGTCTTTGTTTTAATACCTACCAGAGGTGGCTATATAGACTAAACTGGCCATCTCCTATAGCCAGGCATGACTTCCAGAGGTGGAAGGGGGACAACAATCTACCCACAAAACATTCAACACCAAATTTGTTTTGCCTACAAGATGTTCAGGGATAAAGATGGAGCAGAGAATGAGGGAACAGTCAAACAAGGACTGCCTAAAATTGAGACCCATTCTGTGGGAGAAAGCCAACTCTGACATTATAAATGACACTCTGCTATGCTTACAGATGGGATCTTGGCATAACTGTCTCCTGAGAGACTTCATCAAGCAGTGGATGGAGACAGATGCAGAAACCCATAGCCAAATATCAGATAGAGCATGGGGAGTCTTGTAGAAGAGTGGAGGATAGAAGTGAGCAATTCAGAGGGGTTAAAGATACTACAAGAAAACCCACAGAATCAACTAACAGAGGTAATGTGGGTTCTCAGAGACTGGACCACCAACCAGGGAACATGCAGGGCCTGGACCTAGATTCCCTACACATATATAGCAAATGTGCAGGTTGAAGTTCATGTGGTTCCCCTAACAAGTAGAACAGGGTTTGTCAGTCTCTGTTTCTTGCCATTGGATCCCCTTCTTCCCCACTACTTGGACTTGCCTGGATGGGCCTCAGTGGGAGAGGATGTGCTTAGACCTGCTGAGACTAGATGCCCCAGGTTGTAGTGGTACCCAAGGGGTGTCCTCCTTCTCCAAGGAAAAGGGATGGAGGAAATAGGGGGAGAGGGATTTGTAAGGGTGGGACTGGGAAAGAGGGCTGTGATAAGGATATAAATTGAATAAAAACTAAAAATTAAAAAATAAATATTTTTAAGAATGAGTAAACATCATGGAATCAAGTCAGAATCAGAAATATCACTATAAACTCTCATTTTTTTCCTTTAATTTTTTTTTACTTATTCACTTTATACCCTGCTTACTGCCCCTCCTCCCACAACACTTCCTCCATCATCCTTCCCCTTCACCTCTGAGCAGGTAGGGCCCCCACTGGGTAGTTCCCCACCCTGGCATATCAGTCTCTGCAGGGCTAGACACATCCTATACCATGGCAGCCCAGATAGAATATCATATCCCACATACAGGCAACAGATTTTGGGATAACCCCTGCTCCAGATGTTTGGGACATACATGAAGGCCAAGCTTCACATCTGCTATATTTGTGCGGGGTATTGGGGGAACTAGGTCCAGCCCCAAAACAGTGAGTATTAACTGTGATTCTTGGGAATACTTAGAAGTGATGCATACTTATTTAATGATGAACACCTTTAACACATAAAATTATAATCTTTTAATAAAATCATTGTCCCTTGTACAAATGTTTAGCAACGTCCTGATCTTGGACTATATTAGATGAACAATAATGCCTTCTCTCTTAGAAATCAAAGAAGCTACCAATAGTAATCATGGTCATGTCGAAAAGCTCGGGTCCCAATTTGGAAATTTTTCCCTTGGCCTAACATGGGACAATTTGAATTTCAAAATGAAAACTTATTGGATTCACTAAAACATTAAATGCATAAAAATCCATTAATTTATATTGAGATGATGCAAGCACATGAGCCACTGTTAGGGATTTCCAGTCATCCTGGAAATTGTTAAATAGGTGGCAACAATCAAGCATATTATTCTGCCTTTCCCATAAAAAGTGGTATTCCACAGCACCACAGAGTTATTTTACAAACTTTCTTCTTTACAAAAGAATTCCAAATAATAAATGCAGAAGAGATGACATCACAAAATAACACTAGAAAATCATCAAACTTCAAGCTTAATAAAACAAGGAGGCTAGGTAATGATAGTCTGTATATACTAAAATCATTAAGCTAAAGGTTAAAGAGACAATTTTCCTTCTATTGAAAAAATTCTTTCTTACATAATATATCCTGATTATGGTTTCCCCTCTCTCTACTCCTCCAAGTTCCTCCCTACATCCTCTTCTGTCTGGATCCACTCCATTTCTGTCTCTCATTAGAAAACAAAGAGGCTTCTAAGGGATAATAATAAAATAAAAAATGACTCATTGGATTCGGACAAAACAAGCAAATAGAAGGAAAAGAGCCCAAGAGACAGCACAAAAGCAGAGACCCACTCATTCACACACTCAGGAATCCCATAAAAACACTAAACTGGAAACATTAATATATATGCAGGGGATCAAAAGATTTATGCAGGACCTGCACATACTGTTTCAGTTTTTATGAGTTATATGAGCTTCTATCCTGTTGATCTGTTGAGCCTTGGTGTCTTCCATCTCTCTTCCTGACTACTGTTATAAAGGGTCCCCAGAGTCCTGAAGGAAGAGATTTGATGCAGACATCTCAAATAGAGCTGTGTTCCAAAGTCTCTCATTTTCTGCATAATATCTGGCTGTATTTCTTCTCATCTGCTTCAGGATGAAGTTTCTCTGATGGTGGCTGAGCAAGGTATGCCATTGGAAGTCATTTTACTGCAGCTTTTATTTGAACAATAGTACTTGGTTTTAGACTAGATAACCTAGGGGCCTGGGTTATCTAGTTTCAGGTTCTTGGTCACTCAAGCTGCATCTGGTATGGTTTCTATGTCCTGAAGTGGCCTTCAATTCAAATCAGATATTAGTTGTTTACTCCCACATGCTTTATGTCACCATTGCACTAGCAAATTTTACAGGCAGGAGAGCATTGACAGTCAAAGGTTTTGTGGCTGAGTTGGCATTTATGTTTCTCATATTGGTATCATGCAGAGTAAGATGGTAGAACATAGGGGTAAAGATTCTATGTAGGCATCAGTTTGACTTCTTGAAGTTCAGTGAGTTGAGTAGGTGTTGCCTTCCACAATAGGATATTTCTTGTTTGTGGAAACAACCTATACCTGTGGCAACAGCCTGGGTTGTTTGGGGATTCCCATGGGACACATTTGGCCAACAACTCAATTAGATGTAACCTAATCCTTGTACTGGAGGCTTCATTGGGTAAAATGAGATGGCCCGTTCTGGCTCTGTCTTTCCCATTATTTGGCAATTGCAGTTAGATCACTTTTATATATGTATTTATTTTAGGAAGAGTCTACTGTATTAGGTTTCCATACTGTATTTCAAATGGCCCTTAGTTTTAGCTGGCTTTGTTCATATTCTCTCTCTTGTCCCTCCCGATTTCATTGTCATGTTCAAGACTCCCACCATCCATCCATAATTATTTGTTCTATTTCCCTTGTCTAACTAGATCTATCTGTGCACCCTGGTCGAAAGGACACATTTAAATGCAGGCATCAGGTTAAAACAACCTGAAACCCGTTTATCAAACTTAACATATATAAAATGAGACACTCAGACTTTCCAGGCCTTAGATGAGAGGCAGTCAAGATAAACATTATCATTCACGAGAGGTTACTGACCTTAAAAAGTGAGCTTGACTCTAAAATCTAGGAGAAACATTATGATAACAATATTATTTTTATTTCATTAGAGAATGCAAGAAAAACATTTCCCACAAACGGGAGTACTTTACTACAACACTCCCACCCCTATAGACTCAGGGTGACCAAAATTCTAAGAATCTAGCCCAAGGCTTGTCACTTCATTAAAGAGAAATGAAGGAATCTGTTTTCTGTAACTAGGAGGGCTTCATGGAATCAATTTTGTTGTTGACCCTGTTATAACACTATGCCCTCTCTATATCACATTACTGGTTGCCTACTTTGACAACTTTGTCCTGAGTCATATTTGATTAATTTGCTACTTCAGCTGCTATGAAATCACAGATTTGTTCTGTCCAAAGTATGGTTTTGATCTTGAATCCCAACCCTTTCCCTGAATCCCTATTGCTGACTGCCCATTCATACTCTATTACCCTACTAGCTTCCAGGCTGCTTAGCTTCAATTTCTTGTCATTTTCTTTGGTGTTTCATGACTTGAAATCCTCTGTCAGTTTGAGCCAAAATGTTAAGATTTGAGTTAATCATCAGACCACATCTTGCTAATTCATTTAATTTTGAGGTGGTTTGGTAATATTATTATTCTTTGGAAAAGGAGCAAATGCATCTCCATGAAACACTTGTTTCTAGTACCATATAATTTTTAGAGCTGTACCTTCATAATCTATGCATGTCC
Organism: Rhynchomys soricoides; assembly: GCA_019843965.1. Taxonomy (NCBI): domain Eukaryota; kingdom Metazoa; phylum Chordata; class Mammalia; order Rodentia; family Muridae; genus Rhynchomys; species Rhynchomys soricoides. The sequence continues at coordinate 1,837,896 of JADRCH010007448.1, forward strand.
CTTTAGTGAGGGACAAGGGTATCAGCCCTGAATTCTGCTGCAAAATGCTTGGCAATGATCCTATTCTTGACAAGCTTTGAATCCCTGCCCCTTTCTCTTCTGTCATCACTGTACCTTCCTGGCCATCTGTTCTGATGGCAAAGCCTTTCCCTCTCCTTTCCTTTATCTGTAACCATGTCAACTTCTCAGCAGTTGCACTGCCTCTGTGGTTTAACAAGATTTTATTATAAAGAAAATGGGTAAAGAAAAACACAAATGTCATAATAAATTTGTATAAATCAATGCTCATATAACCATTATCAAATCAAAATCAGAGACATTTGGGGAGCTTAATCACCTTAGAAGCCCCATCTCTGTGTGCTGCCCAGTTCAAAACCTCCGCAGTTATTCATACATGATCAATGCCCAGACTATAGTAATTAATTCTTTGCTTTAAAAATTAGTTGAGATTTGTGTGCTTGCTTTGGAATTCCTATAGAATCCAGGAAACTAGAAACAGATCATTGGTGAGCAAGGGAGAGAGGAGGAGAGGGGCAGAACACAGGTGATATGAAGAGGGAAGGAAAAATAATGGAGAAAGAGGTTTAGGTGGGAAAAGAGATGATGGGAGAATGGAGCGGAAGAAGTTAGGGGAGGGACAACCAACACCAAGGATGTGTGAAAAGGCCACAGGAAAACATATCATTTCATATATATATATATAATTTCATATTCATATATATGAATTCATATAAAAGAGTTTAATTGAAGTTACCATACATTATGCTCACCCTAGAAGCCAAAGGTCTCCAAATAAATAGTTCAAACCAGATGTGGGATACTTCCCTATATTTATTGGTCACAGGTGTCTTAGAGACTCACAAAAAATACAGGTTGTTATCATTGTTACTGTCTAGGTGGTCTTGATTTGGGTTTGTTTTCTCTGCCAGCTAAAGGATGAACAGTTAGGAAAAAAACTTCAAGTGTGAGATGTAGCAGTGGGGAAAGTCTCAAACACAGCCAAGATCAGCAAAGAATTGGCAGTAAAGGCTTTTATTGGGGGCAAAGAAACACAAAGATACAACAAGAACACAGAGAAAAAAGACCTTCTACACGGCAGAGTAGGACTCAGGGAGGCCAAAGCCAAGCTTCTCCTTTAGGGTGGGGTTTTATGAATTATTTGAATTGGTATCCCCCAAAATTTAGGGTTGGTGAGTTTAAACAAAGACAGAGAGGCTAATAGGCCTACAACTTGGTGGTAAACATGTCCTTCTACAGTCTTGACCTTGTCAGACCAGTCGACAGGCAGGAGGGCCTGACTACCAGGAGAAAAATGTCTTCCAGGCCTTTGTTTTAAACTGCCAGGCTTTTGTCTCAAGTTAGAGGGTGAGAAAGAAGCCAGTCATCTTATAATTTTACCATCTTTATTATCTAGTCATGACCCTTAATGCCTGTCTGCTAATAAAAGAAATTGTCTAATCCCTACTCCCTCACAGTTGCTCTTGGTTGCCCAATAAGACTTGATGGTAAGACTCTATTGCTGAAGAGACCACACATTAGTCACAGAACATGGAAAAATCAAATTGGTGCTGACCAGAAACTCACAACTGGTCAATATGCAAAAACTAAATGTCAATTTAATGGAATGAGTGCTGGTCATCACAAATGATACATCACACATACAAACTGTCTATCTCCATATAGAAGAGAAGGTAGAAAGACTGTAAGACCCAATGTCAGAGGGTACCAGGGTGAAACATTGTCTTTTGGATATGATAAAAAACCATTTCATTCATGATCACACTATAGTTGTAGTTGCCTGTACAAGATCACCCAAAAGATCAAGCCAGTCAAGATTCAAGCACAGAAGAGGAAGGGGTTTTTGTGTGTTTACCAGCTAACTGAGAAGTTCAGGACAATTGTTGGCCTTCTGGGAGAAGAATTAGGTTTTCAAGAGTGTGGTTCCTGGTAGGTTGACCATGGTTCAGTTGATAGCCCTATACCCAGTAGAATATAGGCAGCATAAATTGGACTTGTGGGTATTAAGAAAGAAAGAAAGAAAGAAAGAAAGAAAGAAAGAAAGAAAGAAAGAAAGAAACCATGAAGTTGAGGGATGACAAGAAAGTGGGTATGGAGCTGGGAGGTATCATGGGAAGTTGTAGAGAGTGTGAACTACCACATTGTATGAGTATTTCAAAGAGGTAAAATAGAAAGAGTTTTCATATGCTTTTGTGTATTAACACATTTCTAGAGACTTTAATTTTGCTCACTTTTAAAAATTATGGGTCTTTTAAGCCTCTCCTAATCTTTAGACTCCCCTTTCCTTCCTCTCTTTTTCTTCTAATTTGTTTTTGTTAAAAACACAAATATCTGACTAATAGAGTTCCCCAGTGTACATTCTGTTGCCAAGTACTGAGATCAGTTGGTATTTCACCGCAGTGGACTTTGCCTTCCCCCTTCCAACTCTTCTTACCAGGGCAATCCGCTACAGGAGCTCTGTGGGAGATCTCACTCCAGTCTTCAGCATGACTGATTAAAAGAGGTCAGTTCTCTCCCCACCCCCATACACACACACCCCAAACTCTGCTCCCAGCTGCTGCCAGCAGGGTTCCATCTGGTGTTTGAGTGGATCACTGACATCTGGAGCTGATCCATGTGCCTCCAATGTCCACTCCATTCTCTTCCTTCCTCGTGATGAGAAGAGCATTTTAACTCAGGAGAGAGGGAAAAGAAAACACTGAAGCTTCCGGGGTAGCAGTGTAACTTGGGATTCAGGCAACCTCCTTCCTCCCATTACTAGACAATTTTGGGTGACACCTTTGGGAATTAAGCAGTGTATAAAGCTCCACCTGATTGTTTACATATGGGTCAGGTTGTTTGGGATTCCGAGGATTTGATATACTTTCAGGATATTTATATGCTTAAATATACTTTATAAAGTTTAAAAAGAAAAGGGTTTAACATAAAACTGCAACAATGTTTTAGTTTATTGTCAAATAAATTGGAACTTGTTTGCAGGCTTACCTCAGACCCCAAATATAACACTGTTTCTATGAGAAACCAAATGCCAAATTCCAAACACGAGTCCCATAAAATGTGGAAGTATACTTCATAAAAATTTTTGAGGGTTGTCTATAAGAAGTCTCTAGCATTTTAGATTTTAGTTCAGGCAAGCAGGAACCTGTTATTATCTTATCAAGTTTTTTTTTCACTAAAGACTTAAATATTCCTGTAGTCAAGTATCTTTTCACATGCCTTAAAATGTGAATTCTTTCCTATACCCAGACAACAAAAAATTCTCTTTCTGTGACATTTTTTTTTTTTTAAGTTTAAGAGGACTGTTGCTTCTGGAAGCTAAATATCCAAATTCTGATCACCATAAAAAAATTCACAAGCCTCCACAGAATGAATAAATAAATAAATAAATAATCATTAGTGGCCAAGGAAGTTTGTTACTACACAAATTGAACATCTCTCTAAGAAAAATAACTGCTCTCTCAAACCTGCAAAATTTCCATAGATCTCCACAGAGGTCTCCCAGAGAGTTCCTGTAGCAGATTGTCCTGGTAAGAAGAGTAAGAAAGGAGAAGGCATTTAGGATTTATATGTGACTCTGTGGCAGCTGAAAATATTTTAGGTTTTGAAATGTGATCATCTCCATTTGTTTGCATTCAATTAATATTCTCTATTTCACATTAAAAGTATCACATAAAGGTAGAAGAAAAATACAATAACAACAACAAAGAAGACTGATTTTATTCTGGAGTCCCATAGTATTTGTTGGGTTTGTTTGTTTGTTTGTTTGTTTATAAGACACATTACAGATAGCCAAACAGTGCCTTGAGAAATCAAGCCTCCCAGGAGTGTGGAAAAGCCAGCAAGAGGAGGGCTCCAGACACAGGGACTGAGGAACAGCCGGGAGGTAAGAGCCTTCCTGCTTCCATCTGTGGCTGGAGACATCTGCCTGGGCCACTGGAGCTCCATAGCCAAACAGCACTGGAAGGAAGCTACCCTCCCAGGAGTGGGGACAAGACTGACTGCTCAGAGGGACCCACCTGGAATACTCTGGTCACAGGGATTGAGGAACTGGGATCTGGTTTCTTTCGGTGGCTGGAGAGCAGATCCTGTGACACAGGGCTCCATACTCAAATACTGCCAGGAGAGAGCTGGTATACCAGGAGTGCCAACACACCTTTAAGCACAGGCAAGACCACCACGTCTTTTCAAATTCATTGGACCAAGAAGGACCCTAGCAGAGCCATCAGGACACAGGACAAAAAGGGTCAGTTGGGAATTAGATTCTTCTTGTTTCTTTCTGCACCCCAGAGCTGACCCTGAACCACAGCTCTCCAAACCCAAATTCCTCTCAGAGAGAACTGGTCTCCAAGGAGTATTGACACCTGGGCTTGAAGGAAATACAAGCTGCAGACAGAGTAAGACCAGCTAATACCAGAGATAACCAGATGGCGAAAGGCAAGGGCAAGAACACAAGGAACAGAAACCAAGGCTACATGCATCATCAGAACCCAGCTTTCCCACAACAGCCAGCCCTGGATACCCCAACACACCAGAAAAGAAAGACTCAGACTTAAAATCACTTATCAAGAGGATGATAGAAGATTTTAAGAAGGAAATAAATAACTCCCTTAAAGAAATACATGAGAACACAGGTAAACAACTGGAAGCCCTTAAAGAGGATACACAAAAATTCCTTAAAGAACTACAGGAAAACACAATCAAACAAATGAACAAAACCATTCAGGAATTAAAAACAGAAATAGAAACAATAAAGAAATCACAAAGGGAGACAACCTTGGAGTTAGAAAACATAGGAAAGAAATCAGGAGTCATAGATGCAAGCATCACCAACAGAATACAAGAGATGGAAGAGAGAATCTCAGGTGTGGAAGATACAATAGAAAACATGGACACAACAGTCAAAGAAAACACAAAATGCAAAAAACTCCTAACCCAAAACATGAAGAATATCCAGGATACAATGAAAATACAGAACCTGAGGATAATAGGTATAGAAGAGAGTGAAGATTCTCAACTTAAAGGACCAGTAAATATCTTCAACAAAATTATAGAAGAAAAGTTCCCTAACCTAAAGAAAGAGATGAACATAAATATACAAGAAGCCTACAGAACGCCAAATAGACTGGACCAGAAAAGAAATTCCTCCCTGCACATTATAGTCAAAATACCAAATACAGAAAATAAGGAAAGAATATTAAAAGCAGTAAGGGGAAAGGGCAAGTAACATATAAAAGCAGACCTATCAGAGTTACACCAGACTTTTCACCAAAGACTATGAAAGCTAGAAGATCCTGGGCAGATCTCATATAGACTCTAAGAGAACACAAATGCCAACCCAGGCTGCTATACTCAGCAAAACTCTCAATAATCATAGATGGTGAAACCAAAATATTCTATGACAAATCCAAATTTACACAATATGTTTCCATAAACCCAGACCTACAAAGAATAATAGATGGAAAATGCCAACTCAAGGAGGGAAACTACACTCAAGAAAAAGCAAGAAAGTAATCTTTCAACAAACTCAAAAGAAGATAGCCACAACAAACATATAAACAACATCCAAAATAACAGGAAGCAGCAATCACTATCCTTTAATATCTCTTAACCTCAATGGTCTCAATATCCCAATAAAAAGAAATAGACTAACAGACTGGATCCATAAACAGGACCCAGCATTTTGCTGCATCCAGGAAATGCACCTCCGTGTTAAAGACAAACACTACTTCAGAGTAAAGGGCTGGAAAACAATTTTCCAGGCAAATGGCCCAAAGAAACAGGCTGGAGTAGCCATTCTAATATCCAATAAAATTGACTTTCAACCAAAAGTCATCAAAAAAGATAAGGAAGGACACTTCATACTCATCAAAGCAAAAGTCTACCAAGAAGAACTCTCAATTCTGAACATCTATGCCCCAAATGCAAGAGCTCCCACATTCATAAAAGAAACTCTACTAAAGCTCAAAGCACACATCGCACCTCACACAATAATAGTGGGAGACTTCAACACCCCACTATCAACAATGGACAAATCTTGGAAACATGAACTAAACAGAGACACAGTGAAACTAACAAATGTTATGAACCAAACGGATTTAACAGATATCTATAGAACATTTCATCCTACATCAAAACAATATACATTCTTCTAAGCACATCATGGTACCTTCTCCAAAATTGATCATGTATTTGGTCACAAAACAAACCTCAACAGATAGAAGAAGATTGAAATAATCTCATCCCTCATATCAGATCACTATGGAATAAGGCAGGTCTTCACTGGCAACAGCAACAACAGAAAGTCCACATACCCATGGAAGCTGAACAATGCTCTACTCAATGATAACTTGGTCAAGGAAGAAATAAAGAAAAAAATTAAAGACTTCCTAGAATTTAATGAAAATGAAAGTACAACATACCCAAACCTATGGGACACAATAAAAGCAGTGTTAAGAGGAAAATTCATAGCTCTGAATGCCTCCAAAAAGAAAGTAGAGAGAGCGTATACAAGCAGCTTAACAGAACACCTGACAGTTCTAGAACAAAAAGAAGTTAATACACCCAAAAGGAGTAGAAGGCAGGAAATAATCAAATTAAGGGCTGAAATCAACCAAGTAGAAACTACAAGAACTATACAAAGAATCAACATAACCAGGAGCTGGTTTTTTGAGAAAATCAAAAAGATAGATTAAACCCTTAGCCAGAAAAACAAGAGGGCACAGAGACAGTATGCAAATTTAACAAAATAAGAAATGAAAAGGGAGATATAACAACAAATTCTGAGGAAATTAAAAAAATAATCAGATCCTACTACAAAAGCCTATATGCAACAAAATTGGAATATCTGGAGAAAATGGACTAATTTCTAAACAGATACTAATTACCAAACTTAAATCAGCATCAGATAAACCATCTAAACAGTCCCATAACCCCTAAAGAAATAGAAGCAGTCAGTAAAAGTCTCCCAACCAAAAATAATCCCAGGACCATATGGGTTCAGTGCAGAATTCTATTAGACCTTCAAAGAAAACCTAATATCAATGCTCTTCAATCTATTCGACAAAATAGAAACAGAAGGAACACTACGCAATTCATTCTATGAGGCCACAGTTACACTGATACCAAAACTCCACAAAGACCCAACAATAAAAGAAAACTTCAGACCAATTTCCCTTATGAATATTGATGCAAAAATACTCAATAAAATTCTTGCAAACTGAATCCAAGAACACATCAAAATGATCATTCACCATGATCAAGTACGCTTCATCCTAAGGATGCAGGGATGGTTCAATACCCAGAAATCCATCATTATAGCACACTACATAAACAAACTCAAAGAAAAAAAACCACATGATCATTTCGATAGATGCTGAAAAAGCATTTGACAAAGTTCAACATCCCTTCATGATAAAAGTCTTGCAAAGATCAGGAATTCAAGGAACATACTTAAACATAGTAAAAGCAATATACAGTAAGCCAGTGGCCAACATCAAACTAAATGGAGAGAAACTCGAAGCAATCCCACTAAAATCAGGGACTTGGCAAGGCTGCCCTTTCTCTCCCTATCTATTCAATATAGTACTTGACATTCTAGCTAGAGCAATTAGACAAGAACAGGAGGTCAAAGGGATACAAATTGGAAAGGAAGAAATCAAAATATCACTATTTGTGCATGATATGATGGTATACATAAGTGACCAGAAAAACTCCACCAGAGAACTGCTACAGCTGATAAACAACTTCAGCAAAGTAGCCAGATATAAAACTAACTCAAACAAATCAGTAGTCTTCCTATACTTGAGGGATAAACAGGCTGAGAAGAAATTAGGGAAATGACACCTTTCACAATTGTCACAAACAATACAAAATATCTTGGTGTGACTCTAACCAAACAAGTGAAAGATCTATGTGATAAAAACTTCAAGTATCTGAAGAAAGAAATTTAAGAAGACCTCAGAAGATGGAAAGATCTCCCATGCTCATGGATTGACAGGATTAATATAGTTAAAATGGCCATCTTGCCAAAGCAATCTACAGATTCAATACAATCCCCATCAAAATCCCAACTCAATTCTTCATAGACTTAGAAAGAGCAATTCTCAAATTCATATGGAATAGCAAAAAACCCAGGATAGCAAAAACTATTCTCAACAGTAAAAGGACTTCTGGGGGAATCAGCCCTGACCTCAAGCTGTATTACAGAGCAGTAGTGATAAAAACTGCATGGTATTGGTACAGTGACAGGCAGGTAGATCAATGGAATAGAATTAAAGAACTAGAAATGAACCCACACACTTATGGTCACTTGATCTTTGACAAAAGAGCTAAAACCATTGAGTGGAAAAAAGACAGCATTTTCAACAATTAGTGCTGGTTCAACTGGAGATCTACATGTAGAAGATTGCTAATTGATCCATTCCTATCTCCTTGTACAAAGCTCAAGTCCAAGTGGATCAAGGACCTCCACATAAAACTAGATACACTGAATCTAATAGAAGGGAAAGTGGGGGAAAATCTTGAACACATGGGCACAGGGGGCAAGTTCCTGAACAGAACACCAATGGCCCATGCTCTAAGATCAAGAATCGACAAATAGGACCTCATAAAATTACAAAGCTTCTATAAGGCAAAGGGCACTGTAAATAGGACAAAACGGCAACCTACAGATTGGGAAAAGATCTTTACCAATCCTACATCCGATAGAGGGCTAATATCCAAGGTATAGAAAGAACTCAAGAATCTAGACTCCAGAGATCTAAATAGCCCTACCAAAAAATGGAGAACAGAGCTAAACAGAGAATTTTCAACTGAGGAGTCTCAAATGGCTGAGAAGCACGTAAAGAAATGCTCAGCATCCTTAGTCATCAGGGAAATGCAAATCAAAACAACCCTGAGATTCTACCTCACACCAATCAGAATGGCTAAGATCAAAAACTCAGGTGACAGCAGATGTTGGTGAGGATGTAGAAAAAGAGGAACACTCCTCCACTGCTGGTGGGAATGTAAGCTGATACAACCTCTCTGGAAATCAGTTTGGCGGACCCTCAGAAAAATGAACTTAATACTACCTGAGAACCCAGCTATTCTACTCCTGGGCATATATTCAGAAGATGCTCCAACATGTAATAAGGACACATGTTCCACTATGTTCATAGCAGCCATATTTATAATAGCCAGAAGCTGGAAACAACCCAGATGTCCTTCCACAGAGGAATGGATACAGAAAATGTGGTACATTTACACAATGGAATACTACCCATCTATTAAAAGCAATGACTTCATGAAATTCGTAGACAAATGGATGGAATTTGAAAATATCATCCTGAGCGAGGTAACGCAGTCACAAAAAAATGAACATGGTATGTACTCACTGATAAGTGTAATAACCACATAAATTTGAAATGCCAAAGAGTCATTTCACAGCAACTGTAGGTCTGAGTGTGAGTTCCCAGATGGAGGACTTGGAGAAAGGACTGAAGGAGCGAGGGAGTTTGCAGCCCCAGGGAGGTAGCTACAGTGGCAACTGGCCTGACCCCTCGATACTCCCAGAGACTGAGTCACCAACCAATGAATGGAGGGACCCATGGTGCTGGCCACATATGTGGCAGAGGAGGGTATTGTTAGCCATCATGTGAAGCAGAGACCCTTGGGCCTGAGAGTGTTAGATCCCCCAGTAGAGGAGAATGCCAAGGAGGGAAGATGAGAGTGGATGGGTGGGTGTTTGGGGGAATACCCACATACTGGCAGGGGGAGGGGGAGGGAATGGCAAGGTTCCAAAGGGGAGATTTGAAAGAGGGGAAACATTCGAAATGTAAAGAAAGTACGAAAAAAAGACACATTACAAATTACACTGTGTCTAAAACCACCAAACTCATTTTAAGGTCCTTTAAGAAAGCTAAATAATGCTATTAGGATAAGATTGATTCACATTCAGACTTCTGGGACACTCTGATTTGCTAATATATGTCCTATATAATATAGTAATGATTAAATCTATTGAGCCTTGAGTCTAGTGTAAGAGAGTTTCAATTTAAAACATAGAGTCTTTGAGCATAATGGCAGTAACACCTGCTACTGTTGTTTAATAAGACCCAGGATAGATACTGGAGGTTTCTATTTTACTAAATTTTACTTCAGGTTCTAGCCCTGTTTAGTATGTTGTGAGAAGGCAACAAGAGACGTAAGATTAAAAATTTGCTATGGAAATACCAGAAAGTAAGGAGAACATAGACTTGTCATCTATCTAAGTGACAAGTTATTAAAAAAAAAGATGCAAAGTTGTGGTACTTGAGAGGTTATGTACTATGTATATATTTAATAGTATAAAAATCTCATCTGTGCATTAAAAGAAAATCACATTGTAACTTCCATATATTATATACTTTAGTACCAACAGAATTTACACATTCACTATCAAAATATAAGGAAGGTTTCAAAGCTAAAATTGTTTAAACTATTAGTTATATCCATGATTTAGACCAAAAAAAAAATCATGTTTTCTACATGACTCATTGGACAAAGCTAGGAAACCATAATGAAAATTAGTCAATGCATAAAACAAATCAACAGAGAACAAAATGCCTAGTGAAAACAACACATATGAAAAACACAAGGCTAAAGATTGAACTCACTGTTAGAGCAGTTGCAGGGCCTCTGTCCCCAGCACCACTATAACAAAAGAGAACGCCAAGAATTCAGCTGGTTAGTCATTATAAGCAAATCCATTCCACAGGTACAAATTGGAGATTTAAAAGTTGTCAGTAAAGTCTGCACAAGAAGTTAGACAAACTAGAAAGTAACACAAAGATTGCAAGAGTAAATAAAACATATTTTTAAAAATAAAGAGAAATAACAAATCTGAAAGCTTAACACAGACTACTAAATGAAGGAAAAGTCTTAGCAGAAACTTTGGACCTCTTGAACACACAATTGATTTTGCCCTCAGGATGGTTTATGATATCTGTCAAGCCAGTGAAAAGAGGTATAAAATTCCAATATATTTTAATTAGCCTGCCAGAATGAAGATATCCGAAAAGAGACATTTGAGTCCTTCTGTTGACAGTAGGACTAGTGAAACAATGGTCCACCAAATTGGATTTCCCCAGGAATTTCCTGCTGGGAGAAGGAAAAGGTTTAAAGCTAGTAGTGCCACCTAGAGAAGGAACTTATGCTCAGGAAGAGATTTCATAGGTACAAAAGAAACTTAGTAAAAATGGCTAACTGTGGGGCTTATAAGCATACCAAAATGTCTACTGGCTTCCAGGCTCACTCAGTACCTGTGGCTCCTCTTAGCTCTTTTCACTCCTACCCCTACCCTAAACTTCTCCATTCACAGACTTCCCTTCTCCCAGCTTTTCATTTCTATCTAATCCTGCCATTTTAGCCTGTATTCTCTTAGTACTTTCTTGGTCCCCTCTCTTCGCCCCCTTTCTCTTGCTCCTGTCTCTTTGTCCCCTGTCTTGGTCCCCTTATTTTGTTCTCTCTTTTTGTCTTCCTCTCTCACTCTCCTCTCCTCTCATGGCCATGTTTAGCCTACTCCATTCTCCCCCTCCTCTGGACTCCTATAAATGCCTCTGGCTGTCTTCTCTCTTGTATATACAGTATATATAATAAAAGCTTTCTCCTCAATCACCCCTTGAAGTGGTTGTGTTCTTACTTTATACATTGACAACTTGTCAGACCCCTTTACCATAGAAGCTCAGATCATGATGGGTCAATGAGGGACAGAACTCTACCTTGAATGACATTGCTTGGCGATACATACTTGCAGACCTCAACTTAAACATAAATTTCATGTAAAGATCCTAAAGATGGACCTGGACATCTCTTTATTACTCTTATGAATGTGGCCACATTGGGTAAATGAGTAAATAAATAAGTAAATAAATCCCTCTCTTTTGTTTTTAATTACTATTTACTAAGTTGGCTTGTTTAGGATAGTTGGCCAGATCTGTATTATTAGTTTTGAGTCTCGGGCTCCAACTGTAATAACTCTGAAAAGAATAAGAAGATTGGACTCTGAGACTGGAACAAATAGGAGAATTCCAAGGATATCTGTGACATTTAATAAAATAGAAGGGGAAATGGAGAGAGATAGGAACATAAAGATTGTCTTCAGAAACTTGAAACATATGCACACTTCTAACTCAACAATCTAAAATTAAGAAATAATCTCTAAAGTCAGCAGAGGCAGTTGAAGCCAGAGACTAAGAAGGAGCCAGAAGATTCAAACAAATTGACAGTTAGCTTGAGGCCAAGCAGAGCAATTCAATGAGAAGCCAAAAAAAGCCAGTTTGAAACAGCCAGATTGGACAGGAGTTTGAGCCAGAACATCTGAGTTGCACCAGCCAGCCAAAGTTCAGAAAGAAGTAGAAAGATTGAGATTATTCAGCAGTAAGTCTCAGAGAGGACAACTACTTCTGGAGAATAAAAGTTACATTTCATATTATTGTGATAGGTCTGACAGAAATGATGCTATTCTGAAGAAAAGTTGTATCTCTCAATCTGATTATCAAATTATTGAAACAATAGACCCCAAAGAAATGGGAATTTTCCTAGTAATTTCATTTTAGGAAAAGGAAAGCATACTTGCCAGAGAGGGAAACTTGTCTCCAGGAAAGAGATTTCAAATAGTTCAATCATCTAGGTTCCCACTTTAAAGAATGAGACTAAAAACGAGACAATGTTGGGTCTATAGTTGCAACAGCCCTCAAAACTAATACACAATATCAGTAGCATTACATATTTTAGGGATAGAGAAAACAATTCAATATATGATGCCAGTTAATTTTGTGGGGAAAACCTATAAATTCAGCCTAATTCAGACTGATTCAATCTGGCTTCCCTCAGTCTCTCACTGAATTGCTCTGCTTAGCCTCAAACTAACTCTGGTAATTTGTTCTAATCTTCTGGCTTCTTGTTCTCTGACTTCAACTGCCTCTGCTGATGGACACTGAATTGCATGAACTCAACTCCACTGCACTGCATCTGGTGCTGACTGACTGAACTGAACTCAACTGACTGAACAGAACTGACCCCCATTGAACTGAACTGCCCCAAACTGCACTGACTGAACTCTACTGACTCCCTTTCCTTACTCTGCTCTAAAGTAGCCTCTCCTCCCTATCTGTTCCCATGAGAGTTGGGTGTATCCTATCTCTGACTCATTCTGTAAAATATTTCTCTGATTGGTCACTTTTTCTGACCTCAACTAGGCATCACTTTGAAACATAGCTGTTTCCACAAACTAAGTTTACCTTCATTGTTTGAGATTAAAGGTGTGTACACTAGGGGAGTGTTTGTGTCCAGTCAGATCATACTGTAATCCAGAGAGCATCTGCTGGATTGCATAGACCTAGGTCTTTGGATTTGATCTCTTGACAGAACAGATATGTTACTGGATTAAAATCTCTATACAATAAAATGTATAATAACTTCTATAAAGTAATATCTATTCAACAGGCAAATGGGAAGATCATAATAGATAGCAAGCACCATGTGCTTATGTCAATGCTCAACTATAATCCCTGTGGGAAGCTGTGTTAAGAGGATTGATATAAGCTCAAGGCTACCCTGGAATACATACTGAGTTCCAGACCCGTCTGGGATACATAGAGATAATGGACCAGAAGGTATATAGATAACTGATAGGAAAATAAATAGGGAAAGAGACAATAACTTGGTAAGTAAAATGGTAACTTTACAGAATGGCAAATGTGAACCAGTCTGTCAAGTTCAAGGCCAGATTAGATCATGTTTACCTCAAAATTATGGTCCTATCAGCCTTTCTTTCTCTGTTCAAACTGGCTGAATCCAAAATTAGGGATAAAGACTCTCAAAGACACTTGAAATCCTCAGTCTTCATGGAGAAATTACTCTTTGGGTCCCCAAAATTCCCCTCTGCTTCGCTGATGTTCTTTCTCTGTGTTCATTGTTATGTGTGTATTTTTCCTCACTTCTATAAAAGCCTTTCTTTACTAGCTGATTCTGCCTACCATGTCTGAGATTTTCCCTCTTGCTACCTGTTGTACTTAAGATTTTTCTTGCCTTTTAATTCTATGAAAGTAAATTTCTGTGAATTTATTTATCTGTGAAAATGAACCTAATCGTGACCTCTAGACAGTAACAGAGATGTTTGGTCTCAAATAAACAAGTAAGTTGATTAAAATAGAGACAGAATTTCTCTAGGGAACATAGCAGAGTAGCATTAAGCATCTTCAATTAAATCAAATATCAATGAATTACATTCCAAAGTAGCTGTAATAATTCAAATTAATTTTATTAGTGTCTAAGACCACTAGTGAATCTCAATTTAAGTCTTACAAGTAATTACTATTATGAAATTTCAAGCTACTTACCTATGTAATCTGGAGGAAACATCTTTTTATTTTCATGTATGTTGTTATTTTAACAACCGGAAAGTTGGAATATGTTTCAGTCTTTCAAGTGTTGGGCTATTGTCATGTACTATGAGGCCTGTGTTCCCTAGAGAAACGTAATGCACAAAAAACAATGTACTAGAGGCCAAATGCAGGAATAATGAAAAGGGGAGAAAAAGAATCTCAATGTTTATAAAGAGCAAAATATGATAAACAATGGAATATTCATACAATGACATTCATATTCTACAAAAGGATTAATAAAGTTATATGAACCTGCATGGATACATTCAACAATGCAGTGGTTTATCAATACAATAAAATAAGCACTAAAATATGCATCATAATGGTAGACAAGGAAGTCTGAATTCTGGACTGTCCTTGCAAATCCTCAGAGAGTATCCAAGCAGGCAGGGCACTGGAGAAACTGAAAGTTGTACATCTTGGTTCCAAGGGAACTAAGGCAAGACTAGCATTCTCAGGCATCTAAGTGGAAGGTCTCAAAGCCCACTCCACAGTGATGCTCTTCCTTCAACAAGGCCACACCTACTACAATGAGATGACACCTCCTAAAAGTGACATTTCCCATGAGTCAAGCTTATTCAAACCACCACAGGGAGTATATAGTTACACTGTGTCTAAAAGCAGTCCATTTGATAGTTTTATTGATAAATTGCTTAATTTATTTTCTTGTATATTATTGTGTATGTATACATGTTTATGCATGAGAATGCCATTACACACATTGTGCATGTGTCTGAGTTCATATATGGATGTCAAAAGAAAATTTTCTGGAGTCAGTTCTTTTCATACCATAGGATCTGACTATCTAACTTGACTCTGCAAAAGCTTTTGACCATTGAGTTACCTCCCACAAAATAGTTTTTTCCTGGAAATGTCATTCACAGACTTGAAAGGAGGAAGGATAGGATCTGGAAGAAGTACTCAAGAAAGTACACTGTAACTGTCATATTAATATCTATAAACTAACAACAGTAAGGAAGGCAAGGCAAAATGTTAAGAATAGATAGGAATGGTGGGATGCTGTGTTCATGTTTTCTTCTCTCCTCTTCTGAGTAATTACATATGTCATAATAAAAGATAACAAAAGAAATAGAACTATAAATAGTTACAGCCATTAATGGCTTTTAATTCACTATTTTTCTCATCTTTTTATTAGATTACTTTATTTATTTGGGAAGAAATTTGCTAAACATAATTACAAAGTATACCTTAATCTACAGAAATATATATACTGTATTAAATAATGAATTTCTCATTGAGTGTTAACACCAACAATGGCTTCTTTATTTTGGGGAAAATTTATGTGAAGTAAATGAGATGCACAAAATTTAAGAAGAAGAAGATAAATGGGCATGGAGGGACACATTCATCCAATAGCCGAATGAAACTGAGGAAAACCAGAGCCAAACTGAGGGAAAAAAAATAAAATAAAAAAGGAAAGAGCAACAGGGAGACATGGGATACTCCTTGATTGAATTAATTAAAATAGACCTTTTACTTGATTTTTCTTCTTGTTTGCTTCAGTCTTCCTGTACATAATACACCCCTACAGATCTTCCCTTATCCCCAACACATTCCAGATGTTTCCACCCTGGGTGTTCTCAAGATCTCCCTCCTTCTTGCGCATCCTTCCCTTCAGTAATTGTGGGGAGAGTATTGAGGGTCTCCTACTCCAAGTACTGTCAATTATTTGCTTTTTCCCATGGCTAATATTTACTGTGCACTTAATTGTGTGTTTGGCATTGTTTCAAACATTTTATATCCATCACCTCATTTGATCTTTGCTGTGGCCTTACAGATAGGTTCCATTTTCCCCCACTTTCAAGATGAGTAATTATGGCTCAAGAGGTTAATTGGCTTCTACAAAGCTATTCTGTTAGTAAGTAGTGGCTCCCAGTTTGCCTGATTCCAGAACTCTGTAACTATAAAAACTTGTCTCTACTAAGCTTTGATCTCAGTCAAATCTTGTCTGATGTTCTGATGTTCTTTTCTGTGTTATATATATATATATATATATATATATATATATATATATATATATATTCTTTTACAATGAATGTTCCTAAACTTCACCATGAAATAATATTACATGAGAAGGTCACTAAAAAGAGATGATTACATTATTCACAATACTGCAAACAACTGATAATGAAGTACTATGCATTACTATCTACTCCAGCATTCAAAGTCTCATTGTCTGTTGATGTTTTTCAAGTTTCTTTCACTTCTTATATCATCTGTTCCCCCTTCTCCCATTTTTCCTTCCATCTCTTCTGTCTAACATCACTTCCACTCACCATCTTTAGTATAATGAAGAATTATAAATTATTTTGTTCATTCATTTCAGACCATGCCAAAGGTCATTGTTTGTGATGTAGGATTAGGTATTTCAATTCAGGTATTTCATTAAGACATTTTTCTAATCATATTGGCATTTACGTGCCCATGTATGATATCCATTTTCTTGATGCAAAAATATATGCAATCATTTTAAAATGAAAGGTCATCTTTCTCATCTCACTACACTTATACCTATGAGATTTATTATCCTCTTTATTTCATATGATTTGCATCACTTGATATTATGAATCTAGTTGGAAAGTTTGACATTATAAAAAAAATACATTTTTTTTTCTAAATAAAGTAGACTCCATAAAAACTCTTGAAAAAAATCTAACTTATCTTATATGTACTCCTTAAAATTCATATTATTAAAATCCTAACCCTCACCACATAAAACTGTGATCTTATTTGGAGATAGTATTTTTCACAAAGGGAATTAAGCTAAAATGAGTTCAGTGGGTTCAGTAAGATAGCCTAACAGGTATTAAAAAGCAACCTTGCTGCATAAGTCTGGTGACCTGAACTCAATTCCAAAACCCATGTAGTAGGAAAACATCAACTCCACAAAGTTGTCCTCTGATCTTGACATACACACACACCACGGCATAGACATGCCGACATGCACACACACACACACACACACACACATACACACACACACACGTTCCGTTTTTTAAAAATGCCTAAGTAAGGTCATTCTTTCTCAGAAGAATTTTTCTAAAATCTTGATTTCTAACTGCTAGCCTGTACAACTACAAGACAATTCTGTTCTTTTGGCTATCTCAAAATTAATACAGCCACAGAATATAAATTAATTAGCTTGGAGTTTAGGGAACTACACTATGCCATCTTTCTGGCCTAAATCCAGACTATTAAAAAAAACCCTATGAAACATGAAAATAGAATAACTATTTTGAAAAAGAAAAGGAATTAGCTGGGAAGGAAACTGTGACAGGAGAGCATTATTGGAGAAGGGGTAGGTATCATTAAAATGCATATTCATTCATAAAATATCTTAATGAATACTAGTAATTTATTCAATAAATACACACTAAGAAAATCGTTTCCTGAATTAAACTCTGAGTTTTGACATAAACTTAAATGGTTATATCCACAATATTCTACATGAAAATAATATGCTTACATGTCTATGAAGTTCAGAGAACTATTTGCACAATGGTATCTGTTCTTGTTTCATTTCTGTTGTGCTGATAGAGTAACAGAGGGGAAGAAAGGACTTTTTCAGTTTGCAGTCCCAAACCTAAACATTTCCTAGACATCAAGGCAGGAACACAAGCAATTAGTCATACCACATCCATGGTCTTCTGTCTCATATAGTTTAGAAACCATGGTACCTCCCACAATAGGATGGGTCTTTCAGCATAAATTAACAATCAAGACAATTCCCCATAGCAATTCTTCACCTGACCATATTTTCTCATGCAATTCCAGGTTTTAGCAGGTTGACATTTAAAACTAACTAACTAAAATTCATGGAAGCTTAATTGTACGATCTACCCTCTTGAATATAAAAATTCACAGATGCTCAAGTCCTGCATATAAACGGGTTGAATGTCAAAATCCATGAATAACTGTCTTATATAAAATGGTATAGTGCTTGGCCTTTAACCTATTAAACCTTCTCCTACTTTAGTTCATATCCAGAACTTATAAATGAACTACAGTACGCATATATTTATCATATACTCTCTATTGTTTGGATAATGACAAGGAAAAACTGTGTGCTCATTCAGTACAGGTACATTATTTTTAAATAATTTCAAGCTTTAGTTGGTCAATTCAGTGGATATAGGACCCATAGATTCAAAGCAATGACTGAAAAATTTGTTTGGAAAACAGTAAGTTTAAGTTTAATATAGCTTTTAATTAGCAATGTCATTTTTTTTCTATTCAAAAACTGTAACCAAGTGTAGAAAAACAGTTCACGGAGATGTCTAATTTGAGCTTCATTTTCATGAGAAAATAAAAGTGACTCTGACATTTTAATAGCCTTTTTCAAGAGACCATTGACAGGTCTGGTAACATGAATTGGCCTTCATTTTTAACATCCCTTTATTTGGAATTTGTGGAGGAATTTTAATTCAGCAGCATGTTGCTCTTGCAAGGGATCACATCCAAAGACTTTCTAGGTCTGTGTGATTTGGCCAGAATGACACACCTTTAATCCCTCTGACTAGAATATAGTCATGCCCTTAGCACACACCTTTAATAACATAAAGTTAGCTTGTGAAAGAAGCAGCCATGTTTGAAAGTAACATCTAATTGAAGGGCAGACAATGTGATGAATCAAAGAAAGATTTGACAGAATGAGTCAGAGATAGGATGTGTAAAACTCACAGGAGAACAGCACAGAAGCGAGGCTACTTAGAGAACAGTAGAGGAAGGAAAGGCAATGTAAGAAAACAATGCAGGGGAGAACAGTTTTCCTAGAGACAACTTGCAGGTGAACTCAGAATGAGCAAGAGAATGAGAATGAGCCAGAAGATTAGAACCAATTGCCAGAGTAAGTTTGAGGCCAAGCAAAGCAGTTGAATCAGAAGCCAAGAGAAGTCACTTTGAATCAGTCATCTTGGAGAGGAATATGAGCCAAAACAGCTGTGTTGAACCAGCCAACCAGAAAGAGGTCAGAAAGAGCTAGAATGGGTAAACTTATTCAGCATTAAGCCTCCCAGACAACAATTACATCTTGTGAAGAAAAGTTACTTTTACTGGTATTTTCATCAAAGTATGTTTTCTTTCATGGAGATTGAAAATAAAAACAAAAACAATAAATCTCCTTGGGGGAGTTTTTTTCTCCAGTTTGCTTGCTTGTTTGATTAAGAGAGAACAAAAAAGGGGGTGTAGAGTTGGGTGGGTAAGGAGGATCTGGGAAAAGTGTGATTAGAATATATTATATGAAAAAATTTCAATAAAAATATTTCATGAACTGGCAGGAAACATTGCTCAGTAGTAAACAGCATACAAATTAATGAAGTTAATGATGAGGCAATTGATGTTTTAGATATTTTGCATTATGTTAAGGTTCTTGATGGATGGTTACTTAGGAATCTAAAGATGTGTTAGTGGACTGGAGATATGACTCAATGGTTAATAGCACTCTCTGTTCTTCCAAAGGACCTGGGTTTGATTCCTAGCACCCACATGGTATCTCACAACTGTTTGTAACCCCAGTTAAAAGGTACCTACCTAATCTCCTCTCTGCCTTTTATGTACAGCAAACATGAATGTGGTACAGATACACATGCAGGCAAAATACCTATATACATCAAATATTTCTAAAAATTCCATAATGTTTGAATTTTAATTTGTTTGTCCTTAATACCTACAAATTTGAACATTAAAAAAAAATCTTCCATTATGTTTTCAGTATTGCTTCTATTTCCATTTTCAGATCTTGAACAGTTTTATTCGCTTCCTTCACCTGTTTAATTGTTTTTCTGTATTTCTTTATATTTATTAATTTCCTCTTTAAAGGCCTCTACCTGTTTGGTTTTTTGCCATGTTTCTGTAAGGAAATTGTTTCCTCTTGAAAGGTCACTATCTTCTTCATAAGATGAGATTTAGCTTCATTGTCTTGTTCTTCAGGTGTGTTAAGATATCCAGGGCTTGCTGTGTTGTAGGAATGCTGGATTCTGATATGGTCAAAGTGCTCGGGCTTTTGTTTATTGTGTTCTTATCATAGTCTTTAGCTATCTTGTCTCTGGTGTTGGCTGGCCTGGTATTCCTTGATCGTAGCAGGCCTCTGGTTGTCTTGGATGGCAGCAGGCCTCCAGGGAACCAGGCAGAGATGGTTGTCCTTGTTGTCATAGGTGGCAGCAGGCCTCTTGGAAGTCAAGCTGAGCTGTGGCCTGGTGGTGACTTTAGCTGAGACTTCTAAGAATGGGGACATGGAACCTGAAGTAGCCACCTCCTGTATTTCCCCAGTAGAGAGATAAAGACACCAACCCACCCACAAGACTTTCAATCCCAAATTTGTCCTGTCTATAAGAAATCCAGGGACAAAGATGGAGCAGAGACAAGGAAATGAACAACCAAAAGCTGGCCCAACTTGACACCCATCCTATGGGCAAGCACCAATCCTTAACACTATTAATGATATCATGTTAAGCTTGAAGACAGGATCCTAGCTAACTGTCCTCTGAGAGGCTCCACCCAGCAGCTGACAGAAAACAGATGTGCAGCTTGGTCTTCATGTGGGTCTCCCAACAACTGGAGTAGGGGCTATCCCTAAAGTTGTTGCCTGTCAGTATATCCTGCTACCCTAACTGTACTGCCTTGTCTGGCCTCATTGTGAGAGGATGTACCTAACCTTCCAGAGACTTAATATGCCAGGGTGAGGGTATACTCAGAGGAATCTCTAATCTCTCAGAAAAGTGGTGGAGAGATGGATGGGGAAGGGACTGTGTGAGGAAGGGACTGGGAGGAGGGGGCAGTAATTAGGATGTAAAGTGATTTAATTAATTAATTAATTGGAAAATTCTCAGACCAGTGGTTCTGAACTACCTTGTGTGTGCTAGAAATTAAAACAGAACAGCATCCATTGCTCTTGCCCACTGAGTCACTTCTCCAACCTGCTAATAAGTCTTTAGATTCCAATGTAACCATCCACCAAGAACTTCAACATAAAATAAGGCATCTAAAATATCAATGTCCTGATTAGTTAACTATAAATGACTTCACTAATTTGTATGTTTGCATATAATATGCAAAGTAAATTACATTCTTTCATGTAAAAGCAATGAAGAATATGCTAAATATAAATATTACAAATCACACCAAAATAAAATACATCTCATAATAAAATTTAAATTCTGTATGTTTATGAGTCTATTTTAATATCAACATCAAAGCACAATTCTAATCTCAAAGGATATAAGAGGAATTTTATCCTAGAGTCAAATATGAGTAGCATGGCCAAAGAACATAGATTTAGGATACTTCAAATTCCATGTTTCCATGTGGTAGCAGTTTCATGAAGTTTTCACAGTCACAGAGCAAACAATGTCATAAACGAATGCATATTTAAAATACATTGGTGGAAATGTAAAGTAGATAGATTAAGGCAGAGTGGGGAAATCTCTACTCTAGGCTTCAAATACTATATGACAACACAGTCAGCCTTTTGGTTAGTAGAGCTACTAATGAATTATAGTAAGGTATTTGTAAAAGGTGTATCTATTAGTCACAAGGATGTTAGGTCAGAAACAGAAGTATGCAGAAAAT
Source organism: Rhynchomys soricoides (assembly GCA_019843965.1). Lineage (NCBI taxonomy): Eukaryota > Metazoa > Chordata > Mammalia > Rodentia > Muridae > Rhynchomys > Rhynchomys soricoides. The sequence continues at coordinate 1,859,906 of JADRCH010007448.1, forward strand.
GGTTATTAAGTTAATGATAGCTAAAAATAAATTGTGATTAAACTCCATACCTGCAACATTCCAACCTTTCCACGATTTATAAAAAGGGTTTTGTTGTTTTGTTTTGTTTTGTTTTGTTTTTATCATTTAATCAACTGTGAAGAAACTTTAGTGGAAGGTTTAGTTCTTTGCAGAAAATTTCATTCCTGATATTAATTGTCTGCTGTTACGAGGAAGGCTCATTCCTATAATGATGTAGACAAGGCTGAGTAGTATGCAGAAAAGCAGTCTTCAGGAGACAATAATAGTGGGTAACCCCATGTGACAAAAACTTCCTAGATCATATCATCAAAATCTGCTAGTAATTACAATCTTAATCTGATTTTTTATTGACTGCATTTGATATAACTTGAGTTATATAGTCAAAGCAATATGTCCAGAATTAAAATAATCAATTACACTACTTAGCTTAAGAAAGTCAAGGTAACAAATGAAGGGATCAGACATTTTAAACAACCAAAATTTAATTTTAAATTTTAAATTAAGAATGTTTCCCTTGTTTTTACTGTTTTTGTACTCTAAGAATTACTTTATTTATATGTTGAGTATTGAGACAAATTTACTATCTTTTAATGTTAGTTTTAGTTTTGACAAGTTTGCCAGCTATGACCAATATATTTTTATGTTCCTTATAATAATAAGAGTCATTTTTAATAGAGATGGCTCATATAGCTTTTCTTTAATTTTTATAAGACATCTCAATTATTTATTTTATAGGAGGAGATAATAGATGTTTTCTAAAAGGACTAGACCTTAAGAAGAAATCCCAAGCATTACCTAATAATTTATTAGTGTCATTTTTGTTTATCTAATGGTCAAGTTTTATAAATTTAAATATTTGTTCATTAAAATGACTTCCGTAGTCACTATGTAATTTAGCAGAAATGCCACAGTTTTAAGGCAGTGGCTATCTCTAAGAAGAGAATGCTTTGTTCAACAGGAAAATATATAAAAATATATAAATCACCAAAAATCACCTGGGTTCCAGCAGAGACCAGGTCTCAATGGCTTGGGGAGCCGGGCTAGCTGCTTAGGCCTGGGTGAATGGGTACTGTCTGGGAGTGCTGGGAAGCCCTTGGAGAGAGATTAGACAAGGCACCTTAATCGAGGGCCAGATCCCTCACTTCCCATGGCAGGTCCAGATGAAGAGACAGTCCATAATTCTAAGATGTTTATTTTCATCATGTGGAGAGTGGCATGGATAGAATTGTACCCCTGCCTCTCTGGGAGAGGGGAGGCAGATATAGTAACTGGGAAAGGGAGTGGCTAAGCCCTTAGGTGTCTCATTAACATGGGGATGGCTTGGAGCTGTGTGGCCATGCCTCTACCTGGGGTGTGGCCACGTCTTTACCTGAGGAGGGGTGGTACATGACAGTGACTGGAGCCAAAAGCCTCCCGGGAGCATTGGCATAATGTTTCAGGTCCCTTGCAGATTCCGCTGGGTCTCCCAGAGTTTTTGCCTATGCTCAACCAGATGCCAGACTGCCTATCACAGATCACTGCCCCAAATGGGTCAGAGCTTTTAACTGTGGAACGACAACCTCATCCATCCACTTGATGCCCTGTCTTTCTACTGGAAGAGTTTAGAGTTCTCTTTTATAGTTATCATTTGTCAGTTTTATGTTAGACTGATGATCTGATTATTTCTATCATATAACCAAGCAATTATTAATCTCAAATGTGTAATTTTAGGGACATAACTCTTAATATAAATGAACTAGTTGACCTTTGATTATAAACACAGAGAGTTTAACCTGATTACTGATAAAGCTTTAAGCAAGCTATCTGAGCAGGCACCAATAGCCTAGTTAATGCTTTTTCAGTAAAACTTGGGTATAATTTTTCAAGTGTCTAAGAACTATAAAGTGAGATTAAGCATCACTGTATTTATTTATTTTTTACAACATTTATAAAGTGTCCTCAGTCCTAACTTATTCCTTCTCTTTACCAGGCTTAATTGAAAATGCCTTTACTGACTCAATTATTTCACCATCCAAAGGTTTCATTCTAAATATCTCCGTATGAGTGGGTATGCAAACAGCTAGAAACAGAATAATTTAAAAGATATTGTAGAAGTATCTATGTGCTACAGTAAAATTCTGACCCAATGAACATATAGGAAGAGATATAATTAAAATTATATAGTATAAAATATATTATAATTGTATGGTATATAAGATATGATCAAAATTATTTTATATATGATAACTTGGAGACACACACATTCACAAATGTATACATACCTGTAAAAAATTAAACCAGAAGCATGCAGTAACTTTCTTCAGTTTTATGTCTATGATAATATTACCTGTGACACTGAGATTTCTACCTCCTAGTATTTAATAAGCAAGCTCCCACCAGAAAAACAGAATTACATCAGTTTTCTTTTTCACTCTGACCCTTACCAGTCCATAGTCAAATATTATTCATTTGTGCCAATGGGAAATAAGGGAGAAATTATTTTTAACTGTGCATTTGGATAATTTCTGTATTATTTTATAATTAATTTTTATTTTATGTGTATGAGTGTTTGCTTACATGTATATGTACCATGTGCATGTATGGTGTTCTGGGAGGCAAGAAAAGGGTGTCAGATTCCCTAAAACTAGAGTTAATATATTGTGAGCAACCATGTGGGTGTTGAGAACAAAACCTTGGTCCTCGATTAGAGTAAATAAATTGTCTTAACCACTGAGTCATCTCTTTAGCCCACATTTTAATTTATTTTTAAGAATTTTATACATGAGTACACCATATTTGTATCATTTCCACCACTCTCTCTCTCCAAACCAACTCTCCTCATAGCTACCCATTCCCTCTTGAATACAAGATCTGTTTTTTTTTTATAAATATTATTGCTACATACACACATAACCTACTGAGTCCAGTTAGTGCTGTCATATGTACATAAGTTTAAGGGCAAACACTTAGAATTAGATTATCAGTTAAGGTACCCATAATTCCTGCTTAGTGAACTACTCATGCAGGAATCTATGAACACATATAGGTTTAGATAGATATTTTTCTTATCACCCTCTCTGTCTATATACCTATCTAGTTTTTCAAACTGCCTCTTGCTTAGTGTTTCAATAACTGTTCTATTGCTGGGGATGGATACCATGAACAGCTTGTTTACAGTTTCAGAGGGTGAGACTATGACCATCATGGGGTGGCTGGGGAATGTGGCATGGTAGCAAATAGGCATGGAGTTAGAACAGTAGGTGGAAGATCACATGTTGAAACAACAACCATTTGGGAGAGAGAGGGAAGAGAGAGGGAGAGAGAGAGAGAGAGAGAGAGAGAGAGAGAGAGAGAGGAGACTGGGTTTAACATGGGCTTTTAAAACCTCAAAGTACACCCTCAGTGACATACCTCCTCCAAAAGGCTATATCTTCTAATCCTTTCCAAAAAGTTCTACCAATTAGGGACCAAGTATTAAAGTGTTAAAATATATGAGGCTATGAGGACCATTCTCATTCAATCATAACCCTCAGGAAATGTCTTAAGGTGGTTATTAAATAAATAGAACCTTGTACTTTCAAGAAATTTATCTCTTAATAAGTTCTTTCAGCTTTTATTTCAGGCCATCTCCCTGTCTGCAAACACCAGGAAGTGGCACCATCAATCTGAAAACTTTAGAAGTGAACCTCCTAAGAATTGTTCCAGTCTGTCATTGTACAAATTATTTTAAAGATGGTCAAAGAGCTCAAATATTTTGTGCAGTAGCTAACCTAGTTAATAAACACTTGCTGAATTGAACATTACAGTTACTATAAGCAGGGACTGAACAACTCAAATTTCCAGAGAAAGTCTACAAAAGAGGTAATCATCTTTTCAAGTGCTTCTGAGTTCAGCAAACACATTCACAACTAAAATCAAAGCCTGCAGGCTCAAATCCAATCAGGCTGAAGCAAAGCCTTGCTTTGGCTCAGATTGCCTTGACATATCTCCTCCCTATCATATACCTGCAGTCCTTGCATCTTCTCCCTGATGGCATCTTGATAGAGTGGAGTCAGAGAGAGCTGTATTCAAAGGCTGACTCAGAAAGTAACTAGCTGTGTGATCTTAGATGGCTTTCACATAAATTTCTTCATCTGAAAAGTAGAAACAATATCACCTGGATCAGAGGTTTCACTGAAGGTTAAGTACAATATCTAAGGAGCTATTAATGTTAATCATTCTCTGCCTTCTTCTCTACCTTGAGAAGTTTTACTTCATATTTCAAAGCCATTAAAAATATGACTTCTTTGTAACAGCTTCCTCCAAAGTTTCTCATCACAGAGTTAACTATTCCCTCCTCTGTACATTTCTAATTCTCTGAGCAGACTCCTGTTAGACAAGGCAACATATTAGATGGTTTTTATATTTTATATTTTTTGTATTTTTTCCACAGAATAGAGACTTTTGTATAAGCCATATTTAATAACTATCTCAGTAACAATTTGATAGATGACTGTGTTTAGATATAAACAAAGAAATTATACAAGTCTAATATCTTAATTACGGTGATCTGACCTGTTAAAAATCATACTTTGAAGTTTTAGTTCATCATTCATTTATAGAATCTTTTAAGAAGGTAAATACTCAGTAGCAAAGAAAACAGCATATTTATTTAGATTTTTCAAAAGGCCTACAACAGCTAAAATTGAATTCCAAGGAAAACATTGTTTCCCTATGCCAGACTTCATTACCCCTCTTTTAAGAAGCCTTTTTTCAATTCTTCCAATCTCACGGGGCTTCAGTGGCATAAGTACTCGGTTTGTTGTTTCTTGTGGGCATATAGAATATTTTTCCATACACATGGCTTCTGGACTATGTGTTGAATCCCCCCTATCAGGCAAAGAGCAAGACGCAGGAACTGGATCTTATCTCTGGTGTTCCTGTGGTGCCTGGAATAGGACTGTCCGTGTAAGTGACACATACAATCAGTGGAGTGCATATATAAACAAGTGCCTTGTTGAGTGGGAAAGACTGCATGCAAATAAATACCCTGCTATTTTGATCGAAGGTGATTCTCTCTGGAATGTAGATAATAGAAAAGAGAAAAAAGGAAGGCAATGGTATTTTATCTAACATCTTTTCTTTAAGTCATTTCCTATGCAGGACAAAAAGTAAAGAATTAAATTTCTACTATATGCCAGGCTTAGTGCTATGCATTTTGATATATGCTATCTCATTTGGTGCCAACAATCCTATGCAGAAGTCTTATTCAAACATTTTTTTCTTTCAACAAATATACATAACCAGCACTTTCTATTATTATTTCCCACTTATAGCCAAGGGATAAGCACAGCCCAGACCACAAAAAGTTCACATGTGGGAAAAAAGATCCATATAAAGAGATGGTGAAAATACTGAAAAATGAGGAATATTTTATAAAAGGCTCATGAAAAGTTGTATACCTTAAAAAATGTTTTGAGGCTCAGTGTGCATGTTATAAAAATGATATTTAAAGGTTTGGTCATTCTCGCTGAAACTTCATCTGTATAGAAATTTTACAGATAAAATTTTCTTGCTGGAATACAGATAAACTCTTAGTACAAACCTTTATTCTCAAACAAAGGTAAAGTTAGTTTATAGAAGGAAGCAGTCATGTTTGAAAGTGATATCTAATTGAGTGGCAGATAAAGTGACAAATCAGAGAAAGATTTGACAAAATGAGTCAAAGTCAGGTTATGTCCAACTTTCATGAGAATAGGCTATTTAAGAGCAATGCAGGGAGAGAGGAGAGTGAGTTGAGAGAAGTCAGTGTAGTTTGGAATAGTTCAGTTCAGAGTTGGGAGTCAGTTCTCTTCAGTCTGTTGAGTTCAGTTCAGACAGTTCAGGAGGCAGTGCTGGGGAGTTGAGTTCAGTTCCATTTAGTTCATGTATCAGAGGCAGTTGAAGCCAAAGAATAGGAAGGAACTCCTTTGAAACAAACCTACATGCTTTTCCCAGTCCTAATGTTAATGCCTTACTCTCTGTAACACTTAGACAATACTTTTCTGGTACCAATATTACTATTTAATTCAAGAGAGTGAGACCAACTAGAATCTTTATCCCCACGTGCAACTGACATCTACCTAAACATCTTGCCATCTTCTAAATGAAAATTTCTGCTAGTTTCTTGATTGTATTTGGTAGATTTGCTTGAGCACCTGAAATCCTCTTACAATTTTTCTCCTAAAACCACAGATTTGACCATGTCAATTCCATTTTTCTCACTAGTTTGACCCCCCTCCTTTTAATATTTATTTATTTATATTATACATGTGTGGAATTTTGCCTAAAAGCATGTCTGTACAACATATTCATGCTGCCAGTGTTGGCAGAGGCCAGAAGAGGGCACAGAATTTCTCAAACTGGAGATACAGTGGTTGTAAGCTGCCACATGGAAGTTAGGAATTTAACCTGGGTCGTCTGAAAGAACAGCCAGTGCTCTTAATGACTAAGTCATCTCTCCAGACCTAATTTTGCCCACTCATGTAGTCTGGCGTACAAAGCTTTCCATGATAAATTCCCCACTGGTCCCCTACTTTTTTCATCTCTCCTCTCCTTGCCCCAAAGTGTCTATTCTGAGTCAACTAAGCTGATGCAGCTTCTCATGCCTACTATGCTTTTCCAATGTCCCAACCCCTTGTGACATACCACTTCCTCTGCCTAGAAAATATTTCTTCCAGTCTCTTTCTCCAGAGAAGTCCCAACTGTTCCTTTGGCTCCCAGTTCAGTTCAGTTCCTCTCTGGAACTAGCACTATCCATACCTCCAAACATGCTAGGCTCATGGATGGTGTGTGTGTGTGTGTTTGTGTGTGTAGGTGAATGTGTACACGTGTTTACAGGCATGAGTGTGGAGGCCAGGGGAAAACTTCAAGTACCTTTCTCAGATTCCATGTACTTAAAAAAAAGATACAGAATCACTCACCTGATTTTACCAAGCAGGTTAAGATGGCTAGCTTGTTTTCCCTGGAGATCTTCTTGCTGTGCTTCCCCAGTGATAGGATTGCAAGCATGTGAAAACACACCTGGCTTAAAAAAAAAGAAAGATTCTTGGGATTGAACTAAGGTGGTCTCTGTGCCTACAAGGCAAATGTTTTACCAACTGAGCTATCACACCAGCCTCTCTTCTGGAACCTTCCATGAGATAATTAGAGCAATTATGTCATTGGTGTAATTGTATGGTTTCTGTAATGAAATCTAAGTTCCTATAGGATTGAAATACTACTTTAATGTCTATTTCTCCAGCTCACTGCATGGTACAGATAACATAATAAGTATTTGCTGATTGGTCATGAACTTCATGTGCTTTTTAACTTATTTTTTTTTTTAAAAATCTCTTTTTCCTAGTACAGCTTTGCATGACATAGTAATGACTTAAAGCAAACAGAAAAGACTCCATAGCATTTTAACAAGGAATAAAATATAGAAAATGTATGGGAACAGTTACAAGTTCTTAATAATAAACACAAGGGTCTGTTCCAATTACTTAATGAAGAAGCTGAAAATTAACATCATAACCTGAAAAGAGATGGGGCTGTTGTTCATGGTGAGGCACTTGCCTAACAGAATGCAAAGATACAAGATCTACAAGATCTGTACTCTACTGTACTTCAGCTTAAATCACACCAAATTTTATATAATCTTCACTGACATTTGAGCCAGTTTCATCTAACTTGTCTTCTTCCATTCACATGCAGAGGCTCCTTGGCTTACAAACCAACCAAAACAAACCAAACCAAACAAAACAAACAAAAGCAGAAGATTAGATCTTTCAAACGTCCATATTTTTGGTTACATTTAAATAAGTCCATGTGAAATTGAAATTATCATTGAGTTTAAAATGAATTTAATATATTTAAGCAACAGTAAGGCTTAGCTCAGTCACCCAGGTGGTTGTTGAATATCTATTCCTTCCCCTGGTGCTGCACGACTGACGGAAGCTATGGCTGCATTTCCAAAACACATTGTGCTCCATATTTCTAACTCAGAGAGATATTAAAATTCAAATTTCCAACCACACCATCTACAGAATGCATTTCAGACTTGTAAGTCAGGCACTGGATCTGCTATTAGGTGGACACCATGGACCACACCTGGCAAATACAGTTAAGAACCCAGTGCCAACCGTGGGAAGAGGAAAGAGGGCAATTTTCCCAAATGGGAGCTTGAGGTGGATGGCTGTGCTTGGTAAGACCATCAATGCTTCAGTCCCAGTCACTATCCCATTGTTCTTCAGAGCTGCCCTGGGCACTAAGTCAAGGAGGTGTAAACCCCTGCTTCAAAAAAATGAGGAAACAAAATCTTCGGGATCAAATGACTGAATTTTAGTTTTTCTGTGAGGGCCTCCAGCAAACATAGCAGCAGTTTCAGCAGCATTTCTGCACCTGCTTTGTCTGAGACCCTCTTGGTAATCCCCACATTTTGGAGCTCAGAGGTCTTAGTAATCATTTGGCTCAAACTGCTTTGTTTCACACAGAACTCATATTTCCAATGCTCCCACCCGCCTGAGAGATGAAGAACAAAGGAACTGGTTACACAACAGCTCCTTAAACCCCTCCATTTTCCCAGTGGGGACCCAGTGCCATTTGGTGCTGTTACTGACTTTTCTTACTGCAGTTACTGGTATCTATCTGTTCCACTCCTGACCTTTCATCTCCGTGGCTGCAGCCCCCTAGCCTCCGGTGTATCCAAATGACAGAAACTAAGGTGCAGAAACATGATGTGACTTGATTTGTGAGTTCAACAGCAAGAGGAGCAGATCTCAGATTTGACATTGATTTTCTGACTGCCAAGGCATGTCTCTATTTGCTACACTTTGCTGTCTCCCAAAAAAAGAGCAGCGGCTGGGGCACAGTGAACAGTATCATATCACATTAAGAGCTTTGCTATGGCTGTGGCTGATGCTTTAAATAGTAAATACTATGGGCAACTTTTGTCAAAGCTCTAAAATAGAATCTCTACATCCTTAAGAGAATGGAGAAACATTTGCCTAAAAAACACTTGAAGGCTAAAAGAGAGGAATATGAAGAAAGAAAGAAAGAAAGAAAGAAAGAAAGGAAGGAAGGAAGGAAGGAAGGAAGAAAGACTGTTCAAAGAGAGCATTAAAAATACTCTAGATAACCAAAAACGAAAAGTAGAAGCAATCTGCTACTGTAAAAAGAAGGTGTTAGACAAAGCACAAAAATGCATCAGCAAAACTACTTCTCTTAATTTGAGTTTAGGAGACTTTGCAACAGAAACAATATGCATGCTGCTGCTGTAGCCAAGCTGAGGGAGCAGTCAAGCCAGCTCACTGAAAGGGCAAGCTGAAAAGTCACAAGCTGTTAACGTGAAGAGAAATGAGAACTATAGTTGTAAGCAGGAAGTGACTAGGCCCTTAGTCAATCTGTTCTCATTAATTTCTCTTTGCCATAGTCCAGTAAGCATGGACAAGTGTTTGAAAGACCAAGAGTGTGGTTTATCCCATCAGTGGTTGGTGTACAGACAAGCTGGCTGGGTACTATTTCAATACAGAAGTAGGATCTCAAACACCTCAAGACTATGTATAAGTGGGGTGTGTGTGTGTGTGTGTGTGTGTGTGTGTGTGTGTGTGTGCTCAATCACCTATTTCATCTATTAAATATCTAACAACTACCTATAAAGGGTCCAGCTCACTGTAGCCATTGAATTACATTGACAGAGTATTAATAATAGCCAATATTTTTTGAGAACGTTCCACTTATCATATTCTTTAGTCTTCCCAATCTCCCAGAGAAGTGTTCACGATCATTGTGCCCATTTTAATCCTGTCACAAAAGAATGACATATCTTGCCTGATGCCATATAGCTAGTAAGTAACTGAGCTGCATAGTTACTGGCTGGTTCCAAAGCAGATGTTCAACTCAAAAATAGGTGGGCACATGGCCTGCCTATGTCTGAGTTTTATCACTGACTAAATGTGTACTTTTTGGTACTAAGGAGACTGAACAACAAATATACAGATAATTTTCATTTGCTAAGTTATATAATATGCCAAGAGCTGTTCTAGATACTGTGTTATTTCAGCTAACCCTAAGAACAACCCCCTGACATATGTACTGTTATTATCAAGTTAAAAATGAAAAGGTTGGGCTCAGAGTAGTAAAAACCAAAGCTAATTGTTCAGCATCATATATCTAAGTAGTGTTTGGTCTGTCTAAAAGTAACATAAGGAATCACCTTGGTTACCATTTCACTGGCTAAAATCAGATCAGTATACTAGTAAATGATTAACAACTGGATCTCTAGGGGAAAGGGGCAAGGGGCTGTCAGCTCCAGGGAAGACTGTATTTACTGTATTTATTGTTTTTGTTATTGGACACAGCTATAAAACTGGGCCTGAATTCATGGTGGAGCTATTCAAAGATGCAGAAAAGTAAATAGTAGCATGTAGGTTGGGAAGAAAATCAGAAATTAAAGTTACCAAGTAGATGGTGAGTTACTGTTCCTGTAACACTCCCTGTGCTACCTAAGAAGTCACAAACTAAAACCCAAGGGGAAGCATTAGTGTGAGCAGATAAAACTCCAGAGGAATCTCTGGTTGTAGCCTAAGTCCCAGAAAAATCCCTAATGTAAACAAGATGTTAGAGAGGGATTTTGTTGTTACTGTTGCTTGTTTTTGTTTAATTGCCTGCTTGCTTGCTTTATACCCTCTCCTATTAGATAGCAACTGAGCGAGAATGGTGTAAGATGAGCCTGCATGGATCAAAATTTCCAATGTTGTTTTCTTGAGATGTGACACAAAGGATGACATAATGGAGTCCAGGAGCTAACATCCCCAATCTCAAGCTGAAAAAATCAAAAGGAACCATAATCATCAGGGAGACTGCAGAGAAGAAAGAGTTTAGGTGAGTGATCTCTCAGTAAGGCTTAAGGCCAGATTTGGTTGTAATCACCCAGTTTCTATTGAATCATGCCAAAACCTTCAAGAACCACAAGTTGGGTCGATATGCAGGTATCAAACTGATGACCCAAACAGCACATATCGGAGAGATATCTGAATAGCAATGCAAAAGTTTGTAAAGTTGAACGAACGTTGGAACTGAATTCATCCGAGAAAAGGTGAATTGGAAAATGCAACCAAGTGAACCAGGTAGATTGCCTAATGAAATATCCACATTTCCAAAGGCTTAAAACTAAAGCAATGTCTAGATTAATGGTTCTCAACAACTTTGGGTCACCCAACACCATCATAAAATACAACTATTTATACTACAATTCCTAACAATAGCAAAATTATAGTTATGAAATAACAACAAAAATATTTTTATGGCTGGAAGTTACCACAACATGAGTAACTATAGCAGAGGATCTCAGGAAGGTTAAAAACCACTGGCCTAGAGTCCTATAAGTTTCAAAATGTACAGGATATAATCACTTAGCATCCACATGTGTAAGAAAATATCTATTTGCATGGTAATAGACAACCAACAAATGCCAGTGTGCAAATATCTCAAATGCCATTATCTCATTACTATAAATAGTTATTACACAAACAATCCTGCAAGAAATCATCAACATTAGTAAAACAACGAGAAAAATAGTCTTGAAAAAGAACAGAAGTATAAAAGAACGAAATAAAAAGTTTAGAATTGGTAAATATGATAAGCAAAATTAAAACTTCACTCTCAGGGATCAATAATAGGTTGGGAGTAGCAAATGAAAAATCTAATGAACCTAAAGATCAATTAACAGAAACTATATACTCTGAACAGCACAAAGAAAAAACTATTTTTAAAAAAGCAAGAATCTCTCATATGTGGTATACACTGACTCCCAGAGTGAATATATTTTGACCATGGTAACAAGGGACTCTCGAAGTCTTTGAATGCATAGCTGTGAACTGAGACATACATCTGGTAGCCGAGATATTAGCTTCAGAACCCAAGTCCTGGCAACACTCACAAGCCAAGCTTATTCACATAGCCTCAGTAAGATGAGTATATAAGTGAGTAATAGCAAAAGCCAGAGCAAAAGAGACTACTTAATGTGTAGATACATTTAGAAAGGGGACAAAGACTAGTGACAAGTCTGGACTGAGGTCTGATATGAGGGCAAGGTTAACTAGAAGGCAAGAGATATGTATAACTATGAAATCGTGGTCAAGGTGTGGACTTCTGCCCATCACCATTGCCTTAGCTCCATTCTATCCTGCAACATCCTCTGGCAATTTGTAAATCTTTCCCTCTGGCTGCTCCTGGGGGTCTAAATCTTTCCTTCTTTCTGTATGAGGTTCCAGGGATAATTCCAGTTTCTTGGGGTTCATTGTTTCCATGTCTGATATTCAAAGGAGGAGACACAGTGTCGCTTTAGCATATCTGAGTTACTGGTGAGATGTTTGTGTTTTGCATCCAAATATGTCTCACCCCTTCAGACAAATCTACCAGTATTGGGGTCTACTAAGCCTTTTGACAACATACTCCCAGATCTACTAGTTTCCTTTCAATAACTCCAAGTCTTGTTTGAACTGTCTCCAGGGTTCTCCGCAACTTGATTTCAAATGGAGAAACATACTCAGAAAGCAAAGGTGAGACTGGCAAGGACCTGCCCTACCCTCACCTGGAGGAAGCCCCTAGGTATGCAAAGAAATATTTCTCAACAAAGGGACTGAGCTAAATAAACCCACATGAGACCAGCAGTATTTCTCAAAGAAGTAACCGGAGGGTTTGCACAGATCAAATGTGAAAAACAGCCTGGATGAGAAAGCCCAGCCTGAGAGCATACCATAGGTAAAATAGCAAAGTCAGGCTTTAAATTGATCCCTGGGTCCTATCTTATTAATAAACATTTTTACTAAAAAAAAAAATGTACTCTTATTAATGCAATTCCCATATAATGCACCAGCCTCAAAAAAGAAAGCTGAAAAGCAGTGAAGATGGAAATTTGAATAGCAGTTCTAATTGCACCTAAGAGTCCATTATTTGGCATGGCACAAAGCCTCTAGGTAGGAATGATTCTAACATTCTTACTAAGAGCACAGGCAGAGCCTAAGATTAAAAATTCCTGAGTATCAGATTTTCGAGGCTGAAAATTACTCAAAAAGTTCAGCTCTAACCTAACCACCTCTCTTATATAGAAGATTCAAAGTTTCCCAGGGAACAAATGGTTTTTTCAAGGTCACAAAGTTAATGAAGTGGAACATAAAAGGAATTCTCCTTATTCCTACTCCAGTATTTCACCCCTGGCATCACAGTTCCTCTTGTGCATCCCTCCCTGAATAGGCTATGACTAGTCAGTAGAAACAGATTTAAAAAGATCTATATGTGGTTTAGAGAAGAAATTTTAATACCCTAATATCAGCTGACACTGATAGCATCAAGGAGTACTTCAAGCTCATGATATTGCTGTACAAGTCAGAAAGTGGAAGCACAATACAAATTTAGGAATTTCAGTAGTCCCCTCTAAGCAGTAAGCAGACACACTATTCTGAGAAATGCTCAGGGTGCCGCTGCAGTGTTATCATGACGCTGTTAAGAAAGTCCAGCACCCAAGGTAGGGAACATATCCTGGTTGCTGTCTGTTATCACTCTGCCTCTGTAGCATCCACTGCCAAGTATGGCCAATTGTTTGACAAGGCAGCTGTGAGCATGCCTGTTAATTACACCATGGGGGCACCAAAGTGCAGAGTCAGGCAGCTGCCTAGAATATCAAATGGCTACTGGGTGGAGCAGGCCAGCTATAAGGGCTCTCTTCAAAGAAGCCCATGAAGCAGCTGACTCTCTCCACTCTTTCCCCCCTCTCTCACAACCTCCTGAGGAAGCTGAAATAATATATTTTCAGCCTAGTTAATTTAAAATTCATTTATGTAACCAATGTAGCAGATATATCTGACATGTCTGAATGAGATGGATATGAACACATTCTTATATTTCTATCATAAATAGTAATGTCTCCTTGAAACCATATATAATTTTGAATTACTATATTTAGCCCTTCTGATTAGAAACAGTGGGAACTGTTAAGGCTGCTTCCAAAATAATCATAGCTAATAGTTAGAAGGGCCCCATATGTGCCAGATAGTTTATTGAAGATCATTTGTTTACTCTTTACAACAGCATAAGACAGGTGATGTTTTTATGCCCATTTTGTTAATTATGAAACATACTTAAAAGATAAATACTATATTATTGATACATACTGTCTTAGTTACTTTTCTATTGCAGTGTCAAAACACCTTCACCAAGGCAACTAATAAAAGGAAGTGTTTAATTGGGCTTATGGTTTTCAAAGGAGAGAACAAAGGCATGGTGGCAGGAACAACTGAGAGTTTACATTTTGAACCACATGCAGGAGACAGAGAAAGTATACAGGCAATGTCAGGGGGAGAGAGTTGAAACCTTAAGCCCACCCACAGTGATAAACCTCCTCCAGCAAGGCCATAATTCATACTTCTCCCCAAACAGCCACCAACTGAACACCAAATATTCAGATGCCCAAGACTTACAGGGCAGATTTCCTTCAAACCACTATGTACAGCTAGTACAGAACAGAGCTGGTATTCAAACCTACACAACATGGTACCTTCATGTTGTAAATGGGTACATACTTTCCCAAAGTTAACTAATAGAGGCCTAGCATATGGTATTTACCTAGCATCAGAAATGTACATATAAAACTTGCTTGTCTGTTCTATTCACTGCCTTTCAAAACAAGTCAATATTCTGTGTATCTGCTAAGTTAAAGGGGAGAAAATTCGCTTTTAAGTAGTGTACTCATAAAAGACCTTATGGAGGTGTCAGATTTTGAGTTGAACCAGGAAAAATTATGTTCAGTTATGCATCTAAGATATTAGGAGAGTCCAAATAGGTAGGGTTGTAAAAGCAAAGGAACCAAGGAGAGCAAACCCTCACAGGCTCCTACCTATTTGTGGGAAATATTTATGAAGCTAGTGGACTAGCAGTGTCAATGTAAAGGATCAACTGACAGTTCCATGATGAAGATGAAGAAATAGAAGAATATTGTCTCTCTTTGGAGAGAGGGGGTTAGAAGGGGAGAGTGAGAAGAAGATGGAGATGGAAACGAAGAGAAGCCACAAGTCATTTGTTTTTTCCCTGCTCTTCCTAATGGCTCTACCTGTCCATCACAGGAATGAATCAGTGCCAAGCAAAAGCTTAATAATGTTGTATTAGTGTTCCCTGCAAGTTAAAATTCAAGATATTAAAGTTTTCTCCCTAAAACTTGATTAAACTTCTGAAGCAGTTCTAATAATTATCAAATGTTGTAGCTTACTAAACATATCAAGTGCAGCCACAGTAATGCATTTTCCATAATTTTCAAGCTTATTTCCTTTCAATAACCCCAACTGTTCCTTTTTTATATTTTGCAGAAAAAGAGTTACAGTTTCTAAACAGCATAATTCAGACTTTGCCATGCTAGTTTTGTAAGTATTGACAAGTCACCATGAGAACGAAGATACAGTCAATTCATAATCCCACAAATTTCCCTTGTACTGTGCGTACTCAGTACAGTACAAGGGATAATAATTGAAATATTCTTACCTAAATCATGTGGTAATGTAGAATTTTTAATTCTGGCTTCCTTTACTCAGTATAAAGCATTTGAGTTTCATGCATATTGTTAGGAACCAATATCTGTTCATTTTTATTGCTGAGTATCACATTTCATGGATATCTTATAATTTATTTAATTCATATGTATGGGTGTTTTGTCCACATGAATGTCTGTGTACCATGTGCATACAGGGTCTGTAGAGGCCAAAAGAGGGTATTAGAAGCCCTTGCAACTGGAGTTATAAAAACAGTTGTGAGCTGCCACATGGGAATTGACTCCACTGCCTCTGGAAGAGCAGCTAGGGTGCTTATCTGCTGAGCCATAACTCCCAGTCTATAATTTTGTAACCATTTACTAGTTGTAGGACACTTGACCATTTTCCAGATGTTAGAAATTTTGACCTAAGCTACTATCAACATTTGTATATAGGTCTTTACATAAATTCCATTTTACTTGGATAAATAGTTATCTGATATCTGTTAACTATACAATACTATCATGTAATTATTAAACCTCTAAAACTATTTAAGGCTGACAATACCAATGTGAACTCTTAAATTTTAATAGTAGAAATTGACACAGTAGTTTTGGAAAATTGCTTAGTACTTTCTTAGTTAAGCATAGGACTATCATATAATCCCATTCATAGATCTCCACCTGGGGGTTTTCAGTGAAATTTTCACAGGTGTAACATTTCTAGTTTCCTAAACAGAATCAAATTACTGTATATGTTGATGATGGATTTACCATTATGGCATGATAGGATTATGCTTGAATCTTTCTTTCATATCTACCTTTCAAGAATGCTAGGTCTACTTTATACTATTTATGGACAAGTTGCTAAAAACATATATAAATAGTCAAGAGTTTCCACAATTTCTAAGAGAAGAAACCTACTTAAGGCTATATTTGCCCATGTGGCTGCTTAAGCCTTCACTCAAGTGTGGATTTCTGAGCGTTTTCCATTTATATACATCTCTTAAAATTTTGTCTACCTTTGCATTCAGGGATTTGGCTGTTAGTTTTCCTGATACTCTGTGGACTTGATGCTAATAGCCTATCATCTAATTTGTTGTGGGCCAGCAAGCCAAATAATGAAGTCTATTAGAGTCACGTAGAAAATAAGTTACTGACTGAAGTTGGGATCAGATCGCCTCTCCTGGTGTTTTTCCTACAGAGTAAAGTCCATAGTCTTTGGAGATGTTGTTTTGACCTCGAAAAAGCCTTCTCTTGTTCCTTTCAGGTTCTGGTCATAGTCCAGAGATGCCAGTTAAGATTGCTGGAAGTCTAAACTCCAGATAAAGGGATGATACAATACTTTACATCTCTCTAATCAGTGGAACTATTTGCAGTATCTCTGTGTTGTGTGGAACAAGTGAGCCTTATAATCTAGGAGAAGTAAGAAGCAGGTTTGAATAAACTTAACAGTTAGCAACAGAACAATGATGAACAAACCATTAACCCAAAGAGCAAAAGCCAGGCCTTTTAGAACAAGAAAATGAGTACAAAGAAGATGTATTCCAAGTTTTGGCTTCTGTACTGGTCAGCCTCTATTTCTCATCAGGATAACTGTATTTTGGGGTGGAAAGTACATTTTTTAAAAATATGTGTGTGTTCATATTTAACCATGTTAAATGGAAACTCATTCACAATAAGCAAAGCCTCTCTCCACAATGTGCAATTGTCCTCCCGGATTTTAATGGCTTTGTGACCTCGTCGGGGACTGAATTACCACTACAACTTAGGAGGAGAAAACAGCTGTTCTACTAGGTGCCTTTTCGCTCTCCCATATTGTTAGAAAAAGTCTCAAGAGAAGCAAGAAACCACTTACTTTCTAAATCAGCTTCTGTTCTGACAAAAACATTCAGACCTTCTACTTTTTTTTTTAAAATTCAGTATGTTAGGGACAAAGTATGCTAGAAAAAGGAACCAAAAACTTCTCTTCACTTTGTACCAAATACATTGACGCAAATATATCAGTGATTTCCATTCCAAAGAAGGGTTTAGTCACTTGCTGAATAAAATAATTTTCCACAGCACAGGAAATGAAGAGACTGTATATTCTATCAGATGGGCAAATGAACAAACAGGGCTCCAGGTGGCTAATGTCAAAGGGGTGAAGACACCCTGGAGAATAATGAGGCTGTGGGATTCAATGGCCTTCTCCTCATCAATATCCAACACATTATAACTGCATTGCTAACAGGATAGCAAGACATTTTCAAACAACACTAGATAATAATCTATTCTAATTCAATTCCATTTCTTCAGAAGGATGTAATTTATTGCAATGCTGAGCTGTTTATATCCTTCCTTTCCTTTCATTAGCTTTCTTTAACCTCACTCTTTTTTTAAAAAAAAAAAATCTCTTTCTTGGGCAGTTCCAGCAAAAGGTGCCAAAAACTGAAGGAAATGGATCCCTTGCTATCTTTTGAAAGATTCTAAAACGTTGAGAGATTTATTCTGTTAGTTTTATTTTAATAAAAATTGGCTATGCCATTTTCCCTTCTAAGAAACATTTCCAAACTCTGCTTTTGAGGTACATACATACTTTAGCATTGTAAAAATGACTGCATCAACCACACATAATACACATGTCATGAAAAATAAAAATGGTTTGTTTATGATGTCTGTGTTTAGGTAGCTCTATAGGCAACCTCATTATGATAAACAGACTGGATGGAATTTGACAAGTAGAGATAGGGCTGGGAAGGGCAAGACATTTATGATCTAGAGAAACAGATGCATCCAGAAATGGGTTTATACCAGGCACATTCTATGGATTGTTAGTAGTCCAAATGGGTCTATATTTCTGGGTCACATGAGTGAGAGCAGAGAACAATAGTTTATTAAATAACACAATCTATATGCACACATAGAATACATTTAATTTTGCTTGTATGTAAGTGTTTAAGGACGAGCACATGGAAGTGGAAAATCTTTCAGGATCACACACTTCAGACATAGACGGTAGAGGAATCAAACTAGAACTAACATGGGAAGTTTCCTCCTTGAGGATTGGCACTTATAGTTTTACAAGTTACTAAAGGGGAAAAGCAATCAGCACTTCCTCCTCCTCAGCTATAAAGCCTACAAAGCACAACAATGATCAGCCTGACAAGACATTTCTACTTTGATTTTGATACTTTGATTTTGAGGATAACCAAAGAGCTGTCTATAAAATAATGTTTTATACTTAGAGGAACAGACATTCATTTGGGGCCTGAGCACTACACTGGTAATAGCACCTCATTAAAAAACGTTGAGCCATATTAACAAAATAACATCAGTTCTTTCAAGTGTGATCATGATGATGTGGTAAAATATATATTTTACATATTTTAATACACACACATACACACTTCAGGGACACATGTATAAAACAGTACAATATCAGAGATTCACTTCAAAATAACACAGGGGAAATGTGGCATAATTAAGTCAAATCACAATGGACATGAAATGAAATTGCTGCATCAGAATAACAGCTACATAAGGAGTTGTCACACTGTTGTTTACTTTTGTGTATGTTTAACATTTTCCATAGTAAAAACGTTAACCTTTAATCATTGTAATGCCTAGAGAAGGATCAACTCCTTAATCTGTTTTCCAAAGCCCTATTTAAAGTTTGTATTTGGAAGGCTAATTTTTAAACCTCATGCAACCCACAATCCAAACAAACCGGACTTCTGGGAATCCACTGAATGGACCTGGTAAATCCCCACTTCTGGACTTTAAAACACCTGCTTCTTTCTACCAGAAATGGCTTGCCCTTCCCAACTCTATCTCTACTTGTCAAATTCCATCCAATCCTATATATCAAGTAGGACTTGCTCCATGGAGACTTAACATTACTCCCTCAACAGAAATCAAATGTCTTTACATCATATTCCCTTTTGTTGCTTATTTGGATAGCTATTAACCATCTCATTAAGTGAATTATAAAAAGAAATATATAATAGTAAAATATTCATACAAAATGATTTTATGAGGCTCAGTGTTAAAAATTTGTAGATAAAACTTTTATTGACTACTTACCTGAAATACAGTACTCTGATTCAACATTATATTAAAGTAGAATTTGTTTCCATATTAGATAAATATTTTTGTATGTATCTTCCTGTGTATGTGTGGTATGTATGTGATATGCTTGTAGTTTATAGTCATATCTACATGCTACTCTGTAAGCCCATTCACAGAGACCAGAGGAGGATGTCAGATGTCCTGATCTATCATTCTTCACCTTGTTCCTTCAAAACAAAGTTTATAATTGACCCTAAAGCTAAGCTGGCAACCATTAAGCCCCAGAAATCCTCCTGTCTAAACTCCCTAGAGACAATGTGTACAGATACATATGTGACAATGATTGGACTCCTGTGTGTGTGTGTGGAGGGGGGTTGACCAGAATTCAGATCATCATGCTTATACACCAAGCACGTCTACCCATGGAGGTATCACTCCAGCCTCTGTTCTTAACTTTAAATTAAAGATGTGAATGGTTCAAGGAAAGTATGATATGACTAATTACTTCCTAGGTACCCTTCAAATTGCTCAAACATTAATCATAAACAATTTGCACTTAGTTTATGTACTCTATATATTTCATGCTTAGACTCAGATAAAAATAGGACACAGTCTCTAACAACAAC
Source organism: Rhynchomys soricoides (assembly GCA_019843965.1). Classification (NCBI taxonomy): domain Eukaryota; kingdom Metazoa; phylum Chordata; class Mammalia; order Rodentia; family Muridae; genus Rhynchomys; species Rhynchomys soricoides. The sequence goes on from JADRCH010007448.1 coordinate 1,880,099, forward strand.
TATATGTATATATACATATATATATACATGTATATACATATATATGCACATGCATGCCCAATTCTATAAGACAAAAAAGCTACTTGTATATATACACTAAAATGATAGAGAAGAAAGGGCTAGAAGAGCTGGAGAAATAGTTCAGAAGTTAAGAGCACTTGCTGCCCTTCCAGAGGACCCAAGAGTTCAGTTCTTGACACCCATGTTGGACAGTAAATAAGCCCCCTTAACTCTGGTTCCTAGTGATCTGACACCTTCTTTTAGCCTCTGTAGGCACTGTGCCCATATATATAAATCCACAAACAGAAACACACACAAGGGTACACATAATTAAAAATAATCTTTCTTTTAATTTGTGCCATTTTGAGATTATGGTTTTTTATTTTTTATTTTTTTTTAGTTTTGGGTATTTATTTTATATACATTTCAAATGTTTTCCCCTTTTTCCCCTTTGGAAACCCCCTATTCCATTCCCCCTCCCCCTGCCTCTATAAGGGTGCTCCCCAACCAACATGCCCACTCCCATCTTCCCTCTCTAGCATCCCCCCTACCCTGGGGCATCTAACACCCTCAGGCTCAAGGGCTTCTCCTCCCACTGATGGTCAATAAGGCCCTCCTCTGCCACATATGTGGCCAGCACCATAGGTCCCTCTATGTGTATTCTTTGTTTGGTGATCCGGTCTCCGGGAGCTCTGGGGGTCTGGCCAGTTGACACTGTTGCTCCCTCCATAGGGCTGCAAACCCCTTCAGCTCCTTCAGTCCCTTCTCCAATTCATCCATCCGGAACCCCACGCTCAGTTCAACGGTGCGAGCATCTGCCTCTGTATTTTCAGGCTCTGCTTGAGCCTCTCTGGAGACAGCTTATCATGCTTCCATCAGCAAGCACTTCCCAGCATCCACAAGAACATCCAGGTTTGATGGCTGTATATGTGATGTATCCCCAGGTGGGACAGTCTCTGGATGGCCTTTCCTTGAGTCTCTGTTCCACACTTTGTCTCAAGATTTTGTTCACCCTTCTAAGAAACACTGAAGCATCTGCATTTTGGTCTTCCTTCTTCTTACACTTCATATGGTCTGTGAATTCAATCTTGGGTATTCTGAACTTTTGGGCTAATATCCGCTTATCAGTGAGTACATACCTTGTTTGTTCTTTTGTGACTGAGTTGCCTCGCTCAGGATGATATTTTCAAATTACATCCATTTGCCTGCAAATTTCATGAAGTCATTGTTTTTAATATCTGAGTAGTTGTCCATTGTGTAAATGTACCACATTTTCTGTATCCATTCCTCTGTCGAGGGACATCTGAGTTGTTTAGAGCTTCTGGCTATTATAAATATGGCTGGTATGAACATAGTGGAGCATGTGTCCTTATTACATGTTGCAGCATCTTCTGGGTATATGCCCAGGAGTGGTATAGCTGGGTCCTCAGGTAGTAGTACTATGTTCAATTTTCTGAGGGTCCGCCAAACTGATTTCCAGAGTGGTTATACCAGCTTGCAATCCCACCAGCAATGGAGGAGTGTTCTTTTTTCTCTACATCCTAGCCAGCATCTGCTGTCACCTGTGTTTTTGATCTTAGCCATCCTGACTAGTGTGAGGTAGACTCTCAGGGTTGTTTTGATTTGCATTTCCCTGATGACTAAGGACATTTCTTTAGGTGCTTCTAGGCCCGTCGAGTTTCCTCAGTTGAGAATTCTCTGTTTAGCTCTGTTCCCCATTTTTAATAGGGTTATTTGTTTCTCTGGAGTCTAACTTCTTGAGTTCTTTGTATACATCGGATATTAGCCCTCTATTGGATGTAGGATTGGTAAAGATCTTTTGCTAATCTGTTGGTTGCCATTTTGTCCTATTGACAGTGTCCTTTGCCTTACAGAAGCTTTGTAATTTCATGAGGTCCCATGTGTCGATTCTTGATCTTAAAGCATAAGCCATTGGTGTTCTGTTCAGGAACTTTTCCCCTGTACCCATGTGTTCGAGAATTTTCCCTACTTTCTCTTCTATTAGATTCAGTGTATCTGGTTTTATGTGGAGGTCCTTGATCCACTTGGACTTGAGCTTTGTACAGGAAGAGAGGAATGGAACAATTTGCATTCTTCTATAGAATTAGACACTGTCTAAAAGTAAAAAAAATAAATACAAAAAGTCTAGAAAGAAATGAAAATACAAACAAAAGATAGCATTATATGCTACATACAAAGAATCAGTTCATGTGTTTTGTAAAATTTGCTATATATCTGTAAGACTGAGGTCAACACCTAATTTTTGTGATTAGTTTGACCTTACTAAAGATAAAATAGCAATTTATCTGAATATAAAAAAGATTTTTATTAATATTTTTCTATGTAATATAAGATATTAAATATACCTACCCCCAGATTCAGAAACATTCTCTGGGGTATTTAACCTACAATGATACTCACACATAAACAAAATACTTTTATAAGCTTAAATATTATAACCATGTTTATAATAACAAAGAATTAGAATCTATCTAGATACTTATCAGAGATTTGTGGTTCTCTTATTCCACTGGTTTTCAACCTTCCTAATACTGTGACCCTTTAATGCTGTTCTTCATGTTGTGGTAACCCCTTACCATAACATTATTTTGTTCCTACTTTGTAACTGTAATTTTGCCACTATTATGAATCATAATGTAAATATCTGATATGTGACCCAAAACCACAAAATTATTTCATTTCTACTTCATAGCTGTTATTATGCTACTGTTAGGAATCAAAATGTTGTAAATAAATGATATGTAGGATTTTATTTTTTTTATTTTTCTTACTTTATTTACATTTCAAATGTTTCCCCCTTTCCAGATCTCTCCTTTGGAACCTCCCCATTCCCTCCCCCTCCCCTGCCTCTATGGGGGTATTCCCTCCCCCACCCACCCACTCTCATCTTCCCTCCTTGGCATTCTCCTCTACTGGGGGATCTAACACCCACAGGCCCAAGGGCCTATCCTCCCCCTGATGGATAACAAGGCCCTCCTCTGCCGCATATGTGGCCAGCACCATGGGTCCCTCCATGTGTATTCTTTGATTGGTGGATCAGTCTCCAGAAGTATCGGGGGGGGGGTTGTTTAGGTCAGTTGCCACTGTTGCTGCCTCCCTGATATGTAGGATTTTAGATATGTGACACCTGAAGGGATCATGAGACAAAGGTTTAGAACCTCTGATCTAGACAGTCCAGCATTTCCACTTATGGTAATATTAGCTAACACCAAAATAACATTAAAAGGGAGAATAGAAGAATATAAAAAGCATATTATTGTCTACATTACATAAATGCTTAGATTATCTTTGTCAGTGTGTGAAAAACTGATAATAGTCATTGCTCCAAAGAAGAAAATGAAAAGCTTGGGTTAGAAAGGAGGAAAACTTGGAGTTTTTCTGAAATTCATTTACTTTTATAATCCCGGTTTTTATATTATAGACATATTTTTCATTTGAAAATTAAGTATATTAAAGTAATGAAATATCAGTGAAAATAAATATAATAGAAAATATTAACTCAAAATACCTATGTCCTAACAAACTTTGTATCAGAGTGGTGAAACTTAGGTCTGATATTTAGAATATAGAGTATTAGATTATCATGCATAACTTAGGAAAGCAAATGAAGTGGATCTTAAAAAATCTGTAGATTGGAGGAAGCATTTACCTTAAGGAAGAAAGAAGGATATTGTCTGACAAGAGCTTATGATTCAAGGATGGAGTTACCTACCTACCTTCAAATATTTTGACCAAGAATTATTCCTGTCTAAAAGAACTGCTGGGACAAAAATGGAGCAGAGACTGAAGAAAAGGCCATCCAATGACCTACGAAACTTGGGATGCATCCCATGTGTAGGCCCAAACCCTGACACTATTACTGACTCCGTGTTGTACTTGCAGACAGGAGTTGGCATGGCTATCCTCTGAGAGGCTCTACCACCAGTTGACTGAGACAGATGCAGATACTTATAGCCAAGCATTGGACAAAGGTTGGGGACCCTTTTGGAAGAGTCAGTGGAAAGATTTAAGGAACTGAAGGGGTAGTAATCCCATAGGAAGACCAACAGTGCCAACTAATGTGGACCCCTGGGAACTCCCAGGGACCAACCCACCAAGCAAAGAGCCTACATGGGCTGGTCCAAGGCCTCAGGCACATGTATAGTAGAAAACTGCCGTATCTGGCCTCAGTGAGAAAGGGTGCTCCTAACACTGTAGAGACTTGATGCCCTAGGGACAGGGGATTCTGGGAGTGGGTAAGGTGAGGGGTGAGTTAGTTTGGGGGGAATGCCCTCTCAGAAGCAAAAGGGAGGGGAGATATAGTAAAGAACTCAGGGAGGGTACAGGGAAGGGGGCAATATTTAGAATATAAATAAAATAATTTAAAATAGAGATCTTATGAAGTTAATGCAGCTGAAGTATAAAAAGAAGGAATTAAAGAGGCAACTTTTTATTGACTAAGTTATGTATTCACTTTACATCCCAATAACAGCTGCCCCCCTCCTCTCCTCCCAGTTCCTCCCTCTTACCTCCTCTCCATCTACTCCGCCACCCCTTCTCTCCAGAAAAGTGTAGGCCTCCCATGGATATCATTCACCTCCAGGCATATCAAGGCACAGCATGACTAGGTGAATCTTCTATTGAGGCTGAACAAGGCAGCCCAGTTAGGGAAAAGGGATCCAAAAGAAGCAATTTAGTCAGGGTCAGCCTCTATTCCAATAGTTTGGGTAACCACATAAAAACTAAATGCACATCTGTTGCACATGTGTGAGGAGCCTAGATCCCTCTGATACATGCTTTCTGGTTGGTGGTTTAGTCTCTGTGAGCCCCTATGGGCCCAGGTTAGTTAATTCACTAGATATTCTTGTGATGTCTTTCATGTCTCTGGCTCCTTCTTTCTTTGCCCTCTTCTACAAGATCCCCTGAGCTCAGGCTAAAGTTTAGCTATGTGTCTCTGTATCTGTTGCCATGAGCTGCTGAATGAATTCTCTCATATGACAGTTATGTTAGGCTCCTGTGTTCAATTTTATAGCAGAATATCATCAATAGTGTCAGGGGTGGCTTGGGTCCCCAGCTAGGCCAGTTATTGGTTGATCCTTCCCTCAAATCTGCTCCACTTCACAACTCTGAATATCCTACAGGCAGGACAAATTGTGAGTCTATGGTTTTATGGCTGGGTTAGTTCCACTATCCCTCCATTGGGAAGTCTTGCCTGTTTACAGGAGATGATGAATTCAGGCTCGATATTCCCCATTGTTGGGAGTCTTAGCTAGGGTTATCCTCATAGATTCCTGGGAGTTTCCAATGTCCTAGGTTTCTAGCTTGTCCAGATTTTTATATTAAATGAAGCAAACTAGAAATACAAATACTATATATTGATCCCAGATTTTAATTAATATATAAGCTATTATATATAATTATATGTAATTAACTATATGTTAATTGACTGTGTATCTAGTTTTACATGTGGCTATATGCCATAAAACTGGAAAGATGATCATGGGAAGGGAGAAATGTCTTTAAATGGGGAGAGCAAGAATAGATGAGCTATTGAAGCATAATGATTATTACTGATGGCAGGAAGGAGGTCAGCAGTGGGACAAACAGGAAGTGGGTTGAGGAGGAAAATTAATAAGAGCAACTAAGAAAATGCCATAAATGGACTTCACTACTTTGAATGCTTCTTTTAAAACTTACAAAATATCTATCAAGACTGTAAAGATGGCTCAATAGTTAAAAACACCTTTTTAACTGTTGCTTTTGCAGAGGACCAGGGTTCAGTTTCCAGAGCTCATATGGTGGCTCACAACCATCTGTAACTCCAATTCTAGGGAATCTGATGCATTCTTCTAACTTCTGTAGGCATCAGGCAAGCACATGATACACATATATACATGCAAGCAAAACACCCATACATATAAAAGAAAATGAATAAATCTAGAAAAATTTTGAAAGCATAATTACTTATAAAATTTTATAAAGAAGTCAGGTTTCTACTGTATTAGACATAATGCTTAATCTTATGAAAAGTCCTGTTCTGTCATTTCTTTTTAATTCTACACTCTATCTATAAATAATAGGCACTCTTTGGAAATATATAGTCAAACATGCCAGGAAGAATCTTTGAATATGTTCGGTGACACATACTGCTCACACCCTAGCTCAGCAAAGAGAGCTTTCCTTTTGGTTGTTTTTGTTTCTTGTTGCTTTTCTGCTCTTTTGACCCAGGGTCATGAGGATGAGGCATCTGGCAGCATTACTGCCTTTAACCTTTGTTATTTATGATCGCTCTTTCCCTACTAGACCCACCCATTCTGCTCTAAACTCAAAGTAAAGTCAAACTGAAGTCAATCAGAAGAACTCTTCTTGTCAATTTGAAAACAGAGGTCACACAAGATTCAGATGGCGTTCACGTAAACCTTATAAATAAGCAAATTAAAAATCAATCCAGATACAATAGCTTCTCTGACATGAACAATAATAAGAAAGCAGATAGAAATAAGTATTAAAAACAGCCACAAAATGACCCTACTTAAATAAAGCAAATCCCCTTGTGATAGGCTACTGAGAGGCTTTTAAAGCAGAGGGTACAAAACGGTACAAATGAAGCCACAAGTCACAGGGAAACATGCAGAATACTCTCTATGGGCCATTATAAATTATTTGATATGACCTGGCAAGATTTCTCATGGCTATATGAGAGTACAAACTAAGTGTATATATTGACATCCATATTCCAAAAGCAAATCATTTGGAATATTTATTGCATCCTGCCTTCATTTCACATGTCAATTATTCTACTCTTTGCACAATTGTTTGCTTTTCAGTTTCATTCACCAATAGGTTGAAGCCATCAGTGAGGAGCCTTGATAGTGTCTCTCCTGACACCTAGTGGATGGATACCTGATGGTACAACAGCTATACTATTTTTCTTTTCTTTTTAAAAATTTTTTTTAATTTTATCGATTCTTTGACACTTCCATACCAAGCAAGCACCAAAATCCCACTTATTTCTCAGCTCTTCCATGTCCAGCCCCCACCCTTCTAACATCTCCGTCAAAACAAAATAAAAATAAAATTAAAAATTAGAAGAAAAAATTGTCATATTGGCTTTGGAAATTGCAGTGTGTCACACAGTATACTTTTTTTGCCCACACAACTTTATTTGCAAATGTTCATTGCAATGAGTCATTGTTCTGGATCAAGGCCTCTGGTCTGCTACACTATCAATACTGGATACTCACTGAGACTCTTCTGGGATATACTATTTTCAAAGGACTAGATTTTGAATAAAATGATATCTATCTATCTATCTCTACCATCTATATCTATCGATCATCTATCTATCTCTTGTCCCTCCTTGTCTCTCCCCCTCTCTTTTTCTGTGTCTCTCCTTTCTGCTCTTTTGTCTCCCATTTCTCTCTTTTTCTTTCTGCTTTCCCTAATGCTTTTCAGAAATTACCAAATACCTTTATATTTCAGGACAGAAAGCAAGCCTGATTCAGTACATTGATAGGACTGAATTACACACATTGAGCTTTTCTCCAGTATACAGCTATCCTTTACTGTTTTGGATACCCCTACAATTCCATGAGTTGTTGTTGTTGTTGTTGTTGTTGCTGTTGTTGCTGCTGTTGCTGCTGCTGTAGAGATATCAATGACTCTCTGTTCCCCATGTCATGCTGTAACAAACCATCACAATCTCAGTAACTTAAAACAATGTACTTTTAATTTTTGAGCTACTCTATAGCTCAAGCTGGCCCAAATCACCCAACAGAACCAAAGATAATTTCAAAATCATGATAATCCTGCTCACTTAATCTCTTAAATGTTGGAATTACAGGCCTGGCTAATGTAAAATTTCTATCTTGAACTTATGGATGTCAAATAGTCTATAAAATAAAGCTGTCACAGCTGCAATGTATTTCTCTAAGTGTGTGTACTTGTACATGCAGTGTATGCATACATACTATGTATGGGTGTACTATCATGTGTATGTGTGTGTGATGTGAAGGCCAGAGGTTGACTTCACATACCTTCTCCAATCACTGTCCATCTTGTTTTTGATACACAGTGATTTCTCACTGAGCCTGGAACTCACTCTTTCTGCAGAGCAGAGTGGCCACTGAGTTCCACTGTCTTGGAATCCACCTACCTTCAACCTCCACAGTGCTGGAGTTAGAGATTGGCAATGCTAAACCTAGAAATTATGTGGGTACTAGGATCCAAACTAAGGTGGGTCTCATGCTCGTACAGGCAACACTTTAAACCCTGACCCATCTCCCCAGCCATGGAGCAATAATGCGTTAACAAAGAACCCAGTTCCTACCCCTTTCCAATTATTAGAGCCATCCATATTCTTTGGTCCCTGACTCCATTGCTCCATGTTCATATTTCAGGACACTTTACATATTAAATCAACATCCATGACAGGCAGTATTTGCTTATCCTGGACCAATATTCAGTGTTCCCCAATTGATTAAATTATAAGAACATTATTGGGCATGTGGAGGCAATGTTCTGAAAAGTAATGTGATCTTTAAACTCAAGAAACTGTTTCCTGTTTGGTAGTTTTTGAGGTGTTTAAGGCACTATCCTGAGACTCAATGAATATATATAATCCCTATTAATAAATCCTCTATTTAACTGGATGCTTCAGATAGCTAATTCCTGCCTAACTCACAATCCCCTAATTATTTTTCATCTTTACAGAATACTAATTTGACCAGTAAGATTATATGCATTTAAAATGTACAATAAGATCTTTTATTTTTGATGCCTAAATTTAAAGGAGAAAGTCAGATTATGAAAGGCCATTTACTCAACCAATCAATACAAGATAATATGGAAATTACAGAAAAAAGATATTGAACCTTAATGCAAATAAGAAAATTACCTAACTTGTGGCCTTTTCCTGCAAACGTATTTTGCTGAGCAGAGGAAAGACACATGCTGCTTATCTGGGGACCACCAGCTTAAGGTTCTGCTGCGGGAGAGTCTGCAGTATTCAGGAAGGGGTAGGGAGGAGGGGAAAGGCTCATTGTGACGACACTGTCTTAATGTGATCAGAAATATGGCCTGGGGAGATGGCTCAGCAGGTCAAGTACGTGCTCTACAAGCACGAAGACCTGAGTTTCAATTCCCAGCAGCCACGTAAATGTCAAATGTGTCAGCACTCATCTGTAATCTCATTATGGAAAGGCAGAGACAGGAGGATGCCTGGAGCTTGCTGGCCACTCAGTCTAGTAGAGATGATAAACTCCAGGTCTAGCAAGAAATCAAGTCCCAAAATATAAGGTAAAGAAAGATGGGAAAAGGTACTAAAAATTGACACTGCCCTCTATAAGAATACACCTGAGTACATACACACATATAATACATGGGAAAAAACCAAATCCTCAGAAATACTATTACAAATACAAACTCTTCTTTCTTTCAAGCCAGGGACTCCAGACAAATGTCATGCGACTTATCTTCTTTGGAATCTCTTTCTCAAGAAAAAATAGAGCTTCCTGTTGTTCAACTGTCCACCATTTTAGGTAGAAGTATTAGGGATAAAAAAGAATGTTGTACTTTTAAAGCAAAGAGGAAAGAGTTAAGGACCAGAGTGATCATCAAAAGAGTCAGTTTGTGGTAGAGTACAAAAGTCAACTTTTGCATTATAGCAGGCTCTTAATGGCACTTTGTGCAAAGCCTAATTAAAACAAAATCTGTTATGTCTGCTGAACTGAGATCAACAAGAGGAGAGGATTTTGCTCTTTTTCTGGACTGCTGTTTAATGAGTGTCTCACTAAGCACAGTAGTGAAGATCTATAGTCCTTTCTACTCAGGAAATAAACAGAGGAAGATTTTGAGTTCAAAGCTAACCTGGGCTACAGAGTGAGTTCTAAGCCAAACTGAGGAGCTCAGCAAGACCTTGACTAAAACAAAAGTATTTTAAGGACTTCAACTGTAACTTGGTGACTGAGTCTCTACTTAGTATATGAAAGACCCTAGGTTAATCCCCTAGCACAAGAAAAAGATCATCACAATGGCCTCAAAAGCAATATTACTTACTCAAAGCAAAATGAAAGGGCCACAGTTTATAAAGCATCAAGAGATATTTACCAATTCCAAGGAAGAAACTTATTTTGTATATGGTCTGAAATAATTTGAGATTCTATTCAGGGCTGAGTTCTAGAGTAATTTAAATCAGAGAACTTATGGTTCTGCCCAACTGGATTTCTTCATAGGCTAGCAGTTACATCCATTATTAGCATGAGAAGCCAGTCAATAAGTTGGCAACATAGATTGCATTTTTACCATTCATATCGTGGCATTCATTATTGAACAAACATCACTAAAAATCCCACATTCCAGAAATGGAAGAAAGTCTCTAGGTGGTAAAGGTAAATAAATTCCTGGCAAGAATAGATACATATTCCAGGAAGATCAGATAGCTACAAATAAACTAAAATGTAGTAAGTGCCATGAAAACATTATGGAGGAGGTTACTCTACAATATCAGATAAAGCAGAGCCTATTTCTGCCTTCAGTAGGAGGGAAGAAACCACAAAGGGTAGTTTAGCTCAGAAAGAAATAGTTTAGATCTGTACCTTTGAAAAGTCAGGGATACTCTGGATGAACAGGGTTCACTTTCTTTTATTATTTTAGTTACTATACAGGCTGTAGTTCTGGCCCAGTCCCACTGTTTTAACCACTCTTCCATACACATCAAGAGTATTCAGCACAGTGTCTTTTAGTTTATTCTCTCCTGCTGATGGTGAACAGTCAATTTCTCTGAGTCTCACACTCATCATAACTCTCCAATCTGTTTCCTAACACTTAAAGTCAACTGCTGGAGCAATGACTCTTTGGTACATTCATGTGATGCAAGCGTCACCACCCGACATTCCTCTCTAACAGGAATTTGGTCTACATCACTCAGACATAACTGAAAGTAAGTTGATAAAGAAAAAGTTCAGACTTAAAAAAGAAATTGCAATTGCTCCCTCAAATGAGAGAATTCTGAGAGAAAAATGTATGCTCTACTCTAGACATAGAAGCCTTTAAAAACTGAATAAGGATAAAATACCCTTCTGCTATTTGAGATACCCAAGTTAAGGATAACAGTTTAAGCATAGCATTGGTATATAAATAGACACACAGACCATTGCAACAGATAAGAAAGCACAGAAATAAACCTGCAGATATATATGCAACTCCTTCTTGACAAAGGCAAAAAATATATATTGAAAAAAAACTTCTTCAATAAATGATTCCAGAAAATTGAAGATGTATCTGCATGTACAAGACTGAAGCAATACCAACTGGCTCGTTATAAAAATCAACTAAAATTGATTAAAGAACTAAATGCAAAGTCGAAAACTGAGAAACTACTGGGAGAAACATGGGAATATTGAGATAGCAAAAGTTATTGATTGATATTCAATATATTTGATATAAGCCATGTAGTTTAGTTTTTTCAGGCAAGACCCCCAAAAGCACAGGAAACAGAAGCAAAACTAATAAATTAGATTATATCAAACTAAAAGTCATCTGCTCATCTGAGAAACAATCAAGTATCTTAGTAGCAGCCTACAAAATAAGAGAAAATGTTTGTCAACATTCATCTGACAAGACATTAATATGCAGAATATATTTTTAAAACAAGTAAGCTGCCCTTCTGGACTGTGCCTTCTGCCAGGACAGATCACCAGCTTGTCTGCTCTTCTGAAGACAAAACGTTTGAAGGCCTCCCAGGAATTCCTCTGCACACAGGGCAACTGGTAAAGGACACCCCAACAACTGCAGCAGCTGGGAATCCTGAAGAGCCCAGTAGACTCAGGACCCATCAACAGCAACCCCCTGCCACCCGAATTCCACTCCTCTTCCAGCCTATGCCTTCTGCCTGGGAAGATCACCAGCTTTTCTGCTCCTCCGAAGACACCAAAGTCTGAAGGCCTCACAGGAGTTCCTCTGCAAGCAGGGAAACTGATCCAATAATCTGAAAGCCTCTCTGGAGTTCTGCTGCACACAGGACAACAGACCCCACAGTCTGAAGGCCTCCCAGGAGAACAACTACACACAGGGCAACAGATCTGCACCTTGTCTGACACTCTGAAGACCCCACAGTTTGAAGGCTTCACAGGAGGTCTGCTACAGTCAGGGCCATAAGCCTACTAGGAGACCTACAGCAACCCAGGGACACAAGAGGCATGCTCCAGACAGAGACACCCAGACCAGCTAACACCAGAGATAACTAGATGGCAAGAAGCAAGTGTAAAGCAATAAGCAACAGAAGCCAATATACCTTGGCATCATCAGAACCCAGTTCTCCTACCACAGCAAGCCCTGGAAACCCCAAGACACCTGAAAATCAGGAAGCTGACCTAAAATCCTATCTCATGAAGATAATAGAGTCCTTTAAGGAGGATATAAATAACCCACTGAAAGAAATACAGGAAAACATAGGCAAACAGGTAGAAGCCCTTAGAGAGGAAACACAAAAATCCCTTAAAGAAATACAGGAAACCATAATCAAACAGGTGAAGGAATTGAAAAAAGCAGTCCAAGACCAAAAAGTGGAAATAGAAACAATAAAGAAAACACAAATGGAGGCAACCTTGGAAATGGAAAACCTAGGAAAAAGGTCAGGAATTACAGATGTGAGCATTACCAACAGAATACAAGAGATAAAAGAATCTTAGGTGTAGAAGATATCTTAGAAGATATTGACACAACTGTCAAAGAAAATTCAAAGTATAAAACACTCCTAACTCAAAACATCCAGGAAACCCAAGACACAATGAAAAGACCAAATTTAAGAATTATAGGGATATAGGAGAGCAAAGATCCCCAGCTCAAAGGACTCAAAAATCATAGAAGAAAACTTCCCCAACCTAAAGAAAGAGATGACCATAAATATACAAGAAGCCAGTAGAACACCAAATAAATTGGACCAGAAAATAAAATTCTCTTGTCACATAATAATCAAAACACTAAATGCATAGAACAAAGAAAGAATATTAAAAGCTGCAAATGCAAAGAGCCAAGTAACATATAAAGGCAGACCTATCAGAATTACACCAGTCTTCTCAGCTAACAGCCAGAAGATCCTGGACAAAGATCATGCAGACCCTAAGAGAACACAAATGCCAGCCCAGGCTACTATACCCAGCAAAACTCTCAATCAACATAAACGGAGAAACCAAAATATTCCAGGACAAAACCAAATTCAAACAATATCTATCTTCCAATCCAGCCCTACAGAGGATTCTAGAAGGAAAACTGCAGCACAAGTAGAGTACCTACATCAAAGAAAAAACAAAATATTAATCATCTCACAAGAAAACCAAAAGGAGAGAATCACATACACATAATGTCACCTACAACAACAAACATAATAGGAACTAATAATCATCAGTCTTTAATATCTTTCAGTATCAACAAACAAAATTTCCCTATAAAAACACATAAGCTAACAGACTTGATATGCAAACAGGATCCAGTATTTTGCAGCATACATGAAACACACTTCAATAATGAAGACAGACACTATCTCAGACTAAATGACTAGAAAAAAAGTCTTTTCAGCAAATGGTTCCAAGAAACAAGCTGGAGTTGCCATCCTAGTATCCAATAAAATAGACTTTCAACCAAAAGTCATCAAGTGAGATGGGGAAAGACACTTCATATTCATCAAAGGAAAAATCCACCAAGAGAATGTCTCAATTCTTAACATCTATGCCCCAAATGCAAGGGCACTCACATTCATAAAAGAAACTTTACTAAGCCTCAAAATATACATTGAATCCCATACATTAATATTGGGAGTCTTCAACATCCCACTCTCACTAATGGATAGGTTACTGAAATAGAAGAAACAGTAAAACTAAGAGAGGTAATGAACCAAATGGATTTAACAGATATCTACAGAACATTTCACCCTAAAACAAAGGCATATACCTTCTTATCAACATCTCATCATAACTTCTCCAAAATTGATCATATAATTGGCTGAAAACCAAGACTTAACCTACACAAGAAGATTGAAATAACACCATGCATCCTATCCGATCACCACAGACTAAGGCTAGTCTTCAACAACAACAAAAACAACAGAAAGCACACATATCTGTGGAAACTGAACAACTCTCTACCCAATGATAACTTGGTCAGCAAAGAAAAACTAAGAAAGAAATTAAAGACTTCCTGGAATTCAATGAAAATGATGATACAGCATAGCCAAACTTATGGGACACAATGAAAAGATTGCTAAGAGGAAAATTCAAAGAACTAATTGACCTGGTAAAGAAATAAAGAAATGCTATAATAGCAACTTAACAGCATACCTGAGAGCTCTACAACAAAAGGAAGCAAACACACCCAAGAGAAATGGACAGCAGGGAATAGTCAAACTCAGAGTCAAAATCAAACAAATAGAAATAAAGAGAACTGTACCAAAATATATCCGAGAAAACCAAAAGCTGGTTCTTTGAGAAAATCATCAAGGTAGACAAACCCCTAGCCAAATTAATTAAACATCCCAGAGAGACTATCCAAATTAACAAAATCATATATTAATAGGGAGATACCACATACCAAAGTTAAAACAAGAGTAGGTAAACTATCTAAACAGGCCTATATCCCCTAAGAAAGTAGAGGAAGTCATTAAAGACCTCCCAACCAAAAAAAGCCCAGGGCCAGATGGCTTTAGTGCAGAATTCTACCAGACCTTCAAAGAAGAGCTAATACCAACACTCCTCAAACTATTCCATGAAATAGAAAGAGAAGGAACACTACCTAAGTCATTCTATGAAGCCACAATTACTCAGATACTTAAACCACACAAGGACCAGCCAAAGAAAGAGCACTTCAGACCAATTTCACTTAGGAATATCCATGCAAAAATACTCAATAAAAAATCTTGCAAACCAAATTCAAGAACACATCAAAACCATCATTTGTCATGATCAGGTAGGCTTCATCCCAGGAATGCAAGGTTGGTTCAATATACAAAACTCCATTAATGCAATCCCTTATAAGATAAACTCAAATAAAAAAATCACACGATCATCTCATTAGATGCTGACAAAGCATCTAATACAGCACTGCTTCATCTTAAAAGTATTGGAGAGAACAGGAATTCAAGGACCACACTTAAGTATAATAAAAGCAATTTACTATAAACCAACAACCAATATCAAATTAAATGGAGTGATGCTTGACTAAATCCTTCTAAAATCAGGGACAAGACAAGGATGTCCACTCTACTCATATCCACTTAATATAATACTCGAAGTTCTAGCTAGAACAATAAGACAACAAAAAGAGATCAAGGGGATGAAAATTGGCAAAGAATTCAATGTGTCACTATTTGCAGATGATATAATAGTATACATAAGCAAGCCCCAAAATTCTACCAGAGAACTTCTACAGCTGATAAACAACTTCAGCAATGTGGCTGGATATAAAATTAACTCAAATAAATCAGTAGCCTTTCTTTATACAAATGACAAATGAGCTGAGAAAGAAATTAGAGAAACAACACCCTTCAAATAGTCACAGATAATACAAAATGTCTTGGAGTAACTCTAACCAAACAAGTGAAAGATCCGTATGAAAAGAACTTTAGGTCTCTCAAGAAAGAAATTGAAGAAGACCTCAGAAAATGGAGAGATATCCCATGCTCATGGGTTGATAGAATTAACATAGTAAAAATGGCCATCCTACCAAAAACAGTCTACAGATTCAATGCAATCCACATTAAAAATCTCAAAACAATCCTTCAAAGACATGGAAAGAGCAATTCTCAAACTCATCTGCAAAAACAAAAAAAACCCAGAATAGCAAAAACAATTGTTAACAATAAAAGAATTTCTGGGGATTCACCATCCCTGACCTCAAGCTATACTACAGAGCAATAGTGAAAAACCTCCATGTTATTGGTACAGAGGCAGACAGCTTGATCAATGGACTAGAATTGAAGACCAAGAAAAAAAACACACACACACACCCACTTACAGACATTCGATCTTAGACAATGAAGGCAAAAATATACAATGGGGGAAAAAAGCATCTTCAATAAACAGTGGTGGTCTAACTGGAAGTCTGTATATAGAAAAATGAAAATAGACCCATATTTGTCAGCTTGCACAATGGTCAAGACCAAGTGGATCAAGGACATCAACATAAAACCAGATACATTGAATCTAATAGAAGAGAAAGTGGAAAAGAACCTCAAACACATGGGCTCAGAGGGAAATTTCCTAAAGAGAACTCCAAAAGCTCAGGCTCTAAAATCAAGAATTGATAAATGGAACCTCATGGAACTAGAAAACTTCTGTCAAGCAAAGGACATAGTCAAAAGGACAAATTGACAACTTACAGATTGGGAAAAAAAATCATTAATCCCACATCTGATAGAGGGCTAATATCAAAATTTGTAAAGAACACAAGAAGCTAACCACCAAAAAACAAACAAACAACTTAATCAAAAAATGGAGTAGAGAACTAAACAGAGAGATTCCAAAGCACTTAAAGAAATGGTCAAAGTCCTTAGTGATCAGGAAAATGCAAATCAAAATAACCCTGAGATTCTACCTTACACCAGTCAGAATGGCTAAGATAAAAAACTCAGGTGAAAGCACATGTTGGCAAGACTGTGGAGAAAGAGGCACACTCCTCCATTTCTGGTGGGATTGCAAACTGGTACAGCCACTCTGGAAATCAATTTGAAGATTCCTTAGAAAATTGGAAATAGATCTACCTGAATATCCAGCAATACCACTCTTGGGAATATACCCAAAAAATACCCCAACATACCACAAGCAAACATGCTCCATCATGTTCATAGCAGCCTAATTTATAACATTCAGAAGTTGGAAACAACCCAGATGTCCCACAACAGAAGAATGGATAAAGAAAATGTGGTTCATTTACACAATGGAATACTACTCAGCTATTAGGAACCAGGACATCCTGAGTTTTGCAGGCAAATGGATGGAACTAGAAAATATCATCCCAAGTAAGGTAACTTAGACTCAAAAGGACATGTATGGTATGTACCCACTAATAAGTGGATATTAGCCAAAAAATACAGAATACCCAGGATACAGTCCACAGAACTCAAGAAGGTTAACAAGCAAAATGACCCAAGTGAGGATGCCTCAATCCCACTTGGGAGGAAGAAGAAAGCAATCACTGGGGGAGCATAGGGAGGAAGGGAAGGACATGGGTAGGAGAGGAAACAGTACTGAAGCCCTGAGGGCCAGTAGAAAAAAATGCAAACAGGCAACCTCAGGATATAGTAGGTGGAGGGACTCTCTAGAATGTATCAGAGACCTGGGAGGTGAAAGACTCTCAGGACTCAGAGGGAGAGACTTTAGAGGAAATGCCCCTAGAGTGGGGAGAGGGAACTTGTAGAGTCCACCTCCATCAGGAAGATAGGACATCAAGCGGTGGGATGGAGTTGGTGCCCCGCAGTCAAAAACCCTGACCCAGAATTGTTCCTATCTGAACAAACTACAGGAACAAAAATGGAGAAGGGCCCTAGGGAAAGGAGGACCAGTGACTTGCCAAAATTGGGGTCCATCTCAAGGGGAGGTTCCAAGGCCTGACACTATTACTGATACTATGGTGTGCTTACAAACAGGAGCCTAGTCTGACTTTCCTAAGAGAGGCCCAAGGAGCAGCTGAAAGAGTCGGATGCAGATATGTACACCCAACCAATGGACAGAAGCCAGGGATCCCTGTGGTTGAATTAGGGAAAAGCTAGAAGAAGCTGAGGAGAAGGGAGACCCCATAGGAAGACCAGCATTCTCAACTAACCTGGACCCCTGAGATCTCTCAGACACTGATCCACCAACCAGGCAGCATACATCAGCTGATATGAGGCCCCTGACACAAATACAGCAGAGGAATGCCTGGTCTGGCCTAATTGAGACAAGATGCACCCAACACTCAAGATACGTGAGGCCCCAGAGAGTTGTAATGTCTGGTAGAGTGGGGGTTATAGGATTGGGACATCTTGGAGACTAGGGAGGTGGTATGGGATCAGGAAAGTCAGAAGGTGGACCTGGAGGGGGATAATGACTGGACAAAAAAAATTAAAAGATAATTTTTAAAATGTAAGCCAAAATTTAAATGAACAAATGGGAGCTGGGGATATATACATAGTCTATGCAAATACCTGCCTAGGTTTAATCTCTAACACCAACAAGGGAGTGGGTTACCTGAATATACATCTATCAAAAGAAATAATAAAATAGACAATAAATACTTGGAAAGTTCAACATCATTACCTACCAAGGAAATGCAAATCAAAACTACAATAACATAGCCAAGCATGGCACATTTAATCACAAATCTACAATCCCAACAACCAAAACTAAACTGGACTATGTAGTAAGACAGTGTAAAGAGAGAGGGGGTGAGATGTTGAATTTTTCCATTAAAATCTAGAAGACAATGTCCACTTATGCATTCCCTTCCTGTTCATCATGGTATTTGAAGTCTCAGCTAGAGCAATGAGAAAAGAAAAGGAGATAAAGGGAGTACAAATAGGAAAGAAAGAATTCAAAGTATCCATTTGTAAATGGTATTGCTCTATACATAAAAGATGCTGAAGACACCAAATAGAAGAATCCTGCAGCTTATAAACACATTCAGCAAAAAAGCAGTATACAAAATCAATATGCAAAAATCAGTAGCCTTCCTATATAGATGATGTCTTGGTCCGGGTTTCTATTCCTGCACAAATATCGTGTCCAAGAAGCAAGTTGAGGAGGAAAGGGTTTATTCAGCTTATATGTCCTCATTGCTGTTCATTACTAAAGGAAGTCAGGACTAGAACTCAAGCAGGGCAGGAAGCATGAGCTGATGCAGAGGCCATGGAGAGATGTTTCTTACTGGCTTGCTTCCCCTGGCTTGCTCAGCTGGCTTTCTTATAGAACCCAAGACTATCAGCCCACAGATGGTACCACCCACAAGGGGCCCTCCCCTCCTTGATCACTAATTGAGAAAATGCCTTACCACTGGATCTCATGGAGGCATTTTCTCAACTGAAACTCCTTTCACTGTGATAACTCCAGATTGTGTCAAGTTGACACACAAAACCAGCCAGTACAATTGACCCCTTGTAAACTTGGCACACAAACACATCATCATTAAGCCTCCACCCTTACTTCCTTATTCATCCACAAGATCTAAATAACTTTAAAAGTCCCACAGTCTTGCATATTAAAAGCTCAATTCCTTTAAAATATCCAATATCTTTTAAAATTCGAGGTCTTTTAAAAATTCCAAGTCTCTTAACTGTGAGCTCCACTAAAATACCTTCTTTCTTCAAGACGGAAAAATAACAGGGCACAGTCACAATCAAAAGCAAAATCAAACTTCAACCATCCAATGTCTGGGATCCACTCATGATCTTCTGGATTTTTCTAAGGGCTTGAGCCACTTCTCCAGCTCTGCCATTTGTAGCACACACCTTGTCTTCTTGGCTCCAGATGCCTTTACTCCACTGCTGCTGCTATTCTTGGTGGTCATCTCATGGCACTGGCATCTCCAAATCACTGCTGTGTTCTGCTGTAACTAGGCTTCACCAATAGCCTCTCACAGGCTGTCTGCATGGTGCCAAGCCTCAACTCCGTTGCATGACCCATTCAGTCCTGGGCTATCAATTGCAACTGAGGCTGCATCTTCACCAATGGCCTTCCAAGGCCTCTCACAGTGCCCAGCCTCAGCTGCTCTTCATGACCCCTTTATGCCTTCAAAACCAGTACCACATGAGTGACTCTTAAACATTACCAAGTCCCGTCACAGCACAAGGTGCATTGTTGGCTATCTCTGGAATGCAGTCTCTGTGCTCTCAGAATACACTTCCCAGAAGATTCCACCTCACTGACGCTGGTCTCTTCTTAATCACTGCTACTATCTTAGTTCCAGATAACCAGCACCAATAGTCGCAGTAACAAAAAGTTTTCACTTTAGTAGTTCTGGTATCTTATTAATCACAGCTGACTCTTCAGCCCCAGTTAATCAAAATTACAGAATCTTCACAATCAAAATAGCAACAGCCCCAGTAAGAGTCTTTAATCTTCCCTCTGAAATTTCACAAGCCAGGCCTCCATCTTCTGCACTGTTCTCAACATTATCTTCCAAGCTCCTACACAATATCCCACAGAGCTCTTAACACTGAATGGCTCTTCTAGCCCAAGGTTCCAAAATCTTTTCACAGTCTTCCCCAAAACATGGTCATGTTGTCACAGGAATACCCCACTATGCTGGTACCAATTTGTCTTAGTCAGGGTTTCTATTCCTGCACAAACATTATGACCAAGAAGCAAGTTGGGGAGGAAAGGGTTTATTGAGCTTACACTTCCATGCTGATGTTCATCATGAAAGGAAGTCAAGACTGGAACTCAAGCAGGTCAGGAAGCAGGAGCTGATGCAGAGGCCATGGAGGAATGCTGCTTACTGGCTTGCTTGCTTCTCCTGACTTGCTCAGCTGACTTTCTTATAGAGCCCAAGACTACCAGCCCACAGATGGTACCACCCACAAGGGGCCCTACCCCCTTGATCACTGATTAAGAAAATGCCTTACCGCTGGATCTCATGGAGGCATTTTCTCAACTGAAACTCCGTTCTCTGTGATAACTCCAGCTTGAGTCAAGTTGACACACAAAACCAGCCAGTACAGATGATAAACATATCAAGAATGATAAGAAGGAAATAATAGCATTCAAAATAGTCTCAAAATACCATGGAATAAATCTAAACAAGAAAGTGAAAGAATTATACAATGAAAACTTTAAGGCACTAAAAACAGAGTTAAAGAATATACCAGAATATGAAAATACCTCCCATGCTCATTGAGTAGTAGGATTAATATTGTAAAAATGGCTATCCTACCAAAAGAAATCTAGAGATTCAATGCAATTCCCATCAAAATTCCAATGCAAAAATTCAGAGAAATTGAAAATTAATTTTCTTATTAAAATACAAAATACTACCCAGGATAGCAAAACAGGGAAATAACAATAAAATGAAACAAAGCAAGCAAACAAAAATACCTCCTGAAATAAACAAAACAAACAAAAAATGCTCTATTGGATTTATTATCATCGCAGATTTCAAATTATAATACAGATCTTTAGTGATAAAAACATCATGGTACTAGAATAAAACCATACTTATTGATAAATGGAATAGAATGGAGAACCCACATATAAATCTACTTTCCTACAGCCATTTGATTTTTAACAATGAGACCAACCACAAACATTTGTTTTAGTTAAAGTCTTTGGGGGCAATTTATTAATTAGTTATTGAGGTAGGAGGCTCTGCCTACTGTGGAAGGTATCCCCCTTGGGCAGGTGGTTCTGGGGTATATAAGAAAGAATGACAAACAAGCCATGATGAGCAAGCCAGGAAGCAGCATTTCTCCATGGCTTCTGAATCATCTCCTGCCTCAAGGTTTCTGTCTTCACGTCCTTGGATATTAAACTATACTTTAGAAATTGTTATAATTGTATTCAATCTATATCTGAAAGAAAAGGAGCCTTTTATTGGACTAAAAAGGGGAATTATTGAGGTTTGAACTTTGATATGAATTGTAATGATTAGTACTGGCTCCAAGGCCTTGTTGCAAATAGCTACTAGCTGGGCTGAAGAGACATAGGTAGGGTTTGGGTTCCCTGACTTGGGGTCTGAGAAGACCACAAGGAGAGAGAGAAAGATTGAAAGAGAAGACTCCATTAGGTAAGAATCTTTAAATCAAGGCTATGAGGGCTGGCCAATTGGAATTAAGAGCAGCCCAGACCCAGATGAAACATAGTAAGTAATAATTCAGACTTATCAATAGGAAAGTAGATTCTAATAGCATAGAGAATAATATCCACCCAGAATTAGTGCTGATAAAGGATCATTATAAGTTAAAGGTTGTGTGTGTCTTTTATCTGGGATTGGGTAATAAACACAGGGAAGAAGTCCCTGACTGAGATTAAATATATTCTACAACAAGAAGTAATTAATATGGTAAAATGAAAATCACTCCATCTTAGTTTAGGTACAGATAATTTCTATGTTTAGTTTCTTATGTGAAACAATGTAAGTATTTGGAGACAGTGAATGCATTGATTTCTATTATTAAAAAGACAGTTGGGAAGGGATTATACTGAATCTGTATATACACTTATGGGGTATTATAATATTAACAATATTAAATATTTTTATCCTTGTACCTTTAACACATATCAATTTCTTCATCCCCCCTTTTTCAGTTTTTAAAATTAGTGTAACACCTTGTTTTTCTTTTATTAGACTTAGCTTTAAATTTACATTTATTTCACAGATAATGAAATAGTTTTTCTTCATCCACTTTCATGTTGATTCATATATGTTCAATTTAATTTTTATGTCTATCTTCTATCTTGTGGTATTGATAAGCTTTTTTATTATTTCTAGTGGCATGTTAGTGAATGTCATATATTTTTATAACGAAGTACATAGCATATGAACTGAAAGGCAACTCTCATTTGAAGGAAAAGTAAAAAAGCTTAGCCATGTGTCAAATATATGTGACATATACTTTACTGAACATTACTTTATTCTGCATAACGACTAATCCATTTATCCTTTTATTTAAATATGTGCTATAATATGGTTAGTTAGCATTTATATTCTACTTGCCTTTGAAAGGATGTGGTAGAATTTATAGTTTACAAGTAACATGGGTACAGGTAACAAGTACAGAGATACAACATGTGTCAAAGATCTAATTGAAAGCACAACCTGACATCTTAACATTTGAGAGGGGGAAGCAGAAGAATTTTAAATTTATGGCCAGCCGGGGGTACATAGAATATTACCCTTCCCCGCACAAAATAAAACTAAAACACTCTAATAGATTTAGGAAAGAAAACTTTAAAAGCAACTACAATTAAACATTCTTTTTCCTACATTCTTTTTCCTTCTAAGCTTCCTAAGGGCAAAGACCAGATCAAGAAACAACAAAAACCCTATATAGGTCTGCACCCAGAGCTGATCCTGCGCCACTGTACCTGGAGTTGATCCTGTGCCAAAATACTCCATACCCAAATACTGCCAGGAGAAAGTTTGTCTGATAGGAGTGTGGACGTGCCTGTGAACACAGGTAAGACCATGACTTATGCTCAGAGGGACCCTCCCAGAACCCTAAGGACACAGGAAGAGAGGAGCAGCCTGGGGCAGGATCCTTTCAGTTTCCATCTGTGTCCAGAGCTGACCCTGTGCCACAGTGCTCCATACACAAATATCATCGGGAGAGAGCTGGTCTTCCAGGAGTGCCGACAAACCTTTGAGCACAGCTAAGACCACCACTTCTGCTCAAATTCCTGGCCCTAGAAGGACCTTCCCAGAGCCATCAGGACACAGGAACCAAGGAGCAGCATGGGACAGGATCCTTCCATTTTTAATCTGTACCCCAGAGCAGACCCTGTGCAACACCTCTCCATACCCAAATTGCTCCCAGAGAGAACTGATCTTGCAAGAGTACTGACACACAGGTTTGTCTTTGAATGGAGAAAGCCTTAGAAAGATCATGAATTCAAGGCCCATACCTAAACCTAGTAAAAGCAATATACAGCAAACTAGTAGCCAACATCATACTAAATGGAGAGTAATTTGAAGTAATCCCACTAAAATCAGGGACTAGATAAGGCTCCCTGTCAAACTCTCTCCCTACCTATTCAATATAGTACTCAACGTCCTATCCAGAGCAATTCAACAGCAAAAGGAGGTCAAAGGGATACAAATTTTAAGGGAAGAAGTCAAAATATCAGTATTTGCAGATAATATGATAGTATACTTACTTTACCCCCAAATATCCACCAGAGAACTGCTACAGCTGATATACAACTTCAGCAACGTGTCTGGATATAAAATTAACTCAAATAAATTAGTAGCCCTCCTATACTCAAAGAATAAACAGTCTGAGAAAGAAATTAGGGAAATGACACCCTTCACAATAGTCACAAATAATATCATGTACCTTAGTATGACTCTAACCAAGCAAGTGAAATATCTGTATGACAAGAACTTCAAGTCTCTGAATAAAGAAATTGAAGAAGATCTCAGAAGGTGGAGCTATCTCTCATGCTCATGGATTTGGAGGATTAACATAGTAAAAATGGCCATCTTGCTAAAAGCAATCTACAGATTCAATGCAATCTCCATCAAAATTCTAACTCAATTCTTCATAGAGGTAGAAAGAGCAATTCATTTAGAAAATTCATTTAGAAAATTTATTTAGAAAATTCATTTATCAAAACCAAAAACCCAGGATAGCTAAAACTCTTCACAACAATAAAAAAACTTTTGGGGTAATCACCATCCCTAACTTCAAGCTTTATTACAGAGCAATAGTGACAAAAACTGCAAGGTATTGGTACAGTGACAGGCAGGTAGATCAATGGAATAGAATTGAAGACCCAGAAATGAACCCACACCTATGGTCACTTGATCTTTGACAAAGGAGCTAAAACTATATACAGTGGGAAAAAAAGACAGCATTTTCAACAAATGGTGCTGTTTCAACTGGCAGTCAGCATGTAGAAGAATGTAAATTGATCCATTCTTATCTCCCTGTACAAACCTCAAATCCAAATTGATCAAAGACCTCCACATAAAACCAGATACATTGAATCTAATAGAAGAGAAAGTGGGGAAAACTTCAAACACATGGGCACAGTAGAAATGTTACTGAATAGAACACCAATGGCTTATGCTCTAAGACCAAGAATTGACAAATGGAACCTCATAAAATTGCAAAGCTGTAAGGCAAAGGATACTGTCAATAGGACAAAACAGCAACAAACAGATTGGGAGATCTTTATCAATCCTACATTTGATAGAGGGCTAATATCCAATATATACAAAAAAAAATTCAAGAAGTTAGACCCCAGTGAACCAAAATCCCTTTTAAAAATAGGGCACAGAGCTAAACAAAGAATTCTCAACTGAAGAATATTGAATGACCTGGAAGCACCTAAAGAAATGTTCAATATCCTTAGTCATCAGGGAAATGCAAATCAAAACAACCCTGAGATTTCACCTCACACCAGTCAGAATGGCTAAGATCAAAAACTCAGGTGACAGCAGATGCTGGCGAGGATGTGGAAAAAGAGGAACACTCCTCCATTATTGGTGGGATTGAAAGCTGGTACAACCATTCTGGAAAACAGTCTGGAAACAACCCAGATGTCCCTCCACAGAAGAATGGATACAGAAAATGTGGTATATTTACACACTACTCAGCTATTAAAAATAACGACTTCATGAAATTCACAAGCAAATGGATGTAAATTGAAAATATCATCCTGAGTGAGGTAATGCAGTCACAAAAGAATGAACATGGTATGTACTCACTGATGAGTGGTTATTAGCCCAAAAGTTCGAAATACCCAAGAGTCACATCACAGCAACAGTAGGGCTGAGTGTGAGGTCCCAGATGGAGGACTTGGAGAAGGGACTGAAGGAGCTGAGAGAGTTTGCAGCCCCAGGGAGGGAGCAATAGTGGCAACTGGCCTGACCCCTTGATATTCCCGGCGACTGGACCACCAACCAAAGAATACACATGGAGGGACCCATGGTGCTGGCCACAAATGCGACAGAGGAGGGTCTTAGACATCAGGGGAGGCAGAGGCCCTTAGGCCTGAGGGTGTTAGATGCCCCTATATAGGAGAATGCCAAGGAGGGATGATGAGAGTGGGTAGGTTGGTGGGTGGGGAAATACCCCCATAGTGGCAGGGGCAGGAATGGGGAGGTTCTAAAGGGGAGATCTGGAAAGGGGGGAACATTTGAAATGTAAAGTATGAAAAAAATGAAAAAAAAATAAAACTTAAAAAAAAAAAATGGAACTGAGGACCCAGCTATACCACTCCTGTGCATATACCCAGAAGATGCCCCAACATGTAATAAGGACGCATGTTCCACTATGTTCATAGCAGACATATTTATAACAGCCAGAAGCTGGAAACAACCCAGATGTCCCTCCACAGAGGAATGGATACAGAAAATGTGCTACATTTACACAATGGAGTACTATTCAACTAGTAAAGACAATGACTTCATGAAATTTGTAGGCAAATGGATGGAACTAGGAAGTATCATCCTGAGTGAGATAACCCAGTCACAAATGAACAAATGTGGTATGCACTCACTGATTAGTGGCTATTAGCCCAAAAGCTCCAAATACCCAAGATTCATTTCATAGACCACATGAAGCTCAAGAAGTAGGAAGACCAAAGTGTGGATGCTTCAGTCCTTCTTAGAAGGGTGAGCAAAATACCCACCAGTTGAAATATGGAGAGAAAGTGTGGAGCAGAGACTGAAGGAAAGGCCACCCAGAGACTGCCCTACCTGGAGACCCATCACATATATAGTCACCAAACCCAGACACTATTATGGATGCCAAGAAGTGCTTGCTGACAGGAGCCTGATATAGCTGTCTCCTGAGAGACTCTGCCAAAGCCTGACAAATACAGAGGTAGATGCTCGCAGGCACCCATTGGGCTAAGCAGGGTCCCCAATGGAGAAGCTTGAGAAAGGCCTGAAGGAGTTTGTAACCCCATTGGATGAATGACAATATCAACCAACCAGACATCCCAGACCTCACACAGACTAAACCACCAACCAAAGAGTACACATGGAGCTACCCATGGCTCCAGCAGAATATGTATCAGAGGATGGCCTTGCCGGGAATCATTGAGAAGAGCGGCCCTTTGTCCTGTGAAGGATCGATGCCCCATTGTGAGGAAATTCCAGGGTGGGAAGTCAGGAGTGGGTTGGTGGGTCGGGGAGCACCCTCATAGAAGCACCGGGAAGGGAGATGGGATAGGGTGTTTCCATAGGGGAAAGTGGGAAAGGGGATAACATTTGAAATGTGATCCTAAGTGTGTCCAATCTTCTGGGAGTCGAGCTTCCTCTGTGATCCTATGATCCTGGGAGTTTCTCGGCACCTGGGAGTTGGGCTCCCTCTGGTTGTTGTAGGAGTGGGCACAGAGCCAGCACCGCAGGTCTGCTCCAGGTGCAGGTTCAAACTAGAAGGAACCCATGCCACTGGTCGGGCGGGGGTTCCTGCAGCCCTCGATCCCTGGGGTCCCAGTTACTCCAGGTGTTGAAGATATTATGGCCTTACCTGTGGTCCTGGGCGTGTCAGAGCACCTGAGCATTGGACTTCCTCTGGGTGTTGTAGGAGTGGGTGCAGAGCCAGTGCCCTAGGTCTGTTCCAGTTTCAGGTTCAAACTGGAAGGCCTATGTGAAGTATTATATTGAAGATAGAGCCTGAGAATGTAATTTAGTAATAGAGCACTAGCTTAACTTAACACATGCAAAACTGGGGTTGACTCTCCAACCCTATAAAATGGGTAGGAATATTTAGAAATAAAGATTAGAATAGCAATTCTAGATCCCTAACGCCATAACATGAAGACTGCAATTAATAATATTCTATTATTACAGGGAATTTGCTAATTGTAATAAAATGGTAAGAATAATTTTCTCTTAAGACAGTTCTAGTAATTATATAAGTTAATGATATGTTAATTTGATTGTAGTTATATAAAAATACCAGGTTATACACTATACACATAAACAATTGAAACAAATTACCATAAACATCTTTTTCTGCATGTGTCTATGTGTTGTGTATATGCATAGTACAAATGATTACTTCTCTGTGTGTGAGTGAGTACATGTATGCACGTGTGTGTGTCTGTGTGTGTGTTTGTGTGTGTGTGTGTGTGTGTGTGTAGGCCAGAGGTTGCCATTAGGTGTTTTCCTTGACTGTATTCCACTTTATTCATGGAGGCATAGTTTCCCCATGAACCAGAAGCTCACTGATTCCACTAGTGTTGTCAGGAGGCTTAGGCCAGGATTCTTCTGTATCTGCCTCCTGAGCACTGGAATTACAGGCAGGCCACCATGCCCACTTGCATTTACATGGGTTCTAAGCATCTGAAGTCTGGTGTTCACACTTGCATAGCAAGCCCTTTAACCACTGAGCAATCTCCCCAGCCACCCATCCTTAACCACTTTTAAACACGTTTCAGAATCATTAAAGGATATTCATATTCTTTGGCAAAATATCACAAGAATTTTCATTTTGCAAAATTGAAACTTTATACCCGTTTGCCCTTTCCACTTGCCCTGACAACTGTCATTCTACTTTCTGTTTCTATAGCTTTGTCGAGTTCACCATACCGGAGGTGAGTGGAATACACTATTGATATTTTTGTGGTAGACTTAGTCTACTTATCTTAATGTCTTCAAAGTTCATCTATGTAGCAACTTCCCCCTTAAGGCTTGGAAAAGTATTTCACTGATATATATATATATATATATATATATATATATATATATATATATATATATATATATGAAATATCTAAAAAGCGACATTATCCCACGCTATCACCAGCTAGTCTGCCCACAGTCTTGCCACCTCTAGACTAGCCTCTGTGTGGTGGTCTACCCAGCTCCAGTTTGCCTGCCTCATAGCCACCCATACTTTCTCAGTCCCCCAAGCCCTTGTGGTCAGTAGTCCCAAATCCCAGTAACCCAGTAAATCAAAACTCTAGATGCTTATAATTAAACAGTCATATTTATATATCAATAAATTCTCAATTCACACTATGCCCACACAATAATTTCAGGGTGAATTCATAATGGTACAAGCTGCCCATCTAGATTTGACAAGTTATCCCAATTATTCTATCCCTATATAATATTATAGGTACCTGTGGCTATTTAAAGCCACTCAGAATCTGGATTGTCCTGTTCTTCCTCCATCTTCCTTCCTTCTTCCTCATCCTATGTTGCTCCCTGTCTCTGAAACTCTTAGCTCTTCCCCCTTTTCCCTGTGCAATCACAGGCTTCTTGTATTAATATTTAAATTAATTGGACAGGGAAAATTCTGCTCTATCTATCTATCTATATATCTATATATATATATTCTTCTTTGTCCATTCATCTGTAAATAGGTATTTCTTCTTATTGCTTATTATAAATAATGCATCAGTGAAAACAGAAGTATCAACATTTTATCAATATCTTAAATTACTTTCTTTTATACACTTTGATAGTTTTAAAAGTAAAAGTAAAAAGAATGAAAACAAATAGAAAGGGAGTATGATTTGAAACAGAATGCATAAAATAAACAAATTAAATTAGAAATGAGAGTTTCAAAAATATAAACTTGGAACAATTGTGAACACCTTTGATCCCAGCACTTGAGAGGCAGAGGAAAACAGACTTTTGTGAATTCAAGGCCAGCCTGGACTACATAGTAAGTTACATGCTAGCCATCTACATAGTAAGTCTCCTTCCCTCTCTCTCTCTCCTTCTACTTCTCCTACATTTCTGCCTCGAGGCTGGGGTATCAGAACCTTGACAATATGCCACTGGGGATGGGGGGTGAAATGCAGGGGCAACAGGCTGCATGTCTGCCTTGCTGCTGAGAACCAGAGTGCTACCCCAAATATCGGTCAGGAAAGATAGAATGAAGTCTAAGATAGGGTTCCCAGCCCATGTTTCTCCAGGTGAGAAACAGTGTGGGCTGGGACAAAAGCTGTGGTTCTCAAACTGCTGTGTACCCAGACACCACTGGGGATCTTGAGGAGTTGGGAATGGGGTTCTATGGGCCCACAATGAGCCTGGGACCAGGCAGAATCTGGCTTAGCTCCAAGTGAGTGCCAAATGTATGGGGGACTGGAAGAGAGGCCCACTACAAGGGATCTAGGCATATCTGGTTCTTTACAACAAAGGCCTCCCCCCAAAGGGGATCCTTGATGAAGGAGAGGGTCTTTTCTTGTCCGAATACTTTTATTCAAGGCTGATGAGAATACATATATGGGGCAGTGGACCATGAAATGTAGCCTAGTCCCCAGTTGAGCTAAGGCTAGAAGACCTGGAGACCTTGAAGGGATAGTAGTTTTGCTTGCTCCCAGGCACCAGGCCTCTGTCACTAGCCACAGCCCCCATAGATTTGCGGCCATCAGTCACATAAGGGCAATGCCCCAAGCCCTTCCATATGTAGATGAGGAAAAGGACATGACCACAGGTCACCTGGGCTCAAGACAGATATCACCATTCTAATGAGGTACCTAGAGGCCTAGAGGGCTTATCCAATAAGCTTTCCTTCCCAGACATTCCTCCCTGCCAAAGGTATTTAATCTCAGGCCCGCTCTGAGAAGTGGGGTATGATTTTACACATCCATTTTCTGCCTTGACAATAAATGCCTTAAAACCATGGATTGCCTCTTTTCGATGGGATCTGCTGTGGGAGCCATGGAGATGGCCTTTACCTACAAAGCCACTGTCTAATCTCCTGTAGAAGGCCTCTCTGCACTCCCAACTGTGATCCCACCAAGACTGCCACGATCAAGTCAAGGACTCTCCCCATGGGACCAGCCAGAGCTCCCTCCGCCCCCCAGCCATGGACTAGATCCAGCCCTCCGGCCCAGATTCTGTTCTCAGCTCTTTTATGACTTACAGTGGCGCCTGGGTGTCCAAAAGCCTGGGGATTCCATGGCCCCAGCTTCTTCACAGGCCAGCAGACCCCAGAACCAGCTCTGGCTACCCCGTGCCTCAGATTCTGGTTTCCCACACCTGAGCAGTGTCCCAAGCTTCCCTAGGGCCCTACACCCGCTCAGTGATGGAGTAGGGTAAGTTCAGTCAAACTCCCCATGTATTGCCTCCCTAAGTGGCAGGGCCCTGTGTAAGAGTGCACGAGGGACCTAAACCCTACACATATGTCTTACTCAGGGTGAATCAGTGATTAAATAACTTTTGCAGGAAAGGATGCCCAGGAAGGGAAGCTAATTGGCTAAACACTCTGGACTTATCTATATACCTCATTAGCATAGAGAACTCTAGGTTTTTATGCTACATGACCAGTTGTCTAGTAGTCCTCTTAGTGGGGTGTTGTGGTCATGTGTTCCAGGACAGGTAGTCTGGCAAGGCATTGATCCTAAAGCCTACCTTTCTCAATTATGAGATTTACTGGAGTTTTTTTTAATCTGCTTTGCCCTTGTCAGTTCTGTCTGGTGGCCAGTTCCACTTACCCGCATACTCTTCCCCTCTCTTCCTTTCTCCCTCCCTCTCCCTCCTTCTCTCTCCATATAGATATAGATATAAATTAGAGCCAGTGAGATGACTCAAGTTCGTAAACGTGCTTGCAGACAAGCCTTGTGACATGAATTTGAACATCAGAACCACATGGTATAGGGAAAGAATCAATTCCCACGAGTTGTCCTCTGCCTTCCATATGTGTGCTTCACCACCTATCCACAAAGATAAAATAAATAAATGTTAAATTTTTAAATACATATATTATTGAAACTCATTGTTATTTTTTTTTTTTTTATAAAGAGATAGTCCAACAAATACAGATCTTATCTAGGAATAGAGGCAACTGAAACCAAATGACAGTTTTCTAGGCGAGTATTGCTTTTTATAAAATAAATATAACTGATATACATGCATCAAATAACAATTCTTCACTTCAGCACATAATCTGATAAAAGGAAAACATATTTTCTCTCATAACCATTTTCAAGTACATGTAGTGACATTCTTTATTATGTGTACAGGAAAAAGATCTGGACTCTTAATGTTTCCTTTAATTGTGAATACTAAATCATAATTAAGATACATGCACTTAACTAGTATTTGTGTTGTCTCAGTATTTGTGAGGATCCAAAGTCCGACAATTTTGTTTCAAGGCAATTGTGATTATTAGAAATGAAGTGGCTCTATTAGTCTTTGCATTTTGTCTGGTTTTAAGTCAGTAAAAATTAGCATAAAATAGGGAGCAAATGGGATCAGGTTGAAATACATAGGTAGTGAGTGGGATGGAGTTAAAATACATGGGTAGTAGATGGAATGAGGTTGAACTAGGGCTGTCCGTTTCATCTAATGCATCACAATGGAAGAAAATAAAACAGTCAATAGTGGATGAATGAGAAATCAGATGGAAGAGATTTAGAGTACCTGACTTCTGTGTTTCAATAGCTTGACAGCCTGATGTATGCTTCAGAAGTATGACTGCTTTTTTTTTTCCACAGAGAATCTTCCAAGTCAGCCCTTTGTTTATGTGACTTGGCTCCACATTTGTTAATTTTCTACAAATTGCAGGTAGTAATGTGACTCTGGGAACAAGACTAGTTTGTTATTCTTGGTCTCATATTCTCTGAAGGCCTATGTATGCCAATCACTTGTAGACTTAGGGAATTCATGGAACTGGTATCGAAATTCATGCCTTCAGCAAAGCTTTTTTCCCCTCTTCAACAGGATTGAATTTGGTCCACATTCCAGAGAAAAACTATTTAGTATGTTATGCTACTAAATGGCTGCAGATATCTGGAAGCATAATAGCTTGCATGGGCAAATACCATAGTGTAAGAGCATATAATGAACAATCATATGGATATACCTTCTGCCTCAGTACAAATAGCCATGGGGCTACATACAACACAGCATGTGCCAAAAATACTCTATAGGCCACTGTGAGTACAGACCAAGTTGGTAGGAAAATAAGATTATATACCTTTCCCATCTCTGCCTATTGGCTTTCCCTAACCACTCTACAATACAGATAATTGTGGATCTATAATTTAAAAGATGGGAGTAATGTTGGCCAGATGATCCTCAAAAAAAGGGAGGCAGGATCAGTCAGCAGCCAGAGGTTAGGGGGGAAAGTGAGGCCCTTGCAAGGCTGGCCCCAGAGCATACCAGTCTATAATTTTTCTGGATACTGTGTGGTTGAAGGTAGCTATAATTCTTCATCCAGGGTACATACTTGCCACCTGTGCTCTCCTCTAATTATCTTTGATCAGGCTTGTGTGGTAGGAAGTTATGCTTCAGCAGCTGCGATTAAGCCCAGGGCATAGCTAAGTCTGTAATTACTAACTGGTTAAATCAGAACTCTTTTAGAATTTAGAAGCTATTTGAGTAAACTGCTTTGATTATTTTAGACTATAAACGTGTGGTTTGGTACCTCTCTGAGAACTTAGAAATGAAGAAGAAATCGTTAAGGAAAGACATATCTGTCAGTGAACATTTAGAAAATGAGAAGAGAACTAGATACAGGAAGGACAAGTGAATATTTCATTGTCAAGAGAAGTTATATACTTCCTCTCTAACCAATCCCAGAGTGTTAGAGCACTCTTCAGTGTCAGAGCAGACCTTCGGAGTCTAGTTTGGGAGAAGCCAAATTTTAAAATGTGTTCCTCCAGTTGACTGCTGAAAATATTAACTGAAGGACAGCAATTTAAAAATCTGGATTTAAGTCCTAACACTGAATGAAGAAATCATAGGAAGTCCCTTAACAAACTCTTTGATATTCAAGTATCTCATATAAATTACAAACAAAAAGGCACACCAAAATTCAGCACAGAGCTAGTGTGAAGATTAAATAACTCAGAAGTAGCATTTAAGTGTCCTTAGCACCTAACAAATGCTTGGGTAGTAATAACAATAATTCTTAATATTAGAGCATATAAACTTATCTGGCTCTGCAGGAGAGAAGGGTGATTCCTATGCCTGTATCTGCTAATTAGAATTGTATGGAATAGTTATTGAAACAAGCTCTTTCAGGTTGAAGAGCAGGAACTATATTCATTCCCTTTAGAGATTAAGAAATGCTGTTCCCAAATAATATGCTTTCCCTCTCCTTCTATAATGCTTCAGAAATGGTACAATTGAGGTTAAAGAAAATGGTACATATGCAAATTAATTACTTCCAAAGGAGATGACTACTCAAAATTTAATGTAGGTGATGCTTAATAAATCCTCCTTTAACTATGTAAACAAAAAATGGGAACTATGGACCATTCTAAGACATCTAAGTGAAATTGCTCATGGTACCTTCTGCATGTATGACTTTAGATTAGATTCTGCTTTACTGCTCACCTTCAGATGTGTGCCATTGGAAAAGACAAGCAACACAAACCCATGAAAATGTCTTTATTTAAACACATGTGTGCATCTTGCTTATTTAAAGAGATAGGCCAAAAGAATGAGAGTCACTTGTGTATGTACTAGGGCAGCTGTGCTGTTGGATCAATGCCACTCTGATTCCCCACTGAAACAAGGGAAGTGAACTCTATTTTCAAAAAAATAATGTTTAATGCTTGAGCCAAGCAGTTTCATCCAAATGTTATCCTCCTCAAAGAACATTGTGATAATTATGAATATATGATTAAACAGCATTTGGAAAGATTGCCTATCTGTGGGAGATTTTTAATTTTTTTCTTCTTAAGCCACCAGTACTGTGGTCATTTACTTGGACTCTAAAGGGCAACACCTGACATTTGGTCTTTGATGGATTTAGCAGGCTGCTTGTAAGCTTAAAGGTTTTGCTTGGCTAAATCAGGTTTTATCTCAGAGGTTATTTGCAACTTTACACGCTGTCTTACAGAAATGTCAGTGTTTGCTTTTCCTCTGAACTATGCATAGCAGCTCAAAGTTTGTCCCTGAGTAGCTCTAAAAAACATAAGATCCTTGGTTTTAGGCCCATGTTCTCAACCTCCCACAAACAATCAGTATGAAGCATTCCTTTCAAAGGATATTGTAAGGCTTATGGATGACTGAGCAGGCACAGTCTTTTGCAAGAGAGAGATGCATTTGCTTGCCTTTATTCTCTGCCTGGTAGAAGAAAATCATATTTTGATGCTAAGTTTGGGAAACACATTTTCTATGGCGTCTGTGGAAATAACTGTCTCATGCTGTATGGGAAGTTAAACCTCAGCTGGACTTGCCCTGCAGCTTGGCAGGCCTCTTGTGGATTCCCTCGGGAATCTCTTAGAACAGTTGTTCTAAATCCAAACTGTTACCACTGTTCTCAAGCCCCTAGTCCTGCCCCAGCTGTCCTCCTTCTCACAGATGACCTCACCACCTACTTCACCACAAAAACTCTGGCGGTGCAGAGCCCCCTCCCCCCTCTACATTTCACTTCTTTCTTCAAAACATAATATGTTTGCCTGTTTTCTACCAGAACTATTCTGGCTCACATAAAGCCACTTTCCCTTGCCAAGGCTACCTCCTCTATTTGGACACTCAATCGTACCCCTGAACCCTCTGCTTGAGAGAAATTGTTCTATCAGTTATTTTTATTCCCTCTCTTTCTGTACTCTACATTCAGAGTTCTCTGGCTTTCATGCAAGCATCACCAAATTTCTTATCTACCTTGCACAAGCCAAATATCTCCCCGCCTTGCTATTAATCCCTTGCAACCTAGCGTTTACCCCCCAGTGTATTACAAGCTATTGAAGCTGCAGTCAGTACAGTCAGCAGCATCTCATAATGAGCAGATTCACTGCCTTTGTCTCATAACTCATCTTTCTTGACCTCACTATACTTTGCCTACCATAGACCACTTTGTCACTTAACATACCCTGGGTGGCATGTTATTACTTGGTTTTTCTCTTTCCTTGGCGACCTTTAAATCTATCTTCCTGATTAGTTCATCCTTATCTGTACCTGAACTACATGCATTGCCCATAGTTTGTGTCTTTTCAAGCCTCAGGTTTGGTGAATATACTCACCTTTTCTTTTGAAAACTTCTGTCATTCTAAGTTGAAACTAAAATTTGGGGGAATCTCATGTACTCAATAGTCTTTAATCCCTCTTATTGATTCACCTATGTAATTACTGACTTGATTGAATGCCATAGAGAGTGACCATATAACATATTCATGTTAATTGGGTCATTTACTATTTTTATTTTCTATTGCTTTCTATAGAATTCCGGGCTCTGTGCACATTAAGTAAGTATGCCAATATGGACATATATGCAAACAACATGGGATCTTTTAAGTGTGAAAAGTAATGATGCCAATGTTAGAATAGCAGGCATAAAGCCAAGTTATTGTGGTTAAAATGAGATATATGGAAATGCTATAACCATAAGTATTGTAAAAGTTAAAAAAAAAAAATGAATGTATCCAGCTTTCAAACGTATTTTGTTTAGCCTCAAATACATTGGCACAGGGCAAAATTTCCTGAACAGAACACCAATGCCTCAGGCTCTAAGATCAACCATTGACAAATGGGACCACACAAAACTTAAAAGATTCTGTAATTTCTGTAAAAAGATTCCCTTTTAAGGGAAAGGACACTGTCAATAGGACAAATAGCAACCAACAGATAGGGAAAAGATCTTTACCAATCTCACATCCAATAGAGGGCTAATATCCAAAATATATAAAGAATTTAAAATGTTAGACTCTAGCAAACCAAATAACCTAGTTAAAAATTGCCTACAGAGCTAAGTAGAATTCTCAACTGAGGAATCTCAAATGGCTGAGAAGCACCTAAAGAAATGTCCAGCATTCTCAGACATCAGGGAAATGCATATCAAAACGATCCTGAGATTCCATCTTATACCAATCAGAATGACTAAGATCAAAAACTCAGGTGACAGCACATGCTGGTGAGGATGTGGAGAAAGAAGAACACTCCTCCATTTCTAATGAGATGGCAAACTCATACAACCACTCTAGAAATCAATCTGATGGTTCCTCAGAAAATTGGAAATAGTTCTACCTGAAGACCCAGTGATATAACTCCTGGGTATATATCCAAAAGATGCACCATCATATCATGAGGACATGTGCTCTACTATGTTCA
This sequence comes from Rhynchomys soricoides, assembly GCA_019843965.1. NCBI lineage: Eukaryota > Metazoa > Chordata > Mammalia > Rodentia > Muridae > Rhynchomys > Rhynchomys soricoides. The sequence goes on from JADRCH010007448.1 coordinate 1,916,750, forward strand.
TAGCAGCCTTATTTATAATAGCCAGAAGCTGGAAACAACCCAGATGTCCTTCAACTGAATAATGGATACAGAAAATGTGGTACGTTTACACAATGGTATACTACTCAGTCACTAAAAATGAGGGCATCACAAATTTTGCAGGCAAATCGATGGAACTAGAAAATGTCATTTTGAGTGAGGTAACCCAGACCCAAAAGAACATGCTTGGTATGTACTCACTTGTAAGCAGATAATAGCAAAAAGTTTGGAATACTCATGGTATAATTCACAGACCATATGAAGCTTAACAATAATGAATCCTAAATCCTAAGTGTGGATACTTCAGTCCCACTTAGAAGGAGGAACAAAATAATCTCAGGGGGTAGAGGGAGGGAGGGACGGACCTAGGTGGAAGAGGGGAGGAGGAGGGAAAAGGGGAGGCAGGACCAGGTATGTGGGGAGAGGGGAGAGAAGCCCAGAGGGCCAGGAGAATGGATGGAAATATATAGCAGTGTGGGGTGGGAGATTGGCGGAACCACTAGAGAGTCCCAGAGATCTGGGATGTGAGGTACTCCCAGGACCCAATGGGGATGACCTTAGCCAAAATGCCCAACAGTGGGGAGATGGAACCTGAAAAGACCACCCCTGTTAGATAGACATTGCCTCCAGTTGAGGGCTGGGGCCACCCACCCATCTCAATTTCTTTTTAACCCAGATTTGTTCCTGTCTAAAGGAAATACAAGAACAAAAATGGAGCAGAGACTGAAGTCTGCTCCAACTTTGGATTCATCTCATGAGCAGGCACCAAATCTCAATATTATTTCTGATGTCATGTTATGCTTGCAGACAGGAGCCTAGCATGGCTGTCCCCTGATAGGCTTTACCAGCAGCTGACTAGACAGATGCAGATACTTAGAGCCACCCATTGGACAGAGCCCAGGGACCACTGTGGAAGAGGTAAGGAAGAACAGAAGGAGCTGAAAGGATTGCAACCCCATAGGAAGAACAACAGTGTCGCCTAACTGGACCCCCCAGAGCTCCCAGGGACTAAGCCACCAACCAAACAGCATACATGGGCTGGTCCGATACATATATAGCAGCAGACTGCCTTGTCTGACCTCAGTGGGAGGGCATGTGCTTAGTGCTGTGGAGGCTTGATGACCCAGAGAAATGAGATGCTAGAGGGGGGATATGGGAGTGAGTGGGTGAGTGGGGATTAACTACCAGCCTGGCTCTAGGTTCAGTGAGAGACCTCTCAATTAAATTAAATAGAAAGCATTAAAGGAAGACACCCAAATTCTCCTCCAGCAACACTTAGTACATGTACGTAGGAATGCACACAAACACTCCACTCATACAAACCATGCACACAATTTTTAAAAAAATTTTGGAGATGGCAAGAGAATGACATCTTACAATAACTTGTATATGTAAACAATTTTCTGACAGGTAAAAAACTGTTATGAGCAAGAAACACCTTTTTCTGCTTTTTACTAAGTATCCATATGGTTGCTGATGATTCTAAACATGTGCAAAATCATGAGAAATTTGTGGGGCACAAGCAGAACTGAGAAAACATATCAGCCTAAGTAAAGCAGAGCATATCAAAATCCACAATGAACAAAATTGAAAATGAGGATTCAGATCAGATTCCTGAATGTCAGCATATAAAACTCCAACTCTATCCAGTGAAGCATAAGTTAAAATGCTATCAAGATATGCTCATGGATACACTAGTGGCACAAATGTTATAGAGGTAACAAAATGCTTTCTGATTGGATTTCAGGCCACTCCATGGAAGTAAACATATTTCTGGTAGTGTAATCTGGCCAAAAACCCATGACAGAGGAGCTCACAGGTCCTACAAAGTGAACTGACAACTATTATTTTGCTAAATACTACCAAACTGTACTTTGAATTCATATTTCTCTGCCCCTAGGTTAGTACTGTCAGACTTCATGAGAAAAGACTCTTTTGTGCTGTGGATGGTGGCAGAAATCCACAAATGTTCAAAATGGAGAGAATAAGTGACTGTGGAGAGAATAAGTGACTGTGGAGGTCATAAATGAGACACGTATACTATACCATACCCCTCCCCAAGCTTCATGGACTATCATGGAAAAGAAGGTAGAAATATTGTATGAGCCAGAAGTTAGGGAAGACTAAAGTTAAACAGTGCCTTCCAGACGGGCAGTATCAATGGACTCATGAACTCATACTCTCTGTGGTTGCCTGTATAAGACCTACACAAGATCAAGCCTGCTGGCATCTCAACATGGAGTGAGGAGGGACTGGTGAGTTCCCATCCCTAGCTGGAAGCTATTGGGAGATGATGGCTTCTAGGGAGGGAAGTGTCAGTTTCCCTTAAGAGTGTGGCCCTTGGTAGGCTGACCAGTGAGTATATAGGCAGCACAAACTGGACTGCATGGGTTATAAAAATAAAAGAGAATATAGTTGTACATGGGGGTGGGAGGGAGTGGATCTGGGAAGAGTGAGGGCTGACTATGATTAAAATAATCAAATATATTGTGAAATTCTCAAAAAGTAAAAATACTTTTAAAATATATATTAAAGTTAAAATTAGAATACTGTAAAATACTTCAAAAAGAAAAGACTAAAATTAGAGACTAGTAAGAAGGCTATTAGATTTTTAGTATAAGATAATATTTCCAAAGTCAGCTTTCTGAAGCCAAATCTATATTGTGTGGATTTTATTTATACTGGACATCAGTGGAGTGAGTAGAAGCTAAGAAAGTTACCTTTTTTAATTCAGTACTACCACCCGTCTATATATAGAGTCTTCTACAGCTCTCTGAGTGACGTGCAAGTGCTTCATATTCACAATTCTAAAATCAAACTTACCATTTACACCCTCAAAACTACTTTCTATATAATTTCCTATTCCTAGCCTAAACCTGGCTCCTAATCTCAGATGCTCAGGAAACTCAGACAGTGATATCACAAGATCAAAGCTTACCTGAGGATAGTAACCAAAATTTCCCTTCTACTTCCAAAAAAGATACCCAGTTTATACTATGAATCAGGACAGAAGAGAATTTAGGTGTATATCCCTCAACATATCCACCCTTCATAACTATGAGCCAAGTATTCACAACAGATTTATTTCCATTCATTAGTAGAACTCACTATTTGCACTTACCAAGCACCCCAAAGCATATCCAAAAGATGCATCTGGATTTTCAGGAACCCAAATCAAAAGAAATAAGAGGCATCTTTAAAATATATCTTCTTCATTCTGGACATTATTGGTAGCTATATGAAGGAAGGACAATAAGCAGGAAGAAACAGGAAGACAATAGAAAAGGGGTTTTATTTTTATTCAGGTTTGGCTTTGAGGTTTTCTTTGTTTTCAAAATATTGACTTAAATAATGTCTTAGTGATCCAAACCAGCACTTACAGTTCTTCTAACCCCATTTAACTTTTCCGTGTGTCATCTGTTAAGCCTCTTGGCCAACATTACATACCAAATCAGTGACATAGTCATCATGAGGCCCCAACTGATTGCTTCCCAGTTTCATATTTTAAGTAAGCCAAGTGACAGAAAAGGAAAAAACTGGGTCAGAGAAACAAAGTTGGCCTAAAAAGTCTCTGTTTCAAAACAAAGTCAATTACACGACATGGCATTTCTCATCTATAAACAGAAAAATAAGCACAGGTCCTAGCATCTTTCTTTTCCAATGGATCCACAGAGTCACTTTCATGAGAAGGGTAAAAGAATGAATCTAGCATCATTCTCCATTCTTTTAGCAGATAAAAATCCAATTCTTAACACTTTTAGAAAAGTTAGGGAAACAAACAAGATCAGATAGTGGCTAATATAACAGAACTATAAAGTTTGTTTGGCTTGGTTTTTGAGGCAGTGTCTCCCGGGCTGTCCTGTAAGTCACTGGGTAAAGCAGGGTGGTCTGAAAGTCACAAAGATCCATTTGCCTCTGCCTTTCTAGCATTTTCCATCTGACAAATCAGCAGAAAAAACCGTGTGTGTGTGTGTGTGTGTGTGTGTGTGTGTGTGTGTGTGTGTGCTCGCGCACGCGCACACGCACGTGCATACTTGCATGCATGTATATGCATGTATATGTGTGTATATACATACATGTAAATAAATATACATATACATACATATACATATGTATACATAAACACACACACATATAAGACTCAACTTGTCTTGCAGTTAGGAATAACACACTATAAGAATACAAATCCAAAGACAAATGGTATTCTATCTTGCCCTTTTTCTTCTCTCTTCTCTGCCACTCAAATCTAAGTATCACAACCAAACTTCTAAGGAGTCTCTTACAAGTACATTTGTTTATACACATTAAGATTTGAAAAGCCTTTGGTGTGGTATAGTGAAATGCAGATGAATATTCCTGGGAACTCCTTACCAAAGTTATTCGTTGTCACTCACACGCACACAGCCATCCCCTCTGAAGTACTGCAAAGCACTCTTGACTGGTATATATCATGCCAGGATATGAAGACTGCAGAAATTCTGATCATGAACCTACATCCCTGGTATTACCTTTAGGGAATTGTTCAGTGCTCTGGAAACAGGGAGAAACCTCTATCTGGCCCTACAAGACCATAATTGCCATTTCTCTCACACTGTCTTAGTTAGGGTTTTACTGCTGTGAACAAACACCATGACCAAGGCAACTCTTATAAGGACAAGATTTAATTGGGGCTGGCTTACAGGTTCAGAGGTTCAGTCTATTATCATCAAGGCAGGAGCATGGCAGCATCCAGGCAAGCATGGTGTAGGATGAGCTGAGAGTTCTGTATGTTCATCTGAAGGCTGCTAGCAGAATACTGGCTTCCAGGCAGCTATGATGAAGGTCTTAAATCCCACACCCACAGTGACACACCTACTCCAACAAGGCCACACCTTCTAATAGTGCCACTTCCTGGGCCAAGCATATACAAACCATCACACAGACCAACCACAACAACCACTGAGCAAGACCTTGAATGCTGGCCTGGCACCCACAACTCAGGAATTATGGAACAGAAGGGGCATCTCCCTCTTAACAGTGGTTCTCAACCTTCCTAATTCTGTGACCCTTTAATACAGTTCCTCATTTTTTGGTAACCCTCAACCATAAAATTATTTTTGTTGCTACTTTATAACTGTAATTTTGCTACTGTTATGAATCATAATGCAAATATCTGTGTTTTCTAATGGTCTTAGGCAACCTTGGCAAAAGGATCACAACCCACAGGTTGAGAACTGCTGCTTTTACACATAACAGAATTTGTCACGGATTTCACATAGTTACTCCGGGAAGGCCAGCCTTGCTCAAAATGAGGGATTGGACTCTTCCTTCTCTAAAGAGTTGTTCTGTATTATTCACCATGACCACCTACCTTTCCTTAAATTAATAATTATGCTTTCTTTGCTCACTGGGGCCTGGGTTCTTGACTCTATAACCCAATGACAATCAGTACTCATTGGTATTCTTTAAATTTAGGTAACACTTTGAATTATCTTTAAGATCAGAGGTTTGGCTCTCAACCACTTTCTGGCTTTGATTATTCCATTTGTGTTTCTAAAACAAAAATGAGGTTATTTTATTTAAAATGAAAATGTCAAATGCTCACTGCTAAAACTAAAGAAAGAAAAGATCAATCAATAGAGAATAACATAAAAATGAGGAAAGCTATCCATTTCCACCACCCAAATGATGCCTTCTGGTTTTCTTAAGGAGCCCTGAGAAACACCATTCTTCCACGTTGTGCCAGCCTTTTATGACCCCTACAATTTTATTTAACCCAATAGTCCAGGGGTTCAGAGTTTCACTCGTGAGCAAAGTAAAAAGATCTGGACTTTTCTTTCCCACTGTATGCTAGCCACAGGTGAATTACTGCACCCATCACGCCCATCAGATCTTCACTCATGTTAGACATCTGGAGCAAACATATGCTTTCAACATCTGACCTGAAGGAGCTTCTTAATCCACAGAAGGCAATAATACTCAGGCATCAATTATAGCCCTTTAAGGGGTTTTGGAAAATGTGTGTGTGTGTGTGTGTGTGTGTGTGTGTGTGTGTGTATGCATCTATGTATGTGTGTGTATATATACATACACACAAACTATTACATATTCCTATATAATCAACTAATTTGAGATTATATAATTTTTCAAAATTCTAATGTTTCTGATTTAAACCTAAAATCCTCAATTAGGTATTTTAATTTTTCTAGAAGCAGTTGTGTATTGTAAAATATTTAAAGTGGAATCTTTTTCCAGCTTTATTCTTTTAAAAATGGCACTTTTAGTCTATGAAGAAGCTATAGATTTTAATCTGCTTTCACTACTCTACCTCTGTGCACTCATCATTAAAAAGGAAGATTGATGACTACACTCACTGACAGCTTAGTGATTATTTATACATACATATATACAGAGACACAGATACAAAGACACAGACACAAGCAGAGAGACACATACAGCACAGATAAACACAGAAATACATAGAAACAGACACACATAGATACAGGATACATACACATGTAGAGACAGACAGACACAGATACAGACACACACAAAGACACCATAGATACAGATGTATACACAGACACACAGAAACATACAGATACACTCACAGAGACATGTATACACACAGACATGCACACAGATAAGCACAGACACACACACACACACACACACACACACACACGTGTGTGCGTTTCTAAATCCAATGGTGTAAATTATTCTTGAAAATACAGTAATTTCAACCTTCTTCCCTAGGCAGATAAGTAAGTGGGTTAAGTATACTACATTTTATTTTAAACTCTGATTGCCAATAAATATTTACAAAAGCATAAAAGAAAGGAAGAAAGAAAGAAAGAAAGAAAGAAAGAAAGAAAGAAAGAAAGAAAGAAAATAGAAAGCTTGACCCACTTGTGATTCTAGAGTAAGGAAAGACCACCTCCTTGTGGTGATGTTTTGAAGTGCACCAAGGGAAATATCACTAATCCCTTAGAATCTTCCCTGTCTCTCCTCCTCTCCCACTTCCTCCCTACAGCAACAGAATTTTTAGAAGAATCATCTTAAAATACTTGTCTAGAAAAGCATTTTATGATGCAAAGTATATCCTCCAACAGATCACAATTCTTCTTCCACAGTATGCTTACAATTGCAAAAGAAAGAAAAGAAAAAGAAAGGAAGAAAGCAGGCAGAAAGAAAGAAACAAACAAACAAACAACAAGGAAGGAAGAAAGAAAGGAAGGAAGGAAGGAGGGAAGGAAGGAAGGTACACAATAATAAAACAGTATTTTGTACTTGGTACCTAACATCATAATAATGAACACTTAGTATTTACTTATACAAAAGTACATTCCATGTGCGGTATAGATATATATGCATACATACTAATTTAGTGCATACCCTATAATTTAGGTACTACTACCAATTACATTTTACAGATGAAAAGCTGGTACCTAGAGGAAATAATTTGCTTAAAGATACACAGTTAATTAGTGTCATTCAGTACTTAAAGCTAACTAGCCCAGGTTCTACAGCACTATACCCCCATCACCTCTCACCTCTTTAAAGCTCAATTTTTATATGGTCTTTCTTAAAATACACTATCCAAAATCAGAATCTTGTCCATATAGTTTCCACAGCTGGCCACAGGCAATACAAGACCCATGCTTAGGTAGATGATAGATAGATAGATAGATAGATAGATATTCTTCTGTGTCTTTCATGAATTTGCAATTCTGATTCACCACCCCATGCTATTCCTTACTCTGAAATGATTCTGTTTGTGAGTTTCAGTAGAAAGTTTTCTATCTTACAGTCCAAGGTTTATGACTGTTTACAATCTAGCTTGGTCATGTCCTCTTCCAACATCTACAGGATCCCAGCACTTTCACACGTTCCTAAATATCCTGCAATGTTAACATAACAGAAATCAGATTTTTTCTAAAACATTGATTTCTAAAATATTTAGCCTCTCTCTCTCTCCTCTCACACCCCTTTTTCCTTCTCTCTCTGTCTCTTTCTCTCTGTCTGTCTCTCTGTCTCTGTCTTTCTCTCTGTCTCTGTCTGTGTGTGTGTGACTGTGTGTGTGTGTGTGTGTGTGTGAAATGTACTACCTTCAAACTAAAGTTGTGAGTGTGCAAACTATCCAGATAAAAGACAAAAAGAAAATTGATTTTGTAAGTCTAATGAAAAAGTAAAATCCATGAATAGGTAGAAAACAAAAGTATATTATACATCCCAGAATTAACATATAATATTTTTCTCAGACTTTCAAAAGAGGAGAGTAAATAGGTCCCAGGATACCCTGGGATCCATTCACCAAGGTATGTTGTCTTTTGCATTTTTAATTCCTTGTTGAGCTAAATGTGGGAATAGCTCATCCTGACCCAAATGTGAGACTTGGGTGAATTCCTCTTTCCCATTTTATGTCTGTGATCCTTGGGCACCACCCAAACTGTAAACTGGCTAGACAGCAACAATCTAGCAATTTTTTTCAGTGCCATTCTTCTCTAGCTCCCTTTTCTATCTTGCTGTTCTCACACGCACTCGCAACAATTCTACTGCTTCCCTTTCCTTTTCCCACTTCTTCCTTTTATGCTCATTCTGTCTGCTCCTGTTGACTAGAAGTCGGCTTTCTACACCACAACTCCACATTTTACATAGCCATCTCAGGGCTCTTCTTGTTTGTTTGGTTTTGGTTTTTTGTTTTTGTTTTTTTTTCGAGACAGGGTTTCTCTGTGTTGCCCTGGCTGTCCTGGAACTCCCTCTGTAGACCAGGCTGGCCTTGAGCTCAGAAATCCGCCTGCCTCTGCCTCCCAAGTGCTGGGATTAAAGGCGTGCGCCACCACTGCCCGACTCAGGGCTCTTCTTACTTGTGCAGCTTGGATGCTATGTTGCCATGTAGTTAGAGAAAATTATGTTACCATTTTCTTACCACTACAACTACTCTCTAGTGGTAGAAGGATTATTTTTCTTTAAGGTAAAGGATAGTACATATTTCAGGATTTGTAAAATAAGCTTAAACTAATAGGTATGGTTATGCTCCAGTACAACTGTATTGATGGAAACAGGCAAGAAGACCAGATCTATCAGTATTTTGCCAGTTTCGACACTAAACTAGTAATCTTTCATTTTCATAACATGACATGTGAGTTCAATTAAGGAATGTGACTCTTCCACCCCAAGCAGCCCTCAACTGTTGGAAGCACCTCAGCTAGGGGTGGAGCCACAGGAGCCCTCACCACTCCATGATGCAATTTTTAACCGACTTGATCTTGTGCAGTAACCTCTACAGCTGTGCTAATTAGACTCACTGAGATGATAGATAGATAGATAGATAGATAGACAGATAGATAATCGTATGTGTGTATGTTTGTATGTATGTATGCACGTATAAATGGAGGGCATTAAATAGATAGAATAGAATGAGGGTTCCTGGGAGGAATTGTAGAAGTACAGAGAGATAGATATGATCAAGACACATTGTAGACAGCATGAAATTTTCACAGAATAAAACAATCCTTCTGTTTGTGAATCAAATTAACTATATATCACATTTGACCTGTCCTTTTTCCTGTCAATATAATCCCTGGCCCATCCATCTTTATTGAAAACTCCAATATTATGGTGGTTGATATTGATGATCATCTTGGCAAGACATCTGGGTATGTCTAGGAGGGAGTTTCTAGATTGGGGTTCTAGATTAGGTCAAATGAGGTTGGGAATAGCTTCCTTAACTATGGATGGTCTAGGTTTGCCAAGTAAGCAAAAAGGAGAGTGTGAGCTGACTGCTATCATTCATAGCTCTGCTTGCTGGGCATGGATACAATGGGACCAGCTGCCTCATGCTTCTGCTATCACACATTCCCCTTTTAAATAGTCTATATCCCCTCAAATTGTGAGCCAAAACCTCCTTCACTCTTTAAGTTGTACCTTTCTGTATTTTGTCACAGCAACAGTAAAAGTAACTAATACAAACACAAAGATGACAATCCCCTTTACCCTCACCAGGATTCTGGATAATTGGCAAATCCATAAGAAATATGGATTTACAACAATGTCTCCACAGAATCTTGACATCTTCAATTCCAATGATTTTAATCTCCACTTCAACAACCTAATCCACTGCTATAGGAGATAATCTCTCCCTCTCCCTCTCCCTCTCCCTCTCCTGTTCCCCCCCTCTCTCCCTCTCCCCCCCTCTTAGTTTTTTTTTCAGACAAATATCTTCTTCTATATTAAGGACTGTCCAAAGATTTCTTCCCAATAAATCTGCTCTTTGATCTTGAATACCCTGTTCATTAATGAGCAGTTAATTTCCAACAGAAACCTCACTGTCTTATACTCAGTCCACACATCATAACCAACCACACTTCCCCCCCCTTTTAAATTCTTTAATCGTTTTTTTACAGTCCAGTCATTATCACCCTCCTGTTCTGTCCTCCAACAGTTCCTCATCCCATTCATCCTTCCCTGTCTCCAAGAGGATATCTCACACACATCCACACCCCGCCATGTCTTCCCACTCCCTGGGGCCTCAAGTCTCTCAAGGCTTAGGTGCATCTTCTCTCATTGAGTCCATACCAGGCAGTCGTCTGCTGTATATGTGTCAGGGGCCTCATATCAGCTGGTGTATGCTGCCTGGTTGGTGGCTCAGTGTCTGGGAGATCTCAGGGGTCCAGGTTAATTCAGACTGCTGGTCTTCCTATGGGGTCACCCTCCTCAACTTCTTCCAGACTTTCCCTAATTCAACCACAGGGGTCCCCAACTTCAGACCATTGGTTGGGTATATCTGCATCTGTCTGTCAGCGCTTGTTGGGCCTGTCAGAGGGCAGTCATGCTAGGCTCCTGTCTGTAAGCACACCATGGCATCAGTAATTGTGTCAAGCCTTGTAGCCCCCTCTTGAGCTGGATCCCAATTTGGGCAGGTCACCGGACATCCTTTTCTTTCAGTCTTTTCTCCATTTTTGTCCATTTAGTTCTGTAGACAGGAACAATTCTGGGTCAGAGCTTTTGACTGCAGGGTGGCAACCCGATCCCTCTACTTGATGTCCTGTCTTTCTACTGGAGGTGGATTCTACAAGTTCCCTTTTCTCACTGTTGGGCATTTCATCAAACGTCCCTCCCTTTGAGTCTTTAGATTCTCTCACACACACACCCATCTCTGCTACTTTCTAGAGGGTCCCCCTACCTCCCACCTCTTATCTCCCGAGGTTGCCTGTTACCATTCATTCTGCTGGTCCTTGAGGCTTCACTCCTGTTCCCCTCCTAATACCTGATCATGTTCCCCCTTTGCCCCTGCCCCTTCCTTCTCCTACCCAGTTCCCTCCCTCCCTCTGCCTTCTGCTTTCTCCCTCTCAAGTGAGACTGAAACATTCTCCCTTGTGCCCTTTTGCTTGTTAACCTTCTTGAATTCTGTGGATTGTATCCTGAGTATTCTTTATTTTTTTGGCTAATATCCACTTATAAGTGAGTATATACCATGCATGTCCTTTTGAGTCTGAGATACCTCACTCAGGATGATATTTTCTAGTTCCATCCATTTGCCTGCAAAAACTCATAATGTCCTTGTTCTTAATAGCTGAATAGTGTAGATGAACCACATTTTCTGTATCCATTCTTCAGTTGTGAGACATCTTGGTTGTTTCCAGCTTCTGACTATCTCAAATAAGGCTGCTAGGATCATAGTGGATTATATGCTCTTGTGGCATGGTGGGGCATCTGTTTGGTATATGCCCAGGAGTGATAACCAATCATTCTTACTAGTACATACAGTTCTGTTCTAGTTTTCTTGCAGTTCCCTTAGTTATCAATATCACATCTTACTGCTGAATCATATAAGTTACAAAACCTCTCTGTCAAGTGGATAAATGCAGGTGAAGAATATTGTATTACTGGAGGGACCAGGAAGGGGAACAGAGATTGCGATGTAAAGTAAATTTTTAAAATTGTAGTACTATGTGAACTTGAGTTACTATAAGTTAGTGACTTTTAATTGATTTTGAAATAAAGTCTCACTATGTAGCCCATAATGTCCTAAGCCTCATTAAAATTTTCAGATTGGTCTTGAATTCATGGTGATCATCTTACCTCTACCTTCCAAGTATTGGTGCTATTGGCATGTGCTTTCCTTTACCCAGACAATTAATGAGTTTTTAACCTTAACTAACCCTTCATTACCTGCAGTCAATCATTTTAAGTCTTCATTTAATTGCCTTATTATGTTTCTTAGGCAACACAACATAGAGCTGTAAATAGGCTTAGAAAGCAGATTTAAGTTTGAATTTTGTCCTACTGATTTGTTAGTTGTGCTCTCAAGCAAATTATTTAACCCTCTTCATATTACTTTTCTCATGAGCAAAAGGAAGTAATATGTACAGTACATGTTCAATAAGATTTTATATAAAAACAACACATTCTACGAAAACTCAGGCTTAATAAATGATAACTATGAACAAGCATTCAGATTCAGCAGATCACTATACACCTTACTTCAATAAGACAATTGAACATTTCTGTAATCCCAGGTTCCTCAGAAAATAGAGAAACAGTTTACATGCTTCTATTCTGTTGAAAAACATATAAATACAGAAGGTCAAATGCTTGGCATGCATACAGAAGCCATGGGGTTTAACTAAAACACTGAGTATGACATCCCAGGGAAACAAGAAAGAGGGGAAAGAGAAATATGAATGAGTATGAGTCCATATAAAGGTGCGTTGGCAACACACTTGAACTTTTGGATCAACTTTTTCAAAGAAGTGATATAAATATGAGTTGCATCTCAGAATAGTAGCAAGGGGAATTGAAAAAGAATATAACATTCGGCTCATTTCTTTTATTGATCAACGTTTTAAGCTACTGAGTGATATATAGTGTTCTATATCCCTAGGCCACACTATACAACAATGCCTTGACCAGCATGATGTTAAATAATCTTCTTATTCTACTGAAACATCTATGCTGGGGCCACCACTGGCCTCTATGTGGCCATATCCAAAGCCACATTTCTGTCTGGATTCATCTTGCTTTCCTGGAAATATTTGGTCCCAATGATTACCCAATCCTTGTGAAAATTCTCACTTCAGTTAACATGCTGTTTCTCATAATTTCCTGGTTGCTTCTTTTCTGTCAGATACAACTTGGCTCTCAGAAAATATTGGAGTTTCCCACAATGCTTTCATTAGCCCCCTTCTCTAATTTGACACAATGTCCCAGAATATGAAGAATTACTATGTACTGACAACATCTAAATTTGTATCTACAGCCAGAACCCCCTCACCCCCAGGTCACTCATTTTTAAATAAATACATCCAGTTGTTTGGTGGCTATTTCCTGATGACACTTCAAAATATTAAAATAGAAACTCTTACAACTATGGTGAAAAAGCCACAGCCTATTCATTCTTGGAGATATTTGAATGATTCTACACAAACAAAATGACCTGTAAATTTTTATTTTTGAGATTATAATTTAATTGCATTTCTCCCTTTCCTTCCCTCCCCTAAACCTTCCCATATATTCCTCCCTGTGCTTCTTCAATTTCATAATTTTTCATGAATTGTTATTGTGCATATATATATTTAAATATAAGCTTTTGAGTTCATAGAATGTTATTTGTATGTAAGTTTTCAAGGCTGGCTGCTTGGCACTGGACAACCTATTGGTGTTTTTTTTCCCTGGGGATGGCTACCTTTTCTGTTTCCAGCTTTGCTCAGTTGCGTATAGATCTCTGTGTAGGGTTGAGACATCACAAGCTTTTCCCCCACCCATTTTGGCATGGCCTTTGGTATCATCTTTGTTCAGCATGTTTAGACAGTCACATTAATGGGACGTTTATGGATGTAGCTTCTGTTATTACTAGGACACACAATCTCTCAGAAAATTTCCTGATCCTCTGGCTCTTAGAATCTTTCTTCTCCCTCTTCCTCGGTGCTCCCTGGGCCTTGGGTGCAGGAGTGTTTTATAGATGTATCCATTGGGATTGGTCTCTACAACTCTGCATTTTGATTGGTTTTGGTTTCTGTAGTGTCTCCATCTCTTGTAAAGAGAAGTTTCCTTAATTAGGGGTGAAGACTACACTAATCTATAGGTATAAAAACAAATGTTTGTAGATTGCTTTTAGAGATTATGATGGTTTTCTAAATTGTGGGGTGTAGATTCTCTTCCAACAACCATGATTTCACTACCCCTGAGTAGTTAGTTAGGTTTCTATTACCAGGTATGGCATCTCTCTTGTTGAACAGGTATTTTTGTTTTGTTTTTGTTTTTTATAAATTAACTGTTTTATTTATTTACATTACAAATGTTGCCCCTCCCTATGCTGCTCATAGAATTCTCCCCCCATCTGCTTCCCCTCTGAGAGGGTACTCCCATGACATCCCCCTTCCCTGGGGCATCAAGTCTCTACAAAATTAGAGGCATCTTTCCACACTGAGGCCAGACAAGGCAGTCTTCTACTATATATGTGCCTGAGACCTTGGACCAGCCCATGTATGCTCTTTGGTTGGTGGCTTAGCCTCTGGGAGCTCCCAGGGGTCCAGGTTAGTTGACACTGTTGGTCTTCCTATGGGGTTGCCATCCGCTTCAGTTCCTTCAATCCTTCCCCTGACTCTTCCATAGGGGTCTTGACCTCAGTCCAATGGCTTGCTGTGAGTACAGGCATCTGTGTCAGGCTGCTTCTTGTGAGCAAACTCAACATAGCATCAGTAATAGTGTTAGGGTTTGTTGCCCTCCCATGGGATGGATCTCAAGTTGGGCCAGTCATAAGTCAGCTATTCTTTCTGTCTTTGTTCCATTTTTAATCCTGCATTTCTTTTAGACAGCAACAATTTGGGGTAAAAAATTTTGAAGGTGGGTTTTTGTCCTTATCCCAACACTGGGAGCCCTGTCTACCTACTGGAGTGTTCTCTTCAGATTCCATCTTCCCACTATTAGGCATTTCTGCTAAGGTCACTCCTACTGAGTCCTGGAAGCCTCTCATACCCCAGGTCTCTGGGATTTTCTAGAGGTTCCTCCATTCCCCCCCTACTTTCCCCAGCAACTGCATATTTCCACTCATTCTCCTGGCCCTCTGGGCTTCTCTCCTATCTCCCCCTATACCTGACCCTCTCCCCTTTCCCCCTCCTTCTGTGCTCTCCCACCCAGGTCTTTTCATTTACTTCCCAGGATTAATTTATTTCCCCATCTAAATGGGATGAAGAATCCTCACTTGGGCCTTACTTCTTGTTTTAACTTTTTAGAGTCTGTGGGGTATATCATGGGTACCCTGTACTTTTTGGCTAATATCTACTTACCAGTGAGTACATACCATGCATGTCCCTGTGGGTCTGGTTTACCTCACTCAGGATGATATTTTCTAGTTTCATCCATTTACCTGAAAAATTCATGATGTTATTGTTTTAAATAGCTGAATCGTATTTCATTGTGTAAATCAACCACATTTTCTGTATCCATCAAATCCAATTATAGAGCTGTTGGTTACAGCCACATTATGTGTGTCACTATTCTATTTTTAGGGTTATTGTACAATGTTGGTCATTGATATGATTCATAGGTGTCATATGTAGGTAGGACTGTTGGGTGCCTTCCTCCTTTTTACTTGCATGGCACCTTCTAGTACCATGAAAGTTAGGCCTCAGGGAATGAGCATTCATGACTTGAAAGGTATGTTTAGACACCTCTTCCAATCCGCCTTCAGCTGACTGAATACTGTGATGGTAGCCCTTCTCCAAAGTAGAGATGGAATTTCTAATTTCACTTGCAGATACTATAAACTCACTTCATTATGGGAATTAGCCTATAGATTCCAGGCACCTTTGTTTATTATTTTTATACTTAAAACACATTTTTGCTTCATATCTAAAGCCATTTTATTACTAAATGATTCATGTTCAGCAACATTTGATCCATTTGCCATTGTAGAAGTATAAACATTTACCAGTAAGTTAAAAAAAAAAAAACTAGTAAAGTCTTGAAAGAAAATGGTACCCAAATTCACTGCCTTCTCAATAGCTTCTACTCCACTCCCCATAAAACTTGTTTAATGCAGATTATGCCTGTTCTCACCATGATACTTTATATCAGTGGTTCTGAACCCATGAGTCAAAACCCCTTTGGGGATTGAAGGACACTTTCACAAGGGTCACATATCAGGTATCTTGCATGCCAGATATTTTCATAATAATTCATAACAGTTACAAAATTACAGCTATGAAGTAACAACAAAAATAATTTTATGGTTGAGGGTCACCACAACATGAAGAACTGTATAAAAGGTTAATGAAGAACATTAGGAAGGTTGAGAACCACTGCCTTATATTTTATTCCATAATTAACAGTTAAGTAACTGTTCTATAAAATATAGTGCTCTAGATGTTTGCTTTTGTGCCTATCTCTCAACATTAGCCATTTGATGTTTGCCTCTGGTTCTTTCCACTTTGGCTATACTTTATACACCCTGCTAGGGGAAGACATGGGTTCTGATTTATACAATACTATTGGACTCCTCTTGAAAGCATTAAGATTCACTAGTATCTGGACCAGCATATGGCTATGTACAGAGGAGCATACCTGCCTCCCAACTGCTCCAACACACAGCAGGGTAATATGTAGTGGGAGAAGAGACAATGGTGATAATGAGTAGTGACCTGTCTATTATGGCTCATTTAACAAACTGTCTTAGTCAGTATTATATTGCTGTGAAGCAACACCATGAACAAGGCAACTCTTATAAAAGAAAGCATTCAATTGAGGCCTTGCATACAGTTTCAGAGGTTAGTCCATTACTATCATGGTGAATAATAAGATAGAAGGAAGCCATGGTGCTAGAAAAGTAGCTTAGATCTATATATTGATATATAGTCGGGGGGGGCAGAGCAAAAGAGAGACAGAGACAGACAGACAGACATTGGGCCTAGCATGAGCTTTTGAAACCTCAAAGCCCACCTCCAGTGACACACTCTCTCCAAAAAGTCCATACCTCATAATCGTTCTCAAATAATGCCACTCCCTGGTGACTAAGCATTCAAATATATGACCCTATGGTGGCCATTATTATTCAAACAACCACACAAGTTATATATGTTTCCACCACTAGATATTAGGTATTACGTAAAAAGCATAGCCAATAAAGCCTAGCATATATAGCACAAAGACTAAGTCCTAAATTTCTTCACCCAACACACACCATCAACTTCATTCTGCCTTTCTTATATCTTCCATGCATAAACTTGTCTTTCACCACATCATCTCCTGAAACTAAATACAGAGAGTTAAATCCCAGGTCAAGGTTTTGGCTTTTTCTCCTTAAAATTCTCCTTCTAATCCTATTCATGATATGACCTAGCTTCCTTTGCACAAGAGTTATTGACTCAAAAACAAAGGGAACAAATCATTGGTTAGGAAAATTCAGAAGGGCCTTGAATACCATATTCAGAAACAAAGATTAAAATGTATAGGAAGCCTGTGACATATCTAAACAGGAAAGCAAGAAAATGGCAACACAAGCTGCTTCAGAGTTTGGTGTAGCAGTATGGTAGTTGCCATAAAGACTGACTATGAAGAAAGATTAGAAGCAAGTTCCTATTTCAGGATCCCAGAAGTGAAGCAATCATCCCAGTGCAATCAAACACACCTGCCCCATCTCTTCAACCTTAATCCCTTATCAAATAGACCAGAGAGTCTAAATGGGGAAAGCATTCAGCAACAGAAGACAGATGGCTGTATTTGAAACAAATTCAGAACATCACAATGACCAGTAAGTAAAATTGATATAGCTGTGGATCACTCTTTGGGTAGCTTGAATTTTGAAAGTGCCGTCATGTGCTACTTCAATAAAAACCTCTTAAGTGTCTCCTTTGCTTAAGCACTAAAATAGGCAGCTATTTAGGAAAACACTACCAGTAATAGAGGATGACCTCTCCTAGACTCTCTCTGCCTTTCTTTACAAATTGCCTACCATTAGGTTCTCATTGTATAATTTTCTTATAGATGTTTGAAAAACTCTACTATATTATAGTTCACATGGAATTCATATGTGCAGCCCTCAAAAATGTCATTAATTAACTATGCATCTAGATCTAAAATAATAAAACATCAAATATGAAAATGTTCATAATGACCTCAGCCAAATGACTCCAGCGTTTTACACTCATATGAAGAGTTAGCTTTACTTACTTGTTCATTCTTATATCAGATCTCACTTGAATCCTATTGTCAAGGAATGATCTATGGCTACTATAATCAAGATGTAAAATGTAGGGGTAAGAAAAAAGTGATACATAATCTCATAGCCAAAGGTTATATGCTTTTAGATTAATAGTATATAGGAAATTGATTAGCTAAACTAATAATATTAAACAATAATTATTGTTCAGAGAAACACCAATAATTTGACAAAACTCTATAACTTATACTCTTGAGACAAACTTCATTAAAATAATAGGAGTATTAGAATATATTAGCTGTCACATATATAAAAAATCTCAGAGATATTCCACTTATTGAATTATGATGAGATGCAGTTTTAATTCAGAAATAATTCAACTTACATTTTAAAAATAAGCAACCATGTTTTTAAAAATTATTACACTTCAAAACAAAGCAAGATTGTGTTTGATCAAACATAGGTTTATAATCAGAAACCATTTAAAACAAATAGATATCAAAATTTAATCTTTTATTATACAATAAGTCATTACAAACCACTTAAATAATTATAAAATTAAACAGCTAATCAAAATTCAAAGCATGAACTATGAGTTTTCCATCTATATTAATGAATATTGTTAATTATTTTGACTATATTTCTTCTAAATTAAAAGAGAGATGTATCTCCAAACATTGAATTGCAAGTGTGCCTATTTACTAGCAGTATCATTGGTTTCGTTGAAGCTAGATCAATATAAATTTATCCTGTTTAGATTAAGAACAGAGCAAGAATGCTTCTCTCAGTATTCCCTTCCAGCATCATTCTGGAAGTACTAGCTACTCAATAAAATATGAGAAAGACACACATTTGGTGAAAGCAAGAAATGACACTTTCTTCATGGATGACATGGTTGTATACATTGAAAATCCAAAAGAAGTATCCCCAAAGTAACCTGGAACTAATAAGCATTTATAAAGAAGTTGCAGGATACATGACAAATTAAAAAAAATCAATTGCTTCCCTATATACTAGCTATTAGCAAGTAGAATTTAAAATTTAAAGCCCAACATTATTTATGTAATGTTTTGCAAACTGAAATACTTAGGTAAAAATATAACAAAAATAATATAACATACATGAAAGAAACAGATTGAAGAAATTAAAGAACAAAATAAATAGATATTCCATCTTCAAAGAAAGGGAAAATCAATATTATCCCCACTTTCCAACTTCATTTATAGATTCAAAGAAATACTAGTCATAGCTCTAGTGAAGTGTTTTGTAGATATTGATAACTGACTACAAAGTTTATATGGAAAAGACCCAAAGTAGCCAACATAATATTGCATGGGAAAAACAAACTAAACTGCTACTACTTGACTTTAGGCATTAAGCTAAAATTGCGCTGATCAAGATTGTGTGGTATTGGCAGACAAATAGGAAACTATATCAATGAAACACAATAGAGGGGCCTGGAGATATAGCTTCAGTGGTAGAGCACTTACTTCTGTGAAACGCTAGGTTCAATCCCAAGGCCACTACAAAAAGAAAAGAAAAGAATGGAAAAATTTAAAATCCAAAATCATCCTTGAATATAGAACCAGAAACATATCCACATTTGAAGTCAAATGTAAACATAATAATACAAGGTAGCCACGCATGTGTGGAAAAGGTAGGTAGATCTCTTTGAGTTCAAGGTTGGTCTAGTATACATAATGAATTTTAGGCCAGCCAGGGCTACCTAATCAGACACTGCCTCAAAAAAATATTGCCAAGTGAAAGAATCTCTTTTCCCTTCCTTTTCAGTTCTTGTTATCAAACCTAAGACTTCATGTATGCTGGGCAATCATTCTACCACTGATCTATATGCCCTAGTTGCAAAGCTAAAAAATTCAATATATGATTCTAGAACATTAAAAGCATCTAAACACAATCCACATATTTCTCACAAAAATTAATTCAAAGTGTTTCGTAGTCCTAACTATAAAAACTCTTAGGAGATAACATGAGATGAAGTCTAGGTAACTCTGGACATAGCAATGAAGATTTAAGGTACAAGACTAAAGCCACAATTCTGAAATAAGTAACTAATGTTTTGTGTTTCACTAAAATAATAATAATAATAATTTCACTCTGCCAAAGATACTGCCAGAAGAATACAAAGCTAAGTCATAGATTTCTGGAAAAAAATATTTACAAAAAGCATGTCTGACAAAGAACCATTACTCAAAATTTACAAAGAACTGTTAAAATGAACAGGAACCCACAAAATCCAGACAAGGCATAACTTGTCTATACATCCAGTGTTCCCACAGCCAGATAGGAAGCACAGACAAGACAATCTCAGGATTTTGTCAAGCCAGCTGGCCTAAGAAATACAGCAACGAACAAGAGACCCTATTTCAAAGTTGAAGACAAGGACATCTGAGGCTGTCCTCTGACTTCCAAGAATTCATACCTGCATTCACACAATGTGAAAATATCGTGCACATACAGATTTTCTATTTTCTTTTTTCTTTTTTGTAATGAGCAAAAAGACATGGAAAGATCCTTCACCAAATGTGATACCAGACAGCAAATGAGCTTGGGAAAAGATAGTCAATGTCATTAGAGAATTGCAAATTAAAACACCAATGTGACACAAGAACACATCTTTTAAATTTTTTAAAACTTTATTTTATGTGTATGACTGGTTTTGCCTACATGAATGTATGTGTACCACGTACATGCTGGATGCCTATAGAAGATCAGACGTAGTCATCAGACCCCTTAGAACTGTAGTTCTGCATGATTATGAGCACCATGCCTAGTAAAAATCTTTAGAATGGTTAAAATCCAAATCCTTGAAAATACCCAACATCAACATAGATGAGGACCGAAGCAATGGGAACTCCCATTCCACAGTGGTGTGAATACAGAATAGAAGAGACACATGGAAAGAGAGCTTCTCATTTTTTCCAAAATTAAAATACTCTTAATGATATTATCCAGTAATCATACACCTTGGTACTTTACCCATATTAACTGAAAGTTTATATGCACATTAGAAGTCCAAATGCAACACTTTCAGAAGTTGCAAATCAGCACACTGTGACCCACCCCACAGCTCTGACTGCCTCCCAGAAGGCTGGCTATACCCAAGTGCACACAGGGGAGACATCCTATACCCCCATCCCAATCCCCTCGCCCACTGTGACCACAGAAAACCTTGGAGCTCTGGACTCTGCCCTACCCTATTAGAGCTCCATTGTCCTTCTAGTCTGTACCTACACCTGGAGCAGTTTAAGATCAGTGTACCACTTCCTACCAACAGCTCCAACTGCCTCACAGGGGTCTGGCTCTAACTCTATACACTCTGTGGGGGCAGTGATCTGGCAGGCAGTCTGGCACACTGGTTGAGCACAGGCAAACTCTGGAAGACCTGCAAAGTAATTCACAAGGGATCAGAAATGTTATACCAAAGCTCCCAGGAAGCCTTTTGGCTCCAGCCATGGTCACATATAACGCCCCGGTAGAGGCGTGGTCACACAGCCCCAAGCCATCCCCATGTTAGTGAGACACCTAGAGGCTTAGCCACACCCCTTCCCAGTTACTATATCTGCCCTGCCTCTCTGGTAGTTCCATCCATGCCAGTTTCCACATCAGTGGGAGGAGAGGCCCTTGGGCCTGAGAGTGTTAGATTCCCCCAGTAGAGGAGAATGCCAAGGAGGGAAGATGAGAGTGGGTAGGTGGAAGAATACTCCCATAGTGGCAGGGGGAGGGGGGGCGAAATGGGTGGGTTACAAAGGGGAGATCTGGAAAGGGGGAAACATTTGAAATGTAAATAAAGTATGAAAAAAAAAAAGCCTTAGAATTATGGACTGTCTCTTCATCTGGACCCACCATGGGAAACGAAGGATCCAGCCTTCTCTCTCTCGCCATGGGAATCCCAGTTCTCCTAGACCATAGCCATTCACCCAAGCTTAAGCAGCTAGTCCAGCGCCCCAAAGCAGCTGAGACCCATTCCCTGCTGTGAACCCCAGCTGTGCTTCGCTCCTGCTAACCCCTTTGCTGCACCCTGTGGCGAAAGTGCCCTGGGCTAGAGAACTCATGGAGGTAGCAGCGTGTTCCCCTGAAATGTCCCCCTCCCCCACCCACAGCCAGGGCCCCCAGAGGTTTCACAAGCCTCCCAATCTGCCCATCAGACTGTGGGGGAAGATGTACGGCCACTTTCCACGTGTCTGCTGTCCCACCCAGAGCCACAGCACCCCAGGACAGGCAAGTGGAGCTTCATTCTACTGTGCCAGGTGTATTCCCAACAACTCTCAGCTCTGCCTGCCTCCCAGGAGGCCAGCTCAAACTAGAGACACACAGCTCCATCTGCCTCCCAGGAGGCCTGCTATAACCCAGGATACCTAGGCCAGCAAACACCAGAGACAACCAGCAGGTGAGCACAAGAACATAATGAACAGAAGCCAAACACAATATGGCACTATTATAACCCAGATCTCCTACTACAGCAAGCCCTGGATATTCTACCACACCTGAAGAGTAAGAATGTGACCTTAAATCCCATCTCATGAAGATGATAGAGTCCTTTAAAGAGGATATAAGTAATTTTCTTAAAGAAATATAGGAAAACACAAACAGGTAGAAGAACAATTCAGATAGGAAACAAAATGCCTTAAGGAAATAAAGGAAAACACAGTCAAATACATGAAGAAAACAAATCTCTTAAAGAAATGCAGGAAAATGCAACCATACAAGTAAAAGAAACAAATAAACCAGTTCTAAACCTAAGAATAATAGGAATAGAAAAGGGAGAAGATTCCTAGTTCAAAAGGCCAAAAAACATTTCAATAATATCATAGAAGAAAACTTTCCTAACCTAAAATAAGGAATGGCTATAACATGTAAGTTTAAAGAATACCAAATAGATTGGAACAGGAAAGAAAATCCTCCTGCCACATAATAATCAAAACACTAAATGTACAGAACAAGGAAAGACTATTAAAGACTTCAAGAGAAAAAGGCCAAGTGACATATAAAAGCAGAATTACATCTGACTTCTCAACAGAGACCCTAAAAGCCAGAAAATTCTGGACAGATGCTTTGCAGACCCCAAGAGACCACAGATGCCAGCCCAGACTACAATATCCAGCAAAACTCTCAAATATCCCAGATAGAGAAAACAAGATATTCTGCAACAAAACCAAATTTAAACAATATCTTTCTACTAATCCAGCCCTACAGAAGATACTCGAAGGAAAAGTCCAACATAAGGAAGTTAACTACACCCAAGAAAACACAAGAAATTAATCATATAACAGTAAAGCCCAAAGAAGAGAAACATGAACACAGAGAGAGAGAGAGAGAGAGAGAGAGAGAGAGAGAGAGAGAGGAGAGGAAGGGAGGGAGAGAGAGAGACTTAGTAATAATACTATAATACTAACAAAAATTAATGGGAACTAACAATCATTGGTCATTAATGTCTTTCAATATCAATGGACTAAATTCACCAATAAAAAGACACAGGCTAACAGACTGGATAGGTAAACAAGTTTCATCATTCTGCTGCATACTAAAGACATGCCTCAGCAATAAAAATAGACAATATTTCAGTCTAAAAGACTGGGAAAAGATCTTCCTAGCAAACAGACTCAAGAAACAAGCTGAAATAGTCATTATAATATCTAATAAAATAGACATTCAACCAAAAGTTTCAAAAGAGGTGGGGAAAGATACTTCATACTCATCAAAAATATATATATATATATATCCACCACAATGACATCTCAATTCTGAACATCTATGCACCAAATGTGAGGGAAACCACATTTCTAAAGGAAACTTTACTAAAGCTCAAATCACATACTGAATCCACACAATAATAGTGGAGGACTTCAACTCCTCAGCTTCACCAACAGACAGGTCATTGAAGCAGAAAATAAACAGAGAAACAATGAAACAAACAGATATTCTGATCCAAATGGTTTTAACAGATATCATTTGTTTTTGATTCACCCCAAACCAAAAGAATATACCTTCATATCAACACCTCACAGAACCTTCTCCAAAATTGATCATATACTTGGTTACAAAGAAACAACAGATACAAGAAGATTGAAATAACCTCTTGCATTCTATCATATCACCACAGATTAAGGATAAACTTCAACAACAACAGAAATAACATAAAGCCCACATAATCATGGAAACTGAACAACCCTCTACACAATGATCAATTGGTCAGGGAATGACTACAGAAAAAGAGTAAAGACTTTCTAGAAATCAATGAAACTGAAGGCACAACATACTCAAATTTATGGGACACAATGAAAGCAGCGCTAAGAAGAAAATGCATAGCATTAAGTGCCTTCATAAAGAAATTGAAGAGATCTCACACAAGCAACTTAACAGCATATCTGAAAGATCTATAACAAAAAGAAACAAACATATCCAAGAGGAGTAGACTGCAAGAAAATGTCAAACTCAGGATTGAAATCTACCAATTAGAAACAAAGAGAACAATACAAAGAATCAACAAAACCAAGATCTGGTTCTTTGAGAAAATCAACAAGATAGACAAATGCTTAGTTAAACTAACTAAGGCACAAAGACAATAACAAAATTAACAAAATCAGAAGTGAAAAGGAAGATATAACAACAGAAAGTGAGGAAATTAAAAACAACAACAACAACAAAAAAAAAAACATTAGGTGAAAGCCTGTATTCCACAAAATTGGAAAAATCTAAACAAAATGGATGAAGTTCTAGATAGATAACACAAACCAAAGGAAAATCAAGATCAGGTAAACTATTTAAACAGTCCCATGGCCTGTAAAGAAATAGAAAAAGTCATTAAAAGTCTCCCAACCAAAAAAGGCCCATGGACAGATGGTTTTAGTAAAGTATTCACCCAGACTTTCAAAGCTAACTATTCTTCAAAACTATTCCACAAAATAGAAACAGAAGGAACACTACCTAACTCATTTATGAAGTGACAGTTACCCTGATACCTAAACCACACAAAGACTGAACAACAAAAAAGAGAACTGATAAGACCAGTTTTACTTATGAACATCTATGGAAAAATACTAAACAAAATTTTCACAACCCAAATTCAAGAACACATCAAAAACATCATTCACTACAATCATGTAGGCTTCATCCCATGGATGCAGGAATGATTCAATATATGAGAATCCATCAACATAACCCACTCCATAAACAAACTGAGAGAAAAATCACATGATCATCTCATTAGATATTGAAAAAGCCTTTTACAAAATCCCACACCCATTTTTTTTTTGTTAAAATCTTGGAGAGATCAGACATTCAAGGCACATCCCTAACATAATCAAAGCAATATACACCAAGCTAATAACCAATATCTAATTAAAAGAAGAGAAACTTGAAGCAATCACTAAAATCAGGGAGGCTGCCCACTATTCAATACATACTAGAAATCCTAGCTAGAGCAAATAAGACAACTAAAGTAGATCAAGGGGAAAGGAAGGAGTCAAAGTATCACTGTTAATGGATGATATGAAAGTATATATAAGCTATTCCAAAAATTCTACCAGAGAACTCCTATAGCTGATGAACAACTTCAGCAAAGTGGCTGGATATAGAATTAACTCAAGGTAATCAGTGGCCATCCTTTATACAAATGATAAATGAGCAGAGAAAGAAATTAGGTAAACAGAGTTTCTGTCTGAGCCTGGAGCTGAACCTGTGCCACAGTGTTCCATATCTAAATACCACCAGTACAGAGGAGGTCTCCCAGGAGTTCTGACAAGAATGTGAGCACAGGTAAGGCCACCATTTCTGTTCAAATTCCTGGCCCAAGAGGAACCTGCCCAGAGCCATCAGGACACAGAAACCAAGGAAGAGCCAAGGACAGGATACTTCCGATTTCCATCTGCACCCTGGAGCTGACCCTGTGCCACAGCTCTCCATACCCATATTCCTCCCAAAAAAAACTGGTCTCCCAGGAGTATTGACACACAGGCTTGCAGGAGGGACAAGCCAAAGTCCAAAACAGCAAGACTAGCTAACAGTAGAGTTAAACAGATGGTGAGAGGCAAGGGCAAGAACATAAGCAACAGAAGCCAAGGCTACTTGGCATCATCAGAATCCAGTTCTGCCACAACGGCGAACCCTGGATACCCCAACACACCAGAAAAGCAAGACTCTGGTATAAAATCACATCACATGACGATGATTGAGAACTTTAAGAAGGACATAAATAACTCCCTTAAGGAAACACAGAAGAACACAGGTAAACAACTAGAAGCCCTTAAAGAGGAAACACATAATTTCCTTAAAGAATTACAGGAAAACACAAACAAACAATGAAGTAATTGAACAAAACCATCCAAGATCTAAAAACGGGAATAGAAACAATAAAGAAATCACAAAGGGAGAAAATCCTGGAGACAGAAAATCTAGGAAAGAGATCAGGAGTCATAGATGCAAGCATCACCAAAATAGTACAAGAGATAGAAAAAGAAAGAATGTCAGGTACAGAAGATACCATAGAAAACATTGACACAACAGTCAAAGAAAATATAAAATGTAAAAAGCTTCTAACCCAAAACATCCAGGAAATCCAGAACACAATGAGAAGACCAAACCTAAGGATAATAGCTATAGAAGAGAGTAAAGATTTCCCAACTTAAAAGACCAGTAAATATCTTCAACAAAATTATAGAAGAAAACTTCCCTAACCCAAAGGAAGAGATGCCCATAAACATACAAGAAGCCTAGAGAACTCCAAATGGATTGGACAAGAAAAGAAATTCCTCCCATCACATAATAATCAAAACTCCAAATGCACAAAACAAAGAAAGAATATTAAAAGCAATAAGGGGAAAAGGTCAAGTAATATATAAAGGCAGACCTATCAGAATTACACCAGACTTCTCACCAGAGACTATGAAAGCTAGAAGATCCTGGGCAGATGTTATACAGACCCTAAGAGAATACAAATGCCAGTGTAGGCTACTATACCCAGCAAAACTTTCAATTACTATAGCTGGAGAAACCAATATATTCCATGGCAAAAAGAAATTTACACAATATCTTTCCACAAATCCAGCACTACAAAGAATATTAGATGGAAAACACCAAGACAAGGAGAGAAACTACACCTTAGAAAAAATCAAGAAAGTTATCTTCTTTCAACAAACCCAAAAGAAGATAGCCATAGAAACATAATTCTACCTCTAACAACAAAAATAACAGGAGGCAACAATCACTATTCCTTAATATCTCTTAACATCAATGGACTCAATTCCCCAATAAAAAGACATAGACTAAGAGACTGCATAAGTAAACAGGACCCAGCATTTTGCAGCTTAACAGCACACCTAAAAGCTCTAGAACAAATAGAAGCTAATAAACCCAAGAGGAGCAGAAGGCAGGAAGTAATCAAATTAAGGGCTGAAATCAACCAAGTAGAAACGAAAAGAACTAAACAAAAAAAATCAACAAAACCAGGAGATGATCTTTGAGAAAATCAACAAGATAGATAAATCCTTAGCCAGACTAACCAGAGGGCACAGAGACAGTATCCAAATTAACAAAATCAGAAATGAAAAGGGAGCTGTAACAACAGATTCTGAGGAAATTCAAAAAATCATCAGATCCTACTACAAAAGCCTATACTCAACAAAATTGGAAAATCTGGATGAAATGGGCAAGTTTCTAGACAGATACCAAATACCAAAGTTAATTCAGGATCAATAAACCATCTAAACAGTCCCATAACCCCTAAATAAATAGAAGCAGTCATTGGAAGTCTCCCAACCAAAAAAACGCCCAGGACCAGATGGGTTTAGTGCAGAATTCTATCAGACCTTCAAAGAAGACTTAATGCCAATACTCTTCAAACTATTCCACAAAATAGAAACAGAAGAAACACTACCCAATTCATTCTATGAAGCCATAGTTACACTGCATATTCTCACTTGGAGATGGAACAATTTCTATCTAATCAGTAACTTGTCACACTTTCCTTTCATAGAAGACTTCATAAGAGATTTTTCTTTACTTCTATCATGTTTAATGTTCCAAATAGACTTTAAAAACTGGTTGAGTGAACATTATTTTTAGGTTCAGAAGATATGTATATTTAAGGGATATTTAACTACTACAAATTATTTTGATGACTTAAAAAATGTAAATACTGAGTTGTATATTTTAAAATAAATTTTATTAGCTTAATTAAAAATACTAAGAAAAAGTAAAATCCCATTTCTGCACCCTTTATCAAGAATTAAATATCAAGATTTGTAAGTAGTGTGTCAATATATAGTATCTCTATCATACACATACAATAGTTATAAATAAATAACCATGAGAACATAAACAATAAAATGCAATAAAAATTATGAAATTAATTGTAGTTATCATTTTAATATAACTTATTTATTGTGAAATTTTATATTTTACCTTTTTCAGTGTAAGAAGATTATTTTTATATACAGCTTATCACAGTAGAAATTGACATCTAATCTTTAAAGGTCTACAGAAATCAATATCAAAACTGAAATAATCAAGTCAATAAAAGTGCAAATGAACCAAAGAAACAGTCATCAAAAGAAGAAACACAAATGACCAATAAATTTCAGAAAAAAAGTGTTTAACATTGTTAGTCATCAGAGAATGTAAGCTAAAACCACACTGAGATTCTACCTCAATCCCAGTCAAAATAGCCATTATCAAGGAAACAAATGACAGTCAAGATTAAAGGCACACACCTTTAATCCCAGCACTCAGGAGGCAGTAGCGGTCAGACTTCTGATTTCAAGGCCAGTCTGGTCTACCAGGCCAGTTCCAGGACAGCCAGGACTATACAGAGAACCCTGTCTTGAAAAAACACAGAGGGGTGGGAGATAATAAAAATGAAAACAAATGCTGTCAAGAGTTTGGAGAAAGAAAAATAATCCTAATTCACTGCTCATAGGAATATAAACTGTTGCAGCCATGATGGAATTTGATATGGGGCTTGTAAATAACAAAATAAAAATAAAGCTATTGTACAATATAGGTATACAACTCCGGAATGCACTCAATAGAATCTAAATTAGCATAATACAGAAATACCTGCATTTTCATATTAATTGCTCTACTCCTCACAAAAGCTAAGGTATGGACCCAGCCTAGATACTTGTCTACCAATAAATAGACTTTTAAAAATGTGATATAAATATAACAATGAACTTTTAAAATTTCCAATAACTGGTAAGATTGTATGGACTGAGTAGGTGGTACTGTGTGTGTGTGTGTATGTGTGTGTGTGTGTGTGTGTGTTATATGTATGTATGTATGTGTATGTGAGTATGTATATATGTAACAACAGCTGATAGAGAAGAGGCCATGAATGTGAGAGAAAGCAAGGGAAACAGATGAGAGGGGATGGAGGGGAGAAAATGATGTAATTCCATTATAATTTAAAGGAAAAAAAACTTAAAAATGCTACTAAAAGTAATTTACCTTGGAAAACACAGAAATTAGGTAAATAATACCCTTTACAAAAGCCACAAATAATATAAAATATCTTGGTGTAACTCCAACCAAACAAGTAAAAGATCTGTATGACAAGAACTTTAAGTCCATGAAGAAAGAAATTGAAGATGATTATCAGAAGATGGAAAGATCTCCTATGTTCATGGATGCATAAGATTAACATAATGAAAATGGCCACCTTACCAAAAGCAATCTACAGATTCAATGCAATCCCCATCAAAATTTCAAGAGAATTTTTTTACAGACTTGAAAGTGCAATTTCCATCTTCACATGGAAAAACACAAAATTCAGGATAGCCAGAACAATCCTGAAGAATTTCTGGAGGAATCACCATCCCTGACCTAAAGCTGTACTATATAGCATTTGTGATTTAAAAAAATAAAAACCAACCAAAACTTCATGGTATTGGTACAGAAACAAACAGGTTGATCAATGTAATCATATTGAAAACCCAGACATAAACCCACATACCTATAGTCATTTACTTTTTGACAAAGAAGCCAAAATCATACAATGGAGAAAAGAAAGCATTTTCAACAAATGGTGCTGACATAACTGATTGTCTGCATGTAGAAGAATACAAATAGATCTATATTTATCAACTTGCATAAAACTCAAGTCCAAGTGGACCAAGGACCTCAACATAAAACTGGATACACTAAATCTAATAGAAGAGCCTTGAATGTATTGGTATAGGAGAAAATTTCCTGAATAGCACTCCAATGGCTCAAGCCCTAAGATTTATAAATGGGACTCATGAAAATGAAAATATTCTGTTAGGCAAAGAACACTGGCAACAAGACAAAATGGCACTGCACAGATTGGGAAAAGGTCTTCATTAAGCCTACATCTGACAGAATGCTAATATCTGAAAGATATAAAGAACTCAAGAAGTTGAACTCCAGCAAAGCAAATAACCCAATTTAAAAATGGGGTACAGAGCAAAACAGAGAATTCTCAAAAGAGGAATCTTGAATAGCAGAGAAGCACTTAAAGAAATGATCAATATCCTTAGTCATCATGGAAATAGAAATAAAAACGACCCTGAGACTCCACCTTAAATTAATCAAAATGGCTAAGATCAAAAACTCAATGGACAGCACATGCTGGCAAGGTTGTGGAGAAAGTGTAATGCTCCCATTGCTGGTGGGAATTCAAACTTGTACTACCACTCTGAAAATCAATTTATGGTTTCTAGGAAAATTGAAAATAGTTCTACCTAAAGACCCAGCTATACAACTCCTGGGCATATACCCAAAAAATGCCCTACAATGCCACAGGGGTACATGTTCCCCTATGTTTATAGCGGCCTTGTTTGTGATAGCCAAAAGCTGGAAACAATCCAGGTATAGCACAACTAAAGAATGGATGCAGAAAATGTGGTTCATTTACACAATGGAATATTATTCAGCTATTAAAATGAGGACATCATGAATTTTTTCAGGCAAATGGATGGAAAAGAAAATTTCACCTTGAGTGAGGTAACCCAGCCCCAAAAGGACACACATAGTGTATACTCACTGATAAGTGGATATTAGCCATACAATACAGAATACCCATGATACAACCCACAGACTCAAAGAAGTTAAACAAGAAAGGTAGCCCAAGCAATGATTCTTGGATCACATCTAGAAGGGAAAACAAAATAGTCATAGGAAGCAGAGGAAGAGAAGGAGGAAGGGAGGGAGGGAGGGAGGGAGGGAGGGAACTGGGTGGGAGAGGGGAGGTGGAAGATAATGGAGAGGCAGGGTCAAGTGTAGGTTGAGACAGGAGAGAGGCCCAGAGAGACGGGAGAATGAATGAAAATCTGTAATTTATAGAGAGTTGGGGAGGGGAGAACTCTAGGAAGTCCCAGAGACCTGGGATAAGGGAGGCTCCCAAGAGTCAACACAGGTGACCTTAGCCAAGAAGCCTAACAGTGTTAACATGGTACCTGAAGAGTTTACCTCCTGTAGCCATGCAGAAACCACAGTGGAGTGTTAATGACACCAACACACCCAAAAAGCTTCTGGCCCAAAATTTTTCCTGTCTAAAAGAAATGCATGGATGTAGCAGAGACTAAAAGAAAGGCCAACCAATAACCAGCCCAACTTGAAACTCATTTTATGGGCCACTATCAATCCTTGACATTATTAATGATACTCTGTTATGCTTGCAGACAGGACCATAGCATAACTGTCCTTTGAGAGGCTCTATTGAGCAACAGACTGAAACAGGTACAGATATCCATAGTCAAACATTGGATTGAACTTGGAGACAATAATGGAAGAGTTGGAGAAAGGATTGAAGGCTCCAAAAGAAAAGAGAACCCCACAGGAAGACCAATAGAATCAACTAACCTGGACTTCTGAGAGCTCTAAGAGACTGAGCCACCAACCAAAGAACATACTCAGGCTGGAATGGAAGCACATAGTATATATGTAGCAGACATGCAGCTCAGTATCCCTGACTGCCTTGTCTGGCCTTAGTGGGAAAGGATGTACTTAATCTGGTAGAGACTTGATTGCCAAGGTAGGGGGATACCCAGGGGCCCCACCCTCTCAGAGGAAAAGGGAAGGGGGAGGGTAGAAGGGACTCTGTGAGGGAGGAACTGGGAGAGGGAACAGCATTTGGGAGATGATAGATAGATAGATAGATAGATAGATAGATAGATAGATAGATAGATTGATGTATAAATGCATCTGAATATGGTGGTGCACAACTGTAGTTTAAGTACTTGTCAGGCTGAGGTAGTAGGATCACAAGATTGAGATCAATATGGGATATATAGGGAGATCCTATGTTAAACACATAAAAATCTATATACATGGGTGTTTTTACACAGAGAATTTTTATTCACAATCTCTAATGTTGGAAATAAATAATATATCTCTCAATATCCCTCACAATGATCTGTCAAACATTTATCCACACACTATCAAACACTACAAAGGTTTATCAAGCCATGATATGAAGAAACCATAAATGCATATGCCTAAGAAAAAATACAATCTGGAAAGTGTATGTACATACGGTATATTCTTAGATTCAAGACAGTAAGTTCAAGTTCAGTGGATGCCAAGAGGAGTAAGAGTAGATGGATGAACAAGCAATTCACAGAGTATTTTGAAAGCAGTTAAATTATAAATGATACTATAATATATGATGCATGCTGTAGTAGTTTGAATAGGAATGACCTATATATACTCATGTGTTTGAATGCTTGGTCTATAAGGAGTGGCACTATTAGGAGGTGTGGCCTTTTTGGAGAAAGCTTGTTACTCTAGGGGTGGGTTTTGAGGTCTCCTATGTTCAAGCTATGCCCAATGTGACACACAGTCTTCTGCTGCTGCCTGCAGATCAAGATGTGGAACTCTCAGCTCCTTCTCCAGCATTATGCCTGCCTGGATGTTGCCATGCTTCCCACCATGACAATAATGGACTGAATCTCTGAAACTGTAAGCCAGCCCCAATTAAATGTTTTCCTTATAAGAGTTGCCTTGGCCATGGTGTCAGTAAAACCCTATATAAAACACATGCCTTTTTCTATTTGTCAGTAATCACAGAATGTACAACAGTAGGAATGCTCCCTTATTTAAATTATGGACTGAGTGATATGTCAGTGGAGAATCGCTAATTGTAATAAATATACCACTCTGATAGTGAGAGAGACTGAACATATGTGTTAAATCTGATGAGTAAAGCCCTTATAACCATAAGTAGTAGCATGGAACCACTGGACAACTTGTGGCCTTTACATGAAAAGAGTATTTTAGGCCTTTCAGTTTCCATCTGTGGCAGGAGACCTCTGCCTGGGCCACCAGGGCTTCATAGCCAAATAGCGCTGGGAGAAAGCTAGGCCCCCAAGAGTGTGGAAAAGCCCGTGAGAGGAGGTAAGAGGAGTAACTCTACTCAGCAGGACTCGCCCAGAATCTTTAGGACACAGGGAATGAGGAACAGCAGGGAGGAAGGGGCATCTGTGGCTGAAGACCTCTGCCTGGGCCACCAGGGCTCCATAGCCAAATAGCGCTGGAAGAAAGATAGCCTCCCGGGAGTGTGGGCAAGCCTGTCTGCTCAGAGGGACCCACCTGGAATACCCAGGACATAGGGACTGAGGAGTGGGCTTCTGGTTTCTTTAGGTGGCTGGGGAGCGGATTCTGTGACACCTAAGAGTCACATCACAGCAACCATTGGGCTGAGCGTGAGGTCTCAGATAGAGGAGTTGGAGAAGGGACTGAAGGAGCTGAGGGAGTTTACAGCCTCATGTAGGGAGCAACAGTGTCAACTGGCCTGACTTGCCAGTGTTCCCCGAGACTTGATCAGCAACCAAAGAATACACATGGAGGGACCCATGGTGCTTGTCACATATGTGGCAGAGGAAGGTCTTGTTAGCCATCAGGGGGAGGAGAGGCCCTTGGGCCTGAGGGTGTTAGATGCCCCAGTATAGGAGAATGTCAAGGAGGGAAGATGAGAGTGGGTGGGTGGGTGGGTGGGTGGAGGAATACCCCCATAGAGGCAGGGGAGGGGGGAGGGAATAAGGAGGTTCCAAAGGGGAGATCTGGGAAGGGAGAAACATTTGAAATATAAATAAAGTATCAAAAAAATTAAAAAATAGAAAGTTAAAAAAAGAAAAGAGTATTTTAACTATCCTAAAATGTTAATGGAAATCATAAAAATATATAATATGTAAGTTCTAAACTAACAGAAAATATGAAGAAACTATTGAAATCCATATCAATACATCACAAAGGTGGGGATGCAGAAGAGCAGGGAAAATGAAAACCAAAGTAAGTGGTAAACAGAACAGAAACTATATGAAGAACTCACATTGTAGAATTATATGTATTTAATGGCACAATTTATGTACAATTTTGAAGATCCAGGAGGTATTTAAATCCCACAATACTTTTTGCTGATAGATGCAGGGATAATAAGCACAGAATTTTTGTACTACTTATCTTGGGAAAGAGAAAAATGAGATTAAAAGAAGCTATATGGGAATCTAAACCACAGACATTTTCATGTCCATTTTAAAATGTTTTGAAAAACTCTGATGTTAATATTATATAAATATGAGCAATAGGTACCCAAATAATTGTAACATTACTTTTTATTTTTGTCTTTGTTAGAAATAATTCCTACATTTAAAGTAAGTTGAGAGCTGGAGAGATGGCTCAATAGTTAAGAATCTATACTGCTCTTGCAGTAGGCCTGAGTTTGGGTCCCAGACCTTATGTTGGGTGGTTCAGAAATTCATGTTACTTCAGCTCCAAGGGAATCTAAAGCTTGTGGTCTCTTAAGTCACCTGCGCTCTTGAGTATATATCACTGCCTACAAACATATAATTAAAAATAATAAAAATAAATCTTTTAGAAAGTGAGTCAGAAAAGAGGATTGCAAGTAATCTTGTTTTTCAATATATTTCATATGAGTAATTAAAATAATATGAATTGGGATGAGCATGCAAAAATGGCTAGAAAATACATACACTTAAAATTTAAAATTTTTGTATTGTTTTATATGCATAGATACTTTGATTGCAGGTGTCTGTGCACCATGAGGGTTACTAGTGTCTGCAGAGGCCAGAAGAGACTGTTAGGTTTCCTGTAGCTAGACAGAGTTACAGATGATTGGAACCACCCTGTCAATGGTAAGAATTGAATTTGTATCCTCTGGAAGAGCAGTCATGGTCCTTAACCTTTGAGGAGTCTCTCTAGCCCATGATCTTAATTCTTTTTGGTGATTACCCCTGGAGCATAGAATTACAACAAAATATATTGTTATTTATTTTGGTTTGCTTTACAAGGGCTATCCATTCCTGTACTAAGCAGTAAAAATGACAAAGTTTTAAAGTGAGGAGAATGAAAGAGAACATAAGAGAATCTTTAGTTTTCATTAGAAAAATCAAAGCAGTCATGGTTAAAATAAAATAACATACTTTAAAAATGACAGATTAAGCAAGGTTTCTCTAAATATAGTGCCTTGCTCCATTGTGTCAAAATGCTCGAAGTAGCTATTAACAACTCAATGCAAAGTGTAGATATGGATTTGTTTTATTATATTCTTTCTAAGTTTTTATGTTACTGCAATAGGCAAAAAGGAAAGAATAGATGCTATGGTATAATTTTTAATGTGATGACAGCTGCTCTTGAATATTAGGTCATCCTATCCAGTAAATAGATAATACTGGCTTTGTTGATTTGAAGTAGGAGACTCATCCATGGACTTTACAGTGACAACAAAACTGTTGGGTTGTTGTCATTGTAACAGGAAAAGAAGAAGCAGGATGAACCAATAGCCCAGAATAGTCCTCTTGCCTAAGTCTGATTCCTGCTTCATTTATTTGTACTGAAGTACAAATGTATTTACTACTTAATAGAATTATTGTATACTCACAATTATAAATACTATAGCATAGCTCATGAATGAATATGCAATAACATACATGTTACATGTAAATGACTAATTCCAAAACATAAATCACAGTTCTAAGATAGATTCTTTGTGTTAAGTGAACTTATTTTGAAAATAAATCAATGTATGTGACAGAGATATAGGATAATTATATTATTTCAATATTCTATGGCAATATCATTGTGGACAGGCTTTATAAAATATATTCATGGGTGGGCTCACTATTTTTAATATAAAAAAGAAATGTCACAACCATAATTAATAATCCTATTACTGTGACTGAAATTAGTCATATGCTAGCCATTACTAGAGACCACCAAAAATAGGGGAGTAGAATATTTGCATCTAATTTGCAATGTGGTATCTGTTTCTCTCTCTCTCTCTCTCTCTCTCTCTCTCTCTCTCTCTCTCTCTCACACACACACACACACACACACACACATGGACATGGACACATATGTGTATGTTTCCAACATGAACATGAACAGTGCATTTCTAACTAAGTTTTAAAATACTACTGGCTGTCATGGAATGGTGGCACACATCTGTGAGTCCAGTACCAAGGAGACTGAGGCACAATGATCACAAGTTCTAAGCCAGTCTAAGCTACATAGTAATGCTCTATCCCAACAAAACAAGGAAAAAAACAAATGATAAACCAAAATATACTACAATAATAGTGGTCAATTTTATTGACCAAAAATATTAGTGGTCAAGGTCTGAGAGATAACTTTAGATCAGTATGTCTCACAAATGAATATAAAATCTACATAAAACAAACCCTTATCAAAAACAGGACAAAATTGGGTCCACTATGGACTGCAGGAGAATTTCTTGATATTTCCATAAGAAAAGTAGCATTTCCCAGCATTCCATTATCCCCCTGTAGGAACTAGCACCAAGTTTTTAAATGTTGTAAAATTTGACAGTGTTTACTAAAATTTTAAATGTTTGTAACATTTGAGATAGATTTTCATCTTCCAAGAAATATTTCTACAAAATCCCACAAGAATATAAATATGTGTGTATAAGGATATTTATTGTGGTATAATTCAAGACTTTTAATAGCTAAAGATTAATTGCTATTAAAATACAAGCCAATAGGGAAATATTTAAATTAACTATCACCCATGTATGCAATGAAATGCAGTATGTACAAACAAGTATACATATTCATAGGTACCAATATGGAAATTTTACAAGGTATGATAAATGATATAATTATCATACGGTGCTGTGTTGAATATCATCCCATATACGTTATTGGCACCTATACTTTAAAAAAATAGAGGACTAGGCTATTAATTATGAACAATGGAGGCTGAAGACACTAACTTTTAAGGTCACATATTTTCAAATCTTGTATAATTTATACATAGCAACTTTGTAATCTTAAGAAGTAAAGATTAGATATGCTAGATTGATAATGCTAAAATTTTCTCCTTTGAAAAGATTTATGCATTTTACATGTATGAATGTTTTGTATGCATGTATATATGTATACTATGGGCATGCATGGTGCCCATAGAGTTCAGAAGTCTTCAGATCCCCTTGACCTGTAGTTGCATATAATTGTGAGCTACCACATGGGCTCTAAATCACTCCTGGGTCCTCTGCAAGAGCAAGAACTCTTAACCAATGAGATCTCTCTCCAGCACCAGTACCAAAATTTCACACAAGCGCCCTTGCACATACACACACGCACACACACACACACACACACACACACACACACACTTGAGCATTTTGACTGACATAGGTCACACTGATCAGAAATATATGCACAGACAGACAGAGCTACACAGATTTAATTTTTTTCCTTTGAAATTATATTATACACTGAATTACAACACCAAAAATTTCTATGTTGAAGGCCTTATGCCTATTACTTGGTAATGACTCCATGGTAATCTGGGACCAATAATAGAGGTCCTTATCTACTTTGACTATCATTCCTACAAAAAGGGGAAGAGATTAGGACAGAAATATACACAGAGAGGAACAATCAAGTGAGTACACAGACAGAAGACAGCCATCTGGAAGCCAAAAAAAAGAGGCTTCAGAAAAGTTGAACTTGCTGACACCTTCACTTAGATGTCTAGCTCAAACTTGTGAAAAACTAAATTTGTGTTGCTTATATTTTAACCTCTTGATATATCCATCCTAGCAAAGTAATACATGTGGTAATTTGATAAGTGATGCTGTGACAAACCATTAGAAATATAAACTTTTTAAATTGCCTCTTAAAAAATATGCTGCTCCAGTCTCTGTGAGTTCATATGTACCTTGCTTAGTTGATTTAGAGGACCTTGTTGTCCTGTTGTCCTCCATCCCCTCTGGCTCTTACACTCTTTCTGCCTCCTCTTCTGTAGGATTGCCTGAGCTCTGAGGGGAGGAATTTGATGTAGACATTGAGTTAAGACTTGAGTGTTCTAAGTTCTCTCACTTTTTATAATATCTGATTGTGGGTCTCTGTATTTGTTCCCATCTGCTGCAGGGGGTGGAAGGTTCTCTGATGAAGGCTAAGCAAGGCACTGATCTGTGAGTATAGCAGAATATCATTAGGAATCATTTTGTTGCTGTGTTGTTTCTCATTTGTTTGGTTTTTTCAGAACAGAAATATTTGGTTTTACCCTAGGACCCTTAGCTTTACTTGTGTTACCACATAAAACTGAGAACTGTCCTTTTAAGATCTATAAAGAATTGTGTTGAAATTTTTGATAGGGATTATGTTGACTGTGTACATTGCCTTTGATAGAATGGCCATTTTCACTACATTAATCCTGCAGAACCATGAGAGTGGGAGGTCTTTCTATCTTTTGATAGCTTCTTCAATTTCTTCCTTCAAAGACTTAAGTTTTTATCATACAAGTCTTTTACTTGCTTGGGTTAGAGTTACCCCAAGATATCTTATATTATTTGAGTCTATTGTGAAAGTTGCTGCTTCCCTGATTTCGTTCTCAGTCCATTTGTCATTTGTATATAAGAAAGCTACTGATTTTTGTGAGTTAATTTTGTAAAAAGCTGTTTTGCTGCAAATTTTTATTTTATCAGCTATAGGAAATTCCCAGTAGATTTTTAGGGACATTTATGTATAATATCATATCCTAAAGACTCTTCCAATTGTATCCCCATGATATCCTTCACTTGTTTTATTATTCTAGCTAAAACTTTACATACTATATTGAATATAGAATGGACAGCCTTGTCCTGTTCCTATATTTGGTGGACTTACCTTGTGCTTCTCTCCATTTAATTTGTTGTTAGTTATGGAGTTGCCACAAACTGTCTTTATTATATTGAGGTATATGCCTTGTATCCTGAATCTTCCCAGGACTTTTATCATGCAGCGGTGTTAGATCTTGTCAAAGGCATTTTCTACATCTATTGAGATATCATGATTTTTGTCTTTGAGTTTGTTTATATGATGGATTACATTTGTCAATTTATGTATGTTGAAGCATTCCGAATCTCTGGGATATAGTCTACTTGATCATGGTAGATGAACTTTGTGATATGTTCTTAAAATTGGCAAGTATTTTATTGAGAATTTTTGCATCTCTGTTCATATAGGAAACTGGTCTGTAATTCACTTTCTTTATTGTGTCTTTAGGTAGTTTTGGTATCAGGGTAACTGTGGACTTGGAAAAGCAAATTGGGCAATTTTCTTTCTGTTTCTATTTGTCAAATAATTTGAGAAGTATTAGCGTTAACTCTTCTTTGAAAGTCTGGAAGAATTCTGTACTAAAACAATCTGGCTCTTGTTTTGTTTTGTTTTGTTTCGTTGTCCCAAAAGATTTTAATTACAGCCTTGATTTGACTATCATTATATTTGTTTAAATTGCTTATCTGAGTTTGATTTAAATTTGGTAAGTGCTGTATATCAAGAGAATTATCCATTTCTGTTAGATTTTTCTGACTTGGTAGAGTATAGATTTTAAAGTATATCCTTAGAATTCTCTGTATTTCCTCAGTGTGTTGCTATGTTCCCCCCTTTTATTTTAATTTTATTAATCTGAATACTGTCTGTCTGGATTTAAGTTAATACATGTGGGTGTTTAATAATCTTACTGATTTTCTCAAAGAACCACCTCTTTATTTCATTAAGTCTTTGAATGGCTTGTTATTGTTGTTTGTTTCTATTATATTGATCACAACCCCAAGTTTGATCATTTCTTTCTGTCTGCTCCTTTTGGGTGCGATTTCTGATTTTTATTCAAGAGCGTTTGGATGTGCTGTCAAGTTAATAGTATGTGATCCTCCTTTTTTTAACGTAGGCACCTACCTTCATCATGTCACATAAGTCTGGGTGTTTTGTTCATTTCCTTTCAGTTCTCAAAAGTCTTTCATTTCTCTCTTAATTTCTGTCTTGACCCAATTTTTTTTCATTTACTACTAAGTTGTTCAGTTTCTATGAGTTTGTAAGCTTTCTATTGTTTCTGCTGTTGTTGATAGCCAGCTTTAATCTGTGGTGGTCAGATAGGTTGTAGGGTGTTGTTGTTGAGACTTGCTTTGTGTCCAAGTTTGTGGTTAATTTTTGGAGAAAGGCCCATGATGTGCTGAGAAGAGGGTATATTATTTTGTGTCTGGGTGAAATGTTCTGTAAATATCTTTTTGGTCTATTTGGATTATGGCATCTGTCAGCTTTAGTATTTCTCTGTTTAGTTGTCTGAACGACCTGTGTTGTGTTTTATAAAAAGATAAGAAGAGACCAGAGATATGTTTGGTGGAGGAGTGGTATGGTCTGGTGGAAGGGGGTACCTCTGTGGGCCCATGCTGAGGCATCCCTTTCCACTGAGGGACCAGCCACACATATAGTGTAGAATAGAGTTTATTCAAGGCATGGGAAGGGAAGTTGAGAGGGTAGTAGAGACAGAGAAAGGGAGAGAGAGAGAAAGAAAGAGAGAGAGAGAGAGAGAGAGAGAGAGAGAGAGAAGGAAGGGGCAAGAAGCCCCTTTTATAGTGAGTCAGGTACACCTGGTTGTTGCCAGGTAACTGTGGGGCAGAGCCTAGACTAAATGCCAACAATCTGTCTATTGGAGAGAGTAGGGTATTGAAGTCTCCTACTATCAATGTGTGAGGGCCAGTATGTAATTTAAGCTGTGGTAGTGTTTCTTTTATGAACTTGGATTTTCTTTATTAATTCTATTTTCACTTTTATGTCTTGTCTGGTTTATTAATTTCCTTTCACTGTGTTTTCATAGATTTATTTAAAGGATTCTTTCATTTCCTCTTTAAGAACCTCTTCCATATTAATAAAGGCCATTTTAAGGTCGTGTGTGTGTGTGTGTGTGTGTGTGTGTGTGTATGTTTCAGCTATTTTGGAATATCCAGGGAATCTTGTGGTAGGGTTAATGGTCACTTATGGAGACATATTGTGTTTTATACTGGCATTTAGGCATCTGGGTTTGGGAAGATTGTAATTCTACGTGCTGATATCTAGTCATGTCTTTCTTGGGTGGGTGTTTTGTTCCTTGGTTTCTGTTATCCTCTCTAGTTCTTAGGATAATATAGTGGCTGTGTGTTGCCTGGTAGAAATTTTTCTGAGATTCTGATAGATGTGGATACAGGGGATTCCAGGTAAAATGTGTTTCTCAGTACTGGAAGCTGATGGATAGGTATGGGGTTGGGCTGGAGGGGTGCTTATGGAGTCCACAGAAGGGAGAAAAGCAAAGGCTTTCACTGGGATCTGCCTAATGCCCTGAGAATGAGGTCAGAGAATAAGGCAAGGCTACAGAAGATTTGTGTTACAAAGATGAAAATGCAAGTGGGGAATTGAATTTGGAGGAAAAAAAGAAGAGATGAAGATCTTCAGTTAGCCTATCTGCTTCCCAGGCTAGAGTGGCCTGCTAGAATGACTTCTGGGGTTAGGTGCTGGGATAAAGCAATGAAGAAGGGGAAGAGTTGCTGGGAAAGATCTGTATAATGTGATGGAGAAATTGACAGATGAGAAGGGAGGCCACAGCAGGCTGTCTGCTGCAGAGATGGGGATGAGACCTGGGCATTGATTTGGGAGGAAGGAAAGAGAGGGGAAGGTCTGAAGTTAGTCTTCGAGTTTCCCTAGATGGATTGTCATGGAGATTCTCCGTGTGTGCCTTTCTGGGGTTGGAGACTGTGATAAAGCAATGAGTTGGGGGAAGGGAATTTGGAGGGGAAAACCTGTGTGATTCACCTGAGAAGAGAGAAGTGGGAGAAAGGAGGCCACAGCCGGTAGTCTGCTACAGAGCTAGGAATAAGACTGGGGAATTTGATTTGGAGGAGCAGAGGGAAAGGTAAAGATCTGCAGTTAGCCTACCTGTTTCACTGTCTGGCTCTTCTTTTCTTTTCTTTTCTTTTTTTTAATTTTAATTTTTTATTGGATATTTTCTTTATTTACATTTCAAATGTTTTACCCTTTCCATGTCTTCCTTTCCGAAACCCCCTATCCCCTCCCTCCTGTCCCTGTCTCTATGAGGGTGCTCCCCCACCCACAAAAGAAATTGTTGGTAGTTTGAGTCTAATACACAGATGGGTTGCAGTCAGTGATGCTATAATGACTGTTTGCCTATAGAATGAAATGTGTAGATAAAATCTGTAAAAGGTTTTATTACATTTAGTGTGAGTGAGTGAGTGTGTGTGTGTGTATGTGTGTGTGTGTGCGTGTGTGCGCAAGCACAGTGCACAAATGAAGGTCAGAAAACAACATTTGGGAATTGGATATCTCTTTCTATTCAGTGGGTTTAAGCACTGAATTAGTGATTGCATTTACATAGCCAGGCTTGGCATTAAATTTCTTTACCCTCTAACCTATTTCTCTGGCCAAATTCTCAGATACCAAATAATATGGTATCTGAAGTACATCTCAATATAGCTTCTTTTAAAACTCAATTCCTGGGCTAGAGATAGCTCAGGGATGTACTGTTCTTGCAGAAGACTAAAGTTAATCGAAAAAATAATGAAAAATAAACGAACAATCACTATCACTTAGAAAGCTAAGAATTACAAGTTCAGGGCTGTAGAGATGGCTCAATGTTTAATAGCTTCTGGCTACTCTTCCAGAGGCCCTGAGTTCAATTCCCAGCAATCACATTGTCATATCATGATGCATAAAAACTTGAATGGT
Source organism: Rhynchomys soricoides (assembly GCA_019843965.1). Taxonomy (NCBI): domain Eukaryota; kingdom Metazoa; phylum Chordata; class Mammalia; order Rodentia; family Muridae; genus Rhynchomys; species Rhynchomys soricoides. Next base: position 1,959,902 of record JADRCH010007448.1, read on the forward strand.
TTGACTAACCCCTAGAAAATTATATTTCTAAGGAAGGAAACCAAATGAATGGGATCTATGGTTGAAAAGGATGTGTGCTTCATTGGATACATTTTTGGTTCTCTTTAGGTTTTTCAGTGTGTCCACAGTTTGTCTTTTTTAAACTACTACTTTTTTTATTACATCTGTGAAAGCTTAGCTGTTAATGTTGTCAGAAGTCTGAGAAATAAACAATAATCTAGCAGTTATATTATTTAAAAAATGACAGAGTCCACTAGTCAACAGTTCCCTGGTCTCTGTGGCAACTTCATGGCAACTTGGGCAGAGTTAGTCTGGCTTTCAAGCACAGAAGACACAGGGCTTTTTCTCTGTGGGATGGATACACGTGACACGAGAAGTGGTTTACCTTGGTTTAGCCAAGCCCCTTGACCCAGGGTATCCAGTTTTGTCCACTGTGTTTTCAGTGATTGTCATATCATAATCTAGGCAGTATCCTGTAGCTGTGTCCACATCTTCTGAGATCATCTACCATCCTGGGCCAACTGTTAAAGACTTTGGGAATTCTGTCTGTCATAAACTTAAGAATTAGCAAACTTCTGACAGGATTGAGAGCGATATAGATTGGTTATAACTGAATAGAATTTAATAGCAGTAGCAAAGAGACATATGGGTAGGACCAGAATAAGAAAGCTGGCAGCAGTGGCATAGAAAGAGAGGGAGAGAGGGAGTAAGTCCCTCCTGTGTGCTGGAAGGTGAAAACATGATCAGGGATCAGGGAAAGGGAGCTGAGTGAGACTGCTAGTACAGAGTGAGACTGCTAGTACAGAGCAGAGAGTGAGAGGGTGGGGGGAAGGCAGCAGAATCCCTGGCAGGGGGTGGAGCCAGAAGGGGCTCACATGTGCAGGAGTGGCTTAAAGCTGTTTTAGGGGCAGATAGGGGGTGGGTAGGGCCAAAGCTGTGTTTCCCTAAGCAGTGAGCTTTGGCAGGGGGTGGTGGTGGCAGGTGGTCACAAGTGCATGGGAAAGCAAGTTTGAGGAAGGGGACCTCCTGCAGGATGCAAGAGGTGGGGACAGACCCATCTTTCCCACTGAGAATCAAGAGCAGAGCTAAGGAACAGAGGGGGGAGGACAGCAAGTATGGTCCTCAGCAGGTGGCATGGCCAGACTTGCTTCTCTGGCAAACTAGCTCAACCAGTGGTTGCAGCGAGGCACAAATGAGAGGGGAAAGGTCTGCACTAGGGATCCTTAGTGAGAAAGTGCCAGTTTATCAGAGATGGAAAGAGATTGTTTTAGACCAAGACATCCCATTAAATAGGGACAAAGGTGGCACAAGACTGACTGGCCCCTGGGTGAGAGAATAGGATTATTGACTGCCCATACTAGCATCCTGATGGCATCAATAATGAGAGAGAGAGAGAGAGAGAGAGAGAGAGAGAGAGAGAGAGAGAGAGAGAGA
>JADRCH010007448.1:1961345-1977106 GCA_019843965.1 Rhynchomys soricoides
AGAGAGAGAGAGAGAGAGAGAGAGAGAGAGAGAGAGAGAGAGAGAGAAAGAGATTGATTCTAGCACAGGCCAGACTGCCAGGTTGTCACATGACAGCCTGGGGGCTAACAATCAGAGCTTGTGCTCTTGAGCCAGAGACCAGTTCACCCGGGCCCAGAATTCTAGGCAGCAGCAAGAAAGAAACTGTCTCCAAGGAGAGGAAATCTCACCCAAGGGAAAAAGTCCTAAAACGAGAGTCAGGGCAGCACAGGGATAGTTCTGAGCTCAAGAACTCACCCCTAGGACCATGGATGGTCGCTCTGACCAGTGGAAATGGGGACTTAGCAGACTGACCCAAGGGCGAGACACGTGGGGCCGGCCGGGGACTAATGCTCAGAGGCGGTGCTCCTGAAAGAGCAGTTGTCCAAACCTGGCCTGGAATTCTCAGCTGCGAAAGAAACTGTCTCAAAAGGAAAGGAATGTCAGATTTTTATTTAATAAACACATAGAATTTAGTGTGCGCCAATCACTAAGAGCTTTATTTACTCCAATATGCTACTTGGAAGTAAACACTACTGTCAGTTTCACAGGTGACAAAACCAAAGCACATAGTGTGATTTGTACTAGTAGAGCACTTCTTCCATTAAAAAGTATATTTGACACCTGTGCCAATAAGTAAAGACAAAACCAACCCTGGCATGATTCATTATTATATATTCAGTATTTTACATTTTTCCTGCTTTAAGAAATAAAAGTGAATACGCTTTCAAGCCAAGGGTGGTGGAACACATTATCTCAGCTATACAGGATGCTGAGGTGGGAGGATAAGAAGTCTGGCATCACCTTGGAAATATAGCAAGACTTTGTCTCTAATTAACTAATTAATTAATTAGGTAGGTAGCTAATAAAATAACTCCATAGGCTTTTATTTTTCTGACACTGAGTCTTGTTATGTAGCGTAGGCTGGAACTCAGAGCATTCTTCCTGCTTTTGCTTCTTATCCCCAAAGTGCTGGAATTACAGAAGTGCACTTCCCCATGAGGCTTCAGAGATTCTTAAATTATTTATGTTATATATCAGTCCTTAAATGACTTGTTTATAGTGACTAAAGGTCATATCACTTCTGTAGACTTGGAGATGTTTGTGGAAGGTCACAGAATCTGTCAAGTGGCAAAACTGAGATTTGAATCAAAGAAATATGGTCCTAGAATCTATTAACTTCTATACTAGACAAAGTCATAGAAGGGAAGTAGTCCTATATTTCATAAGGAGGTTAATATAGACATGAGAAGCCTATCTCAACTCTGGAAGAATCCACAGACAGAATTTCTTAAGCTGAACATTGTGGCAGATGCTTGTGGTTATAGCACTCAAGGAGGCAGAGAGAGTAGGATTGCCATGATTCCAAGGCCAGATTTGTCTACACAATAAGTTCTAGGCAGTCGGAGCTACATACTAAGATCCACTCTGTCTCACAATGAAACAAAACAAAAAGACTATGTCTGGAAAAGAGGAATGAGTAAAAGGCTTAGGAGTCAGGGTGGCTTATCCTATAATGCATTCTACCCTTTCGCACTGTTGAGCTTTGTTTTCCCCATAAAAATATATTTGTAAAAAAGGAAAGTAGGGTAAAAGAGGGTTCTATAGCATATCTAAGGCTACACATGTAACAAACCAAGGTACACATATAGCACACAGCTACAAACAACTATTCAACCAATCATCAATTTACCTCCATTACTTAATTTGGACTTTATTTTTATATCCTGGTTAAATTTCATTATGCATCCAAAAGAGCATCAATCAGCTACACACTTTTAATATAATGATTCTGTTTCCAATGATTACATCTTTGTGGCTTTCTTAAATCTGGTAAATCATGCTTTCTGCATTTTCATCAAAGTTCCTAATGAGAGTGTTTAACAAATGACAGGGTTGAAGCAGAGTCCTGATAGAAGGACTTGGGGGATCCCTCATATAGGGAATCATATCAATTTATCTTGTTGGGTACCTACCCAATTAAGTGTACCATCTACCATTTCATACACATTCCTTTACTCCCCCTTGCCCATATGATATCTGGGAATCAAAATATCTTTCTGAACACTTATCCACAGCATTTCTTCTCTTGCTCTATTTATTTCACAGCCAGTCTTTAAAATGAGCAAGAACTACCCTTTTACTACAATTCTTCAGGCTTCTAAATTTTACAACATGACCAATTACCTAGAATTCAATTTAAGAGTGTAATTTCCCTTCAAATTGTTCATAATATATTTGCACCAATCATTTTAAAATACAAAGATATACAACTGTTCCCTTCTTAAACCAAGCCACTGCTACTCAAAATAACCCAGACAACAGAACACAACAGCTGGCAAAATGAAAGAAGTCTTCAACTATGGGGGAAGGGAGCTAAATACATGCTACAGGGAATTAGCAAAGAGACAATCTGTAACAATCCCTTGATCTATTTCTAATTTTAACATACAATCAAAATGTTGAGAGAAAAATGTATTTCCTTTTGAGTAATACACTGAAATGCCAAATGATTCCACAGGTACCCTTAACAACACATTTACTATATTTATCAAGTTTAAAGTAGAATCCAATAAACAATGACTTTATTTTCATTTTGCTTGTCCTACAAATTGGAGTCATACGTCCCTGGAAAGAATATTTGCCTACTTGTTATCAGTTAAATTTATAGACACAGCATAATGTTCAATGCAGGCTCAAGGAGAGATATCAAGATTAACATTAAAAAAATAAATGATACATTTTACTATTGGAATGGAATATCAGTGATTTTGACAATTACTTAGCTAGTACTACCTCTACATTGTGCCACTGTGAAAGCTCAGTTTCACACAGTTTCTTATATTTCCCTATTTAGATTTGCCACCTGTCTAGTTTTTAGACCTCTTCAACAAAGTCTGTATACTTTGTTGAAGGATTTGTTTCAACAGCAGACAGTAAGTAGTGCACATCTGTTGAGTTGCCCACTTAGCTGGCAAATGACTAATTTCCAAAATGATTGCTTTATTAAACTGATGTATGTCATTCTTAATCTAATGGTGTAAATTCTGATGCTGCTTTCATTTCAGTATATTACGATATCAAAATAGTGTTGGCTGTAATTGACAAAATGCTGATCATAGTTAGGCGTTAACTACATGCTGTCATTTTTCACTCCAGAATAAAGTAATAAGAAACATTCATTGAGCACTAGGTATTAGACACTCAGAAGTGTTTTAAGTGTATTATCATATCAAGGCTACTAACAATCCTATGAAATAGGACCTCTCCAAATCTACTAGTGCAAACAAGCATCAGGTGACTAAGTAATGTGAATAAAATCACATTCAAATAAATGTTAGAACATGCTATAAGGCAAATTACTCCAGAGGCTCAATTCAATCTCTACATCAAGAAAGCAGTTGGATGTTTTTTGATAATTGAGGCAAGTAAATGTAATAGCACCAACTTTGTTAAAGTTGTGGTGGCTGTTTCAGTCTTACCTACTAAAATTCCTTGGTTTCATTTGTCTCAAGATCAGTGTCAAATGACAATGGGAATCTAAATAGGGAAATATTAGAACTGGTGTGAAACTGAGCTTTCACAGTGGAACAATGTGTGAGGTAGTATCATGTTTTACTCCTTCAATATAGTTTGTCTCTCTCCTCTGTCCTCTCCTTTTTCATAAATTCTATCCTCCCAGCCACCTCTTTCTCCCCCCTCCCTTCATTCTCTCAGGTTATTATTTTGAGAAATAATGTTACCACACAGACTTGTATTTGGGATCCTTCTGCCTCAGCCTCATGGTATTACACACATGTGATACCACACTCAGATTCTACAAAAATCCCTCAGACTCCAAATGATTTATAATTATATTAAAATTGGACCCTCTTCTAATACAGTAGCTTAATTGTTATAAGTAATTCGACAATACACTATTGAGAAGGACCAGGAAGATAAATGACAAAGTTGGCTTGTTTGATATTCTGGTACATTTTAAAATGCAAAACAATGTATTTCCATAAATCTCGACTGAGGAGCATGTCAAGAAATGCTTGGAGGTACCCTTACTAGAGCACATTAAGCTAACACGCTTAAAATTCAGTTCTATTTTGTATATGCCATTACTATTTTTCACAGAGCTAGAAAAAATCCTCATTAGAAGACAGTTCCCACTAAATATGAAAATATAGCTAATTCTCAGATTTTTAGACTATTGCTGCCTTAGCTGGGGTTTGTATTGCTGCAACAAATCAACATGACCAAAAAGCTAGTTGGAGAGAACTGGGTCTATTGGGCTTACATTTCCACATTGTACTCCATCACTGAAGGAAGTTAGGACAGGAACTAAAACAAGGCAGGAACCTGGAGGCAGACGTTGATGCAGAGGACATGGAACACTACTTACTAGCCTTGCTTCTCATGGCTTGCTCAGTCTGCTTTCTTATAGAACCAAGAACCACCAGCCAAGAGATGTCACCTCCCACAATGTGCTACTCCCTCCTCCATTGATAACTGAGAAAATGCCCTACAGTTGGATCTCAACTGCTCAATTGAAGTTCCTTCTTTCAGATAATTCTAGTTTGTGCACAGTTGACACACACTAGCCAGCACAAATGCCTTATAGTTTGAAAAACCTTATTAAAAGATAGACATTATAAAACATCAATTCTGACTAATTTCTATCATGCTAGTAAATATTGGCAAATTGAACAGCAACTTTACCTCTTCTAAATTACACAAAGTCTGTGTCCTTTGTTCATTTACCCTGGTTTTCAAAATTATCTGTTTTCTGTATATGGTCTTCTCATAGTTCCTCTTGAATAATAAGAATCACAAAACCTGACCTATATCATTGCCTAAAGTATATGCAAATTACTTGATTTTTTAAAAATTCTTACTCCAAGAGAAATGAATTTAGCTTCCACATCCAAGTCAGTTACCATTTTTATGCTGTTTCCCTTGATTTAGGGTTAACAACAATTATTATTTCTAGTATTAGTCATGGTCTTCCAGAGAATAGCAAGTTTATAATTCATGCTTTACCACAATTGGGAAATCAGGCAAGTGTGAAACAGCAGAAGCCCATAATTTAAAACCTCTCTGGGTTCTTAATCTAAGACTCTGACATTTGAATTAGAATTGGTTATACATGTGGCTAAAATTAAACCATGAAGCAATCCTACATAAATTACTATAAATTCTAACCCTATCATCTAGAAATTCATGAATTAAGAATCAAGATGAAGATTCTTCTTTCAATCTAATATTAACCCTTAATCCTAAAACATATAGCATGCTAAGTAGTTATATGCTTTCTTTTCATTGATACTGGTTATGAGCACAGAGTTAGTTCTTTGATCTAAAGTAAAACCCGATAATTTTGAGATGGCAAGCTATTCCTCTAAACACATATTTTTTCTGTTGAATGAAATTCCAGAAACACTTTGAAGTCATCAATCTTGACTATATTTATTTTAAACAGTGGGAATTATGGCCTATTTTCTGAGTTGCAATTTAGGTTTAGATTCTTTTTTTTTCTTACTCTTTTTCCAACTTTGATAGCTATTTTCTAAGAATTATGCATAACCTGAAATTATATATGACTAAAATATTGTCCAGCAGGAGTAAGGTCCTCAATTTGATCCTCAATACCACACACAAACACATAGACACGTGATTGAAATATTTGCTACTGAAAAAATAGATTATCAGGTCATTTTAGATGAATCAATGAGAAGTGGTTCTTGATTACATATCCCAATGTGCACCTAAATTGCTGTCCCATTGGAGTGGAAGTCAATATTTTCCCCTTTGTCTTCATTTACTTTATTCACTCCTACATTACCTGTTTCATCTCTTCCACCTAGCTCCAATTGCAAATTGCCTAAGTATTGGCTGACAGATAGAGACAGTAAAAAGAAAAAGACTCTCCTAAAGAGAAATGAACTAACATTCTTCATTTAAAGATTTTTTTTTAGAACAAATTCGTTTTGTTTTGTTTGTTTTATTTTGCAACACTGGGGATTAAAACATCTTGTATAGTAATCAAGCATGTTACCTGTTAGCTACAGCCCCAACTTCATTTATAATATCTGTGTAATACTAAGCTATTATATCCTCATTGGGCAGATAAAAGCATCCAAAGGACCTTTCAAAAATTGCACAACATTTCAAAACTAGCAAGAGACAAAATGGGAACAAAGCAACAGAAAACCTAAAAGGATGCCGGGTAGTGGTGTTGTATGCCTTTAATCCTAGCACTTGGGGGGCAGAGGCAGGTGGATTTCTGAGTTCGAGGCCAGCCTGGTCTACAGAGTGAGTTCCAGGACAGCTAGGGCTACACAGAGAAACCTTGTCTTGAAAAACCAAAAAAGAAAAAAAGAAAAAAAAAAAAAAGAAGAAGAAAACCTAAAAAGAAGTCACACTTCGCTCACATTATTTTTACCACAGGGCTCACCTTTATGGGATCATGGCTGACAGTTGACTATTCAAGCTAATAGTCACAATTATAACTGTAACTCTTAAAATTTCATCTTAATCATAACTTCTCAGTGTTATTTACAAGCAAGGTACATTGGATGTCAGATGTAATCTCAGCACAGGGAAGACAATGGGCAGGAATATCACGAATTCAAGCCCCAAAGCCTGCGTGATATCATTAGACCTTGGGTAAAAGTGTGCTATTTATAATTATATGTTTTCTCATGCACAGAATCTAGGTTTAAACACACGCGCACACACACACACACACACACACACACACACACACACACACACCAAGAAAGTAGAAGGAAAGGAATGTTAAGAAAGAAAATAAACCAAAATATGTTTTCTCTTATATGTAGAATCTAGCTTTAATGATATAGGAACATATTTATGTCATGAAAGCAAAAGGGGACTATCTGTGGGAGAAAGGTTCCAGTTTTCCCAGAAGAAACAGCAGTGAATGTGAGCAAAGTACAGTAATATGTACATATAAACGTGTCATAATGAATGTCACTATTTTTGTACACTAAATACAATTTAATATAAAGGTAATACACACAGACTCAAAGACAAAAGAAAGGGTGGCAAAACTTCTGAACTTCTAAGAAAATAGAGCACCAGCTCTCTGGGAAAATCTTCTGCAAAGGAATGGTTTATTTTTAATCTTTTAAAATGTATTTATATACATCTGTACCTGCAAGAGTTTCTGTGTATACTGTACACACAGGTGCCTTTGATGGCCAGAGGACGTTAGATTCCTTGGAAATGGATTTATAGGTAGTTATGAGCCGCCTGATGTGGGTGTTGGGAACCCAATCCCAGTTCTTCTCCAAGAGCTGTAACTACTCTTAATTGATAAGTTATCTCTCAGCCTTATTTTTAATTTTTTGGTTGTGTGACATGACTCAACCAAAAATAAAAGGGAATCTCCAGAAATAAAAAAATAAGAAAAGATGAGAGCAAACCAATAATGGATGCTTATGTTACAAAAGACCTAAGTCCTTCTGTACTTGCCAGTAACAATATTCAAAATTCAGAAAACACAACCCCTGAACACAGTTTTAAAAGAAAATTCAATATCAAAACACCTTGCCATTAAATGTGTGTGGTAGTTTGAATATGCTTGGCACATGGGAAGTGGCACTTTTAGAAGACATGGCCTTGTTGGAATAGGTGTGGCCTTGTTGGAAGTGTATCACTGTGTAGGTGGATTTTGGGGTCTTATGCTCAGGCTTTTCACCCAATGAGGAAAAGAGCCTCCTCTTGGCTGTCTGCAGAAGAGAGTCTCTCTCATAGTTGCCTTTAGATCAAGTTATAGATGTCTCTGCTCCTCCAGCACCATGTCTTCTGGCACATCGCCATGTTTCCTGCCATGATGATAATGGACTGAACCTCTGAAACTGTCAGCCAGCCCCAGTGTTTTCCTTTATAAGAATTGCCTTGGTCATGGTGTCTCTTCACAGCAATAAAACCCTAAGACAATATGAAAACAAACTTTATTTTTCTTTTTTCCTCCTTTTTATTTTCCATTTTCTTTTTTTTGAGACAGGGTCTCACTATGTAGCACTGGCTGTCCTGGAACTCCCTATGTAGAACAGGCTGGAGTCAAACTCACAGAGATCCACCTGCCTCTGCCTCCCAAGAGCTGGGAAAAAGGGCATGCATCACTACATGAAAACAATGCATGAAAAAATATTAAAGGTGTCAAAGAAAAAAAATAATAGATAAAAATAAAAAAGTATCTAATATATCTAACAACAGGCCTTTCAACAAGAAGAAACTGAAAATAATAAAAATACCTTTATAATGATGAGAAAATTGTCAAATTGGAAGTGTGAAACTAGCAAAGCAGTCATAATAAGACCAAAGTAACTATTAGGTAGTGATATAAATTTTAACAGCTTGGGAGCCCTTGAGGATATGCTGCCCCCTCATAATCAGCTTCGGAGCTTACCTCCTATTTCCCTGGTAACACTGTAAAGGGAAACATCACAATTTCCCTACTTAAGATTTAAAGTACCATATGAAAAGATAGAAATAACTGGGCTTTTTGAGGTCCAATGAGAGAAAGCTATTTTTCCATGGTCAAAAGAACAGAATTTGACCATGGGTTCAGAGAAGACATTGCAAACTACTCTAAATATTGCATGCTATTGTCTCCTCCTCTAAGAGTCAATCCAACTGTACCTGACAATCATGTATACAGGATTCTACTCCTCAGGAAAGTTCATTCACCTAATGAAGAAGTTTGAATAAAAATGTCCCCCAACAGGCTCATGTATTTGAATACTTAGTATCTAGTTGTTGGCACTATTTGGGAATATCATGGATATAGTGGAGTCTTGCTGGGGGAGTATACCACTTGGGGCAGGCTTTGAGAGTTCATAGCCCAGAGCCACTTCCAGTTCACATTCTCTGCTTCTTGTGGTTTTGTTGTTGGTTTGGTTTGGTTTGCTATTTGGGTTTTTGAGATAGGAGTATGTCTGTGGGTAGCCCTGGCTATTCTGGAACTCACTCTGTAGATCATGCTGGCCTCGAAATCACAGATGTTTGATTGCCTCTGCCTCCTGTATCCTGGGATTGAAGACATATGCCTCTGCTGCCAGCTGAGAAGTGATTTCTCATCTTCTTGCTTGTGCTGCTTGCTGTCAGGCCTGCTACCACCATGGTGGAGTTTTACCCCTCTAGAACCTTAAGCCAAAATGAATTATCTTTTATTAGTTGCTCTTTGTCATCTTATTTTGTCATAGCAGCAGAAAATTAGCTAGTAAGCCTGAAGACATACTAAGAAGGTAGGATGAAAAAGAATTATTTAATGAACTAATGTACTCATACTTCAAGAGGCCCCTCCTCTGATACAGCTGCTTACAGAGCTTCCACTATGAAGCACTGCAAAGCCTACCTGCTATTCTGAGTTATAATTTTAAAAAAGCACAAGTTTTGGATATTGTCCAGAATCTTAAGCATGCCTGCTTTGACATTCTGGACATTCTTGTCCTTTCTCTGAAGACACCCTGTTCCACCATGCACCTGTTTTCTGGGTACCACAGCTCAATCTGTGTGCTTTCTTGGATTCTAACTCAAAAAGGCATGGCTATCACTCTTCTTCTCCATCTCCTTCCCCACATCAGCTGTTGAAATCTACAGCTTGCTTGGCCTGTTAGTTTACCCTCAAACTATAATAAAAATTGGCCCTGAACTTCCTTCTGAGTCCATTTTAAATTTATCAACAATAGACTAAGAATTCACTAAAGGGAACTGTGTGATTCACTGCTAACATGATGATATTTCAAAAGCTGAATTATCTCTCACCAACAAACCACTACTAAAAGATATTCTAATGAATATGCTTAGAAACAATGAACTCAGAAGGAAAAGTCAGATTTAAGAAGGAATGACTTACAAGGAAATTAGAAGACATGGTCAATAGCAATAGACACTGGTTATTTGAAACAATATCTTATAATCTAGATAAGGAAGAAGGGAGACAAGAGGTAGCTCCCTATAGGAAGTAAGGACAAATCCCATGGTAGGTTATATGTTACTCACATAAATAGTGATTTGATAGTCTACAAAATCAATAAAATAAATAGAAAGAGTAGACAGAGGTGACCATGACATCCTGATTGGAAGAGTAATACACAGTCAATTCCTTGGTTGGGCCCAGGAGGTTTTCAAAGAGAGTGTAGGTCACCTTTGGCTCAGCCTATGACACATTCCTAAATGACCAATGTTAAAAAAAGATTACCTTAGTCTCTCCATCCAATTCCTGCCATAAAACTCCTAAAAGGCCACTGGGCAGGACAGCACAGTAATATTTCTTACTTGTAGGCCTTCCTGTTTTCAAGAGCTGTTCTCAATTATCCTTGATAAATCTATATTTGTCCTGTCCACTCCTTGCCTATGTTTCCTTGTTTTTCTTGGTGATGAGACAATGAAAGCAGAATATACTGTCATTGGGTCATTTGGGTAACTTGATCACATGACACCCTACCTCCCTGAATTAAGTTCATCAAAAGCAGAGAACTGCCCTGTCACTCTAAAACATTCATACCAGGAGCACAATAATAGACAACAGCAACAAGTAAGATGGCAGATAGAGTAGTAAATAAGTATTATTAGTTCTTATTCATTTTTAGAAGAGTATAGATATTTATTAGTATAGACATTTGTGGTCAAAAATGCATGTTAAAAATATAACAGTAAGAGAAGAATAATGTTTAAAAATTAGAATAAATCAGCTGTTATCAAGCCAAAATTACTGAAAGTAAGAGAATAAGAGAAAAGTGGAAAAGTACAATAACCTATATTAGTAAAAAAATATATTCAAATATATCAGTAAATGCAATAAATGCAAGTAACCTCAAAAGAAGCTTTTCATGTCAGGTTTAAAAATACAATTTGTTATTAAGAACAAAAAAATAATCTTTCTTATTATTTCCACTATATACAGCTAAAATCTTACCTACTATGTTGATTAATTTTTCTTACCTGACACAAACTATAGTCGTCGGAAAAGAAGGAACCTGAATTGAGACTTTTCTTCCATTACATTAGACTATAGACAAGGCTGTAGGGGACAGCGCCACTGTGGGCAGTGTAATTCCTTGGAAGGTAGTCCTCAGGTATACCAAAAGGACAGCTGAGTGTAAACCTGGAGAACAAGCCAGTAAGCAGCAAACCTCTATGGTCTCTGCTTCACTTCTGCCTTGACTTCTTTCTCTCACTTGCCTTTATGATGGGATGCAAAGTGAAATGAACAATACCCTCTCCTCCCCAACTTGCTGTTGGTCACAGTGTTTCAACACAGCAATAAAAAGCAAACTGAGATACATACATTATACATAAAATAAATAAATGACCTGAAAAGAAGGAAGAAGAATTTAGACTTTGGGGTCCAAGAAATGGCAGTATGTCAGCAGTTTCTGTAAATATTCTTGTCATACTTGGTACTGAATAAGTTGACAGTTCTGAAACAATAGTTTTGTGAAAAGCTCTAACAAAGGCCAATCTCACTATTCAAAAGTCTAGTATGGGGCATCCTGACAAGACAGAAACATTTAGATAGACAATCACTACTGTAGCCAAACAATATAAAACAAGCTGTGGCCTTGTCCCCATTTCTTCTATAAAAGGCCAAGTAGAGAGCTTCAACTTCCATTTTTTCTCTAGGCTCTAACAATACAGCTTAAAACATTCTTCTGGGTAGTGTCAGACAAGACCAAGCAGGAAAGTACAACTTTCATCTATAATGTGATAAGGTAGCTGCTCCCTGACAATGGTGAATGCAGAGATCACAACAGGAGTTTATGAGAAAAAAAAGATGACCCTGTTCCCTGTAGAAGCCACCTCCTGTAGGCAGTCAGGAACTGCAGTAGAACAATAGAGACATTATCCAACCCAAAAAACTCTCAACCCAAAGTTTATCCTGTCTGCAAGAAATGCAGGCATGGGGGATGGAGCAGAGACTGAGGGAATGACCAACCAATAATGGGCCCAACTTGAGAGTCATCCCATGAGGCAAGTACCAATCCATAACACTGTTAATGATATTCTGTTATGCTTGTAGACAGGAGCCTGTTGTCCTCTGAGAGGCTTCACCCAGCAGCTGACTCAGTCAGATGTAGACACCCACAGCTAAAAAGTAGATGGAGCTTGGCGCCTCTTATGGAAAAATAGGAGAAAGGATTGTGGGTGCCGAAGGGAATAGGAACTCCACAGGAAGACCAACAGAGTCAACTAACCTGAACTCTTGTGGCTCTCACAGTCTGAACCACCAACCAAAGAACACACATGGGCTAGACCTAGGGTTCTATGTACATATGTAAGAGATATACAGCTTGGTCTTCATGTGGGTCCTAAACAATTGGCATGGAGTCTATCCTAAAAGCTGTTGCCTGCACATGGGATATATTCTTCTAGCTGGGCTGCTTTGTCTGGCTTCACTGGGAGAGAATGTGCCTAGCCTCAGAGAGACTGGAAGTGCCAGGGTGGTTGGATACCCAGGGGCCCCCATCTGCCCAGAGGAGAAGGGGAGGGGGAGAGGGGAAAGATAATGGGAGGAGGTGGGAGGGAGGGGGTGCAGTGAGTGGGATATAAAGTGAATAAGTAAAAAAATAAATTAATTAAGAAAATGACCTTGTTCCATTGGGTATATGGTACCAAAGGAAACTAAGTGGAAAGTAAAAACTTTCACCTCTAGCCAGTCAGTGGTCATGGAACTATTCTCACTATGGTGTCATTGAAGATCAGCTGGAGAGACATTAGATATGTCATGCTAAAGCCTAGGTATGAAATGGAACTCTCATACCTAGCCAGCATTAACAAATGCAACCCCTCATGAATATCAAGAGCCTAAGAACTGCAGAGAGGACTCAGCAGTTAAGAGCGCATACTGCTCATGTAGATGGCCATTAGGAGCCATTTAAACACTGAAACCACAAAATTGTCAATCAATAAATGGACTAATGAAGTGAATAGAAAATACTCAAAATAAGAAACACAAATACATAATAAATCATTTTCAAATGCTAAACATCCTTAGGCATCAGGAAAATGCAAGTTAAAATGACTTTGAGTTTGCACATAAACCTAATAGCTATTGCCAAGAAACAAAGGCTGGTTAGAAACCCTTATCTACCGCTGGTGAGAATATAAAATTGGCTACTATAAAATTTCCTGTGGAGGTTCCTCAAAGAATGAAAAATAGAACTACCTCATGGCCCTATATATACCACTCCTGAGCATCTACACCACAGAGAATGGCATTACCACTCCAGGTTTATTGCTCTAGTCACAACAGCCAGAAAATGGAACCAGTGTAAACTCAGTATTTGATTCATTGTGCTGACCTAGTCTCAGAAAAACAAAATGACAGGTTCTCTTTCATATGCTGATTCTAACTTTTAATGTTTGCATGTATGTAAATGATTGCAAGCATGCTGGTAGATGCTAGGTACAAGACTAGGAGAGGGGAACGAGATATTTATGAGGGGAAGTTAAAGGTCTCATGTGAAATAAAAATTGAAAGAAAGTTACTGGTTGGGGGTAAGGGTTGACGGGGAGTGAAATATAGTAGAAAGGGGGCAGAAAAGTGTATTTCGTCTGAAAAATCCCATAATGAAACCAACTTCTTTAGAAGCTAAAACTACATTTTAAAAACACAATAGAAATAAGAGAATGAAAGTTATAACCCACAGAATGGGGAAATATCTTAGTTACTTTTATATTGCTATGAGAAAACACCATGACCAAGGCAAATTATAAAATAAATAATTTATTTGGAGCTTACAGTTTAATACCTCCTCCAAATACATGTCTCAATCCTTCCCCAAAAGTTCTCCCAACTGAGGATCAAATATTCAAATATATGAGGCTATGGAAGCCATTCTCAATCAAACCACTATGTTCTACTCTATAGATCCCATAGTCTCTTGGCCATTTTGTAATACAAGATGCACTTAGTCCAACTTCAAAAGTCCCTAAATTATTTCACAGTATAAACACAATTTAGAAGTCTTCATCCTCTATTAAATAAAAAAAAAAAATCAAGTTGCTTACTTCTAACATACAATGGCATAGAACATACATTACCATTCCAAAAGCGAGGAATTGAGACATAGTGAAGAAATACTGAACTGAAGTAAAACTGAAACCTGGCAGGGAAAACTCCAAATCCTGTAACACCATGTCTGATGTCAAAGACTTACCTCCATCCTTACAGTTTTGGTGACCATAAAACACTTCTCTCTCAGGCTAGTTCCTTTCTCTGTCTATAGCTCTCTGGCAGATATTCCATGGTTCTGTCCTCTCCAACTTTTGGGCATCTCCAACACATTCCAATCTTTACTTTTAAAGACTCATATAGTGGCCTCAGATGACCTCCATGTAGTGATTCCCTGTCACATACCTGGCCTCAAGGACTCTATGTAATTGTGAAGGAAGGCTCAAAAAACCCATTTACTAGTGTATCCTTCATAATCCTAGAGCCAATACCATATGGGTGATACTGACAAGTTTGGCAACCAAATAAAGGTGAACACCCTTGAATCACACTTGCATAACCTTCCCTTTATTGTTAAATTTTAGGAAGAATATGCCTCAGGCCTCTCCTTTTTATATGTTGGAAAATTAGCTGGGTGGAGTCTTGCCCTGATGACACCCTTCCATTTATTCCATTTTGAAACAGGCCTTTCTTTAATCTCCTCATCTCTTTTAGCACAATCCTTGTTTCCAAACTTAAATTTACTTACATTCTTTTTGTGATTCAAACTGTACATTTTGGTTTTTTTTTTTTTTTGTTTATTTGGTTTGATTTGGTTTTGGTTTTTCAAGACAGAGTATGTCTGTATAGGTCTATCTCTCTGGAACTCTGTAGACCAGAGAAGCCTTGAACTCACAAAGATCTGCTTGCCTCTACCTCCAAAGTACTGGGATTATGGCATGTGTCACAACTGCCTGGCTACATTTTGTTTTTGTTTTGCTTTTTTTCCTCAATTGATCTTTTTCATTGTAGATCAACATAAGATTACTAATACTCATTCAACAGTGTCAATATTGGACTGTCTCGAAATTTCCTCTGTCAAGGAAATTAACCTATTACTTCTAAGTGTTGCCTCAGGCAGATTCCTTTTATTTTTTTATAACCTTCTCAAATACTGCTTTATTTATTTATTTATTTATTTATTTATTTATTTAGATATTTACTTAACTTACATTTCAAATGTTTTCCCCTTTCCAGGGCTCTCCTTTGGAAACCCCTTATCCCATCCCCCCTACCCTTGCCTCTATGAGGGTACTCCCCCACCCACCACCCATTCCTGTCTTCCCTCCCTGGCTTTCCCCTATACTGGGGCATCTAACATCCTTAGACTGAAGGGCCTCTCTTCTATCTGATGGCCAACAAGGCCCTCCTCTGCCACATATGTGGCCAGTACCATGGGTCCCTCCATATGCATTCTTTGGTTGGTGGTCCAGTCTCTGGAAGCACCAGGGGGCCTGAACACTTGACATTGTTGCTCCCTCCCCATGGGTCTGCAAACTCCCTCAGCTCCTTCAGTCCCTTCTCCAACTCCTCCATCTGGGACCCCATGCTCAGTCCAACAGTTGCTGTGAATTGAATCATGGGTGTTCTGAACTTTTGGGTTAATATCCACTTATCAGTGAGTACATACTGTGTTTGTTCTTTTGTGACTGAGTTACCTCACTCAGGACGATATCCATCCATTTGCCTGTGAGTTTCATGAAGTCATTGTTTTTAATAGCTGAGTAGT
>JADRCH010007448.1:1977206-1997508 GCA_019843965.1 Rhynchomys soricoides
GAATCTTGGGTATTCTGAACTTTTGGGCTAATATCCACTTATCAGAACAAAAATCCACTTATCAGTGAGTACATACTGTGTTTGTTCTTTTGTGACTGAGTTACCTCACTCAGGACGATATCCATCCATTTGCCTGTGAGTTTCATGAAGTCATTGTTTTTAATAGCTGAGTAGTATTCCATTGTGTAAATGTACCACATTTTTTGTATCCATTCCTCTGTGGAGGGACATTTGGGTTGTTTCCAGTTTCTGGATATTATAAATATGGCTACTATGAACATAGTGGAGCATGTGTCCTTATTACATGTTGGAGCATCTTCTGGGTATATGCCCAGGAGTGGTATAGCTGGATCCTCAGGTAGTACTATGTCCAATTTTCTGATTTCCAGATTGGTTGAGTTTATTTTCTAGCACATCTGGGTCAACCTTCAATCTTTCCCTCAAGGCGAGTGACGAGAAGGCAACCCCGAATGGCTATTACAAGTAGTTTTTATACTTTTTTATCTTTTTGGGGGGTAGGGGGGTATTTTCTTTATTTACATTTCAAATGTGTTCCCCTTTCCAAGTCTCCCCTTCGGAAATTGCCTGTTCCCTCCCCTTCCCCTTGCCTCTATGAGAGCATTCCCCCACTTACCCACTACTGTCCTCCTGGCATTCCCCTATACTGGGGCATCGAACACCCTCAGGTTAAAGGGCCTCTCCTCCCACTGGTGTCCAGAGGCACAGTTTACATCAGCAAGGTTACAGTTCAAATTTATTGCCTAAGCATATTGACCTTTAAATCTATTGGTTAGCAAGCATGAAACACATTTGAATTCTCACTGGGACTTTCCAGAGGATCGGGTAACTATCAGTCAGTATATTCTGAGAAAATTTTACTCAAGAGTGTTTAAGTGGGTGGAGAATGGAACTTGGCCTAGCCTTGACCACAGGCAAGATGGGAAAGATGTAAGGTGGGTGTGAGACTGAAAAAGCCCTTAGGGTCCCTCATTTCCCCCTTTTTCTTGTACAAGCTCTAATCCTGGAGCAATGTTCAGGGGTACTGTGTAACTAACTCATATTTTTCAGGTCCTGTACTCAGGGTCTCATATTGTTGGCTTAGGATCATTAGCTGTACTGCTTCTATTTTGTCTTTTATGAAGGCTATAAGCTTGTTCAATATGCAGAGTCCAAAGGTCAACAATAGCAGAACAATTATGGGTCCTAACAAGGTGCTTAACCAAGGGGAGGTGTTAAACCAAGACTCAAACCAGCCCTGACTCTGTTCTCTTTCTTTCTTCCACTTGGCTAGCTGTTGTGGATTGCCCTGGAGCTTTTTGTATTCTAATTCTATCCTCCTGTGAGGGGCTTTAGACAAGGAATGAGTTATACCTGTGACTGCTTGTGAACCAATCCCCTAATGAATAAAAGAGCCAATCACTGGGTGCTTAGGGAGACTTCTGGGTTGGAGGGGAAATGAGAGAAGGAGGAGAGAGAAAGAGGTGCCTTTTGGAATGGGGACAGCATGTAGTAGGTAAGATGTAGCTACTAAAGTCTCCTGGTATCATGGCAGATCCGAAAGGATTCACCACTAGAGGAATCAGACTTTGATAGGGTTTACAAGATTACCATTAGTTGATGCATCCAGAGGTTGAGTTATCATTGTTTCTGAACTAAGTTGGTGTTGTGTTTTCCTTCACATGGCATCTCATCTGGGTTCCAGAGAGAAAGGTACAGCAGCAAAGTATGGGTTTGCCTGATGTGCACCATAGAGGCCATGGGGTATTGAAGCATGGGGCTGGCATGGTAGTGACCCACCAGTGGGAACCTAGTGAGCTGGGTGGAGAGATCATGGAGCTCTGAGTCAGAACTCCATGAGATGAAAGCAGGTCAGCCATTGCCTGCCAGTGCATGGCTGGCCAGCCTGCCAGGATGAGAGAACCAGGATACAGTGCAGGAACATGCCACATACATTCCTTCCTTTTTAATAATTCTGGCAACAGCTACCCTTTCTCTCACCTTGGCCATTGGATCTTTAACTACTCCCAGAATGGTCTCCAGTATGTGCTTCCTGATGTTTCATACCCCCAGGTAGCACAGGAAAAGTGGTTGCTCCCCCCCCACACTGATGGGCCTGCTCTCAGGCAGATTCTTAGGATGTGGGTAAAAAGCAGCCATACTCTTTTTTAAAAAAAATTTTAAAAGATTTTTATTGGATATTTACATTTCAAATGTTTTCCCCTTTCCGGGGGGAAAACCGCTATCCCATCCCCCTTGCCTCTATGAGGGTGTTTCTCCACCCACCCCACCCACCCACTCTTGTCTTCCCTCTCTAGCATTCCCCTACACTAGGGCATCAAACACCCTTAGGCCCAAGGGCCTCTCCTTCCACTGATGGCCAACAAGGCCTTCTGCCACTTATGTGGCCAGCACCATGGGTCCCTCTTTGGTTGGTGGTTCAGTCTCCAGGAGCTCCAGGGGTGTCTGGCCAGTTGACACTGTTGCTCCCTCTATGAGGCTGCAAACCCCCTCATCTCCTTCAGTCCCTTCTCCAACTCCTCCATTTGGGACCCCATGCTCAGTCCAATGGTTGGCTGCGAGCATGCACCTCTGTATTTGTCAGGCTCTGCCTGAGCATTTCTGGAGACAGCTTATCATGCTTCCATCAGCAAGTACTTCCCAGCATCCACAATAACATCCAGGTTTGGTGGCTGTATATGGGATGTATCCCTAGGTGGGGCAGTCTCTGGATGGTAGCCACACTCTTTACCTAAGCATGTTAAGAACATATTGTAGTACAACTGCTAATACTGTTGCCCTCTGAAACCTCTTGCTCTATGCCTCTATAACCTCCAGTGCTCTCAGCTCCTACCACAATGACCCATTAAGCCCTTCTTACAGCATTAAACTACTCTCCTAGTATTAAGTATGAAAGTTTTCTACATTCCTCAAAGAACCTGCATAGTCGGGTCTTTCACAGCAATAGCCCAATTCTTGTCATCCACTTCTGTATCAGTTAGTTTTCTATTAGTGTTAAAAGGCATCATAATTAAAGCAACTTATAGAAGAAAGAATGCATTGGGAGCTTATAGTTTCAGAAGATTAGAGTTCATGACCATTATGGTGGGAAATGTGGCAGCAGACAGCTAACCAAGGTGCTAGTGCAGTGGTTACATACTCACAGCTTGTGACAGAAAAAAATAATAGTAAGGCATGGGGAAGAGGATTGGTGAGGAAATGGAGGAAGAAGAGGGAGATGGAGAGAGACATAGTATGGGGAGAGGCTTTTTAGAACCTCAAAGCTTGCTCCCAGTGGCACACCAACTACAATAAGGTCACAACTTCTAATATTTCCCAAACAGTTCCAACAACTGGAAACCATGTACATGGATATATAAGGCTATGAGGGTCATTCTCATTCAAAACACCTTAGAGGGTAATGTTTTGATACTGATACCTATGTACGCATGGAAGATAGGTTCAATCTCATGTTCACTATAGTACTACTCACGATAGTAGTGAAATAGACACAGCTATATACAATGGGACACTATCCAACCAATACGAATTGATATCCTAACTGGGTGTGGTGGTGCATGTGTTTAATAACAGCAGAGAAAGGTGAATCTCTGTGAGTTCCAGGTTCCAGGACAGCCAGAACTACCCACCTGACTCCACCAAAAGAAGAAACAAAGAAAGAATAGAAAAATAAGAGAAGAGAAGGGAAGGGAAGAGAAGGGAGGGGAGGGGAGGGGAGGGGAGGGGAGGGGAGGGGAGGGAAGGGAAGGGAAGGGAAGGGAAGGGAAGGGAAGGGAAGGGAAGGGAAGGGAAGGGAAGGGAAGGGAAGGGAAAGAACTCTAAGGGGCTGGTGAGATGGCTCAGCAGGTAAGAACACTGGCTACTTTGCCAGAAGATCTTGGTTCAATTCGCAGGACCCACTACAGCTCACAACTCCCCTGTAACTTCAGTTTCAGGGGATCTAACACCCTCACACAGACATACATGAAGGGATGTTTGGTTTTGTCACTGCAGCATTTGGCATCCAATGAGATGATCATGTTGGGTTTTCTTCTTTCAGTTTATTTATATGGGAGATTATAATTACTGATTTTCATATGTTCAACCATCCCTGAATCTCTGTGATGAAGCCTACATGATCATGGTGAGTTTTCTTAGTCAGGGTTTCTATTCATACACAAACATCACAACCAAGAAGCAAATTGGGGAGGAAAGGTTTTATTGAGCTGACACTTCCATGCTGCTGTTCATCACAAAAGGAAGTCAGGACTGGAACTCAAGCAGGTCAAGGAGCAAGAGCTGATGCAGAGGCCATGGAGGAATGCTGCTTACTGGCTTGCTTGCTTCTCCTGGCTTACTCAGCTGACTTTCTTATAGAGCCCAAGACTATCAGCCCACAGATGATACCACTCACAGGAGACCCTCCCCCCCTTGATCATTAATTGAGAAAATGCCTTACCGCTGGATCTCATGAAAGCATTTTCTCAACTGAAACTCCTTTCTCTGTGATAACTCCAGCTTGTGTCAAGTTGACACACAAAACCAGCTAGTACAATTGACCCCTTGTCAACTTGACACACAAACACATCACCAATAAGCCTCAACCCTTACTTCCTTATTCATCCCCAAGATCTAAATAACTTTAAAAGTCCCACAGTCTTTGCAAATTCTTACATATTAACATTTCAGTCCCTTTTAAACATCCAATCTCTTAAAATTCAAAGTCTTTTAAAAATTCAGTCTCTTAACTGTGAGCTCCACTAAAATACCTTCTTCCTCCAGGAGGGAAAATAGATTAGGCCACAGTCACAATCAAAAACAAAACCAAACTCCAACTGTCCAATTACTAGGATCCATTCACAATCTTCTGCATTCCTCCAAGGGTTTGAGTCACTTCTCCAGCTCTGCCCTTTGTAGCACACACTTTGTCTTCTAGACTCCAGATGCCTGTAGTCCACTGCTGCTACTGTTCTTGGTGGTCATCTTATGGTACTGGTATCTCCAAAACACTGCTGACCTCCACTGCAACTAGGCTTTACCAACAGCGTCTCATAGGCTCTCTTCATGGTGCCAAGCCTCATCTCCTTCGCATGACCCCTTCAGTCCTAGGCCATCAATTGCAACTGAGGGTTCACCAGTGGCCTTCCTCAGCCTCTCACAGTGCCCAGGCCTCAACTCCTTTGTATGATCCCTTCAGTCCTGGAATTGCAACTGAGGCTGTACCTTCACCAATGGCCTTCCACGCCCTCTCACAGTACCCAGGACTCAGCTGCTCTTCATGATGCCTTCAGGCCTTCAAAACCTGTACCACCTGGGTGACTCTTACACATTACCAAGTCCAGCCACATCACAACCCTGGCTATTTTAGATATGAATCCCCTGTTAGATACATAGCTAACAGGTATTTTTCTCCTCTTCTTTGTACTGTCTCCTCACTCAAATTATTGTCAACTTTACTATGCAAAAGACTTTTAAGTTGAAGAAGTCCCATTTGTCAGTCATTGGATATTTCTTGAACAAGTGGAGTTCTATTCCTACGCTTTTCCTGTTTATATATTAAAGTATTTTAATTTTTTCTCTAACAATTTTAGCTTCAAATATTAAACTGAGGTCTTTGATCTATTTGCAGTTGTTTTTTATTCAGAGTAAGAGATAGAGATCTAGTTTCATCTTCTCTGTGTGGATACCTAATTTTCCCAGTATCATTTCTTGAAACAGCTATCTTTTCTCATGTGTATTTGTTTGATACATTATCTACATTTCAAATGTTTCCCCTTTCCATGTCTCCCCTTTGGAAACCCCTTATCCCATCTCCCCTCTCATTGCCTCTACGACTGTATTCCTCCACCCACCCACCCACTCTCGTCTTCCCTCCTTGGCATTCCCCTGTACTGGGGCATCTAACACCCTCTGGCCCAAGGGCCTCTCCTCCCACTGATGGCCAACAAGGCCCTCCTCTGCCACATATGTGGCCAGTACCATGAGTCCCTCCATATGCATTCTTTGGTTGGTGGTCCAGTCTCTGGGAGCACCAGGGGGCTTGAACAGTTGACACTGTTGATCCCTCCCCATGGGGCTGCAAACTCCCTCAGCTCCTTCAGTCCCTTCTCCAACTCCTCCATCTGGGACCCCATGCTCAGTCCAACAGTTGCTGTGAATTGAATTATGGGTGTTCTGAACTTTTGGGCTAATATCCTCTTATCAGTGAGTACATACTGTGTTTGTTCTTTTTTGACTGAGTTACCTCATTCAGCAGCCCCATGGAGGGAGCAACAGTGTCCACTGGCCTGACCTCCCGACACTCCCGGAGACTGGATTACCAACCAAAGAATACACATGGAGGGACCCATGGTGCTGGCCACATATGTGGCAGAGAAGGGTCTTGTTAGCCATCAGGGGGAGGAGAGGCCCTTGGGCCTGAGGGTGTTAGATGCCCCAGTATAGGAGAATACTAAGGAGAGAAGACAAGAGTGGGTGGGTAGGTGGATGGGGGAATACCCTCATAGGGGCAGGGGAGGGAGGAGGGAATAGGGAGGTTCCAAAGGGAAGATCTGGAAAGGGGAAAACATTTGAAATATAAATAAAGTATTAAAAAATAAATATTAATTGAAAATTGATCTCAGGCTTAAACATAAAATATAAACTACATAATTTAAAAATGTGGCTCAGGGTTGGGTAAAGAGTTCTTAGATTTGACGCCAAACACATATGCCATAGAAAGAATAATTTAGGTCTGGGGAGATGGTTCAGTAGGTTAAATGTATCATATAAGCATGAGGAACTGAATTCAATCCCTCAGAATATACATGATTTCTTCTTCTCTTTTTGAAAATCCAGGCATGATGGTATGTCCTCATAATCCTCATACTAGACACATAGAGTCAGGAGGATTCTTCCATTTTTTTGGCCAGGTAACTAAGCCAAATTGATGAACTCCAGGAGCAGTAAAAGACCTTTCCTAAAAAAATGAGACAGAGATCTGGAAAGATGGCTCAGAGGTTTAGAGCTCTGGCTGCTCTGGATGTCCTGAGTTAAATTTCCAGCAACCATATAGTGGCTCATATCCATCTATAATGAAGTCTGGTGCCTTCTTCAGGCCTGCAGCCATACATGCAAGCAGAACACTGTATACATAATAAATATATAAATCTTTTTTTAAAAAATGAGGTGAGAGCAATTAAAGAAGACATTCCACATTGTCTCTCCATTTTCTACCACACATGTACATAAAAACACATAAACAAATACACATGAACACGCCAAAAAGAAAAAAATGTGCTGTAATGGCTAATCCCTGTAATACCAAAGAATCCTAAGTAAAAGTTCAAGGCCAACTTGGCCTGCATAGTGAGTTGTTTAAACTGTCCTACTTTCTTTGTCTGAAGATATGCAAGCCCAAAGAAAACACATACACATTATATATCTAACAAAAGACTAAGATGTAGAATTTATTTTGTTTTCTTGGGGTTTTGTTTGTTTGTGGTTTTTTTAGACAAGGTTTCTCTGGGAATTCTTGACTGTCCTGGAATTCTTGTTATAGACCAGGCTGGCCTCCAACTCACAGAGATCTGTCTCCCTGTAAGTGCTGGGATTAAAAGTGTGTGCCACCCCTGTAAGTTTAGAATTTGTAAAGAATTCTAAAAACTCATTAGCAACAAACAAACAAACAAACAAACAAAATCCAACATGAGCTTAGGGGATGGATCAATTTGTAGAGTGCCCTTTATAAATATAGGGCACTGAGTTCAATATTCATAACTACTCATGAGCCTAAGGATGTAAACAAAGGTTACCATATCTGGGAGAACAGAAACTTGAGAGTCTCACAACTCCTCCCTAGCAATATAAAAAGGAGTAAAGAACTGCTAGGAACTTCTTTTGGGTATATGCCCAATAGTAGTATAGCAGTATCTTCAGGTAGAACTATTTCCAATTTTCTGAGGAACCACCAGATTTATTTCCAAAGTGGTTGTACCAGCTTGCAATCCCATCAGCAATAGAGGAGTGTTCCTCATACTCCACATCCTCTCCAGCATCTATTGTTCTAATCAGAATAGTTAAGTTTTTGAACTTAACTATTCTGATTGGTGTAAGGTGGAAGCTCAGGGTTGTTTTGATTTGCATTTCCTCAATCACTAAGGATGTTAAACATTTCTTTAGGTGCTCCTAGGCCATTCGAGATACCTCAGTTGAGAATTCTGTGTTTACCTCTGTACCTATTTTTTAATTGGGTTATTAAGAATTTTGGAGGTTAGCTTCTTGAGTTCTTTATATATTTTAGATATAAGCCCTCTATCAGATGTAGGGTTGATGAAGATCTTTTCCCAATCTATAGCTTGCCAATTTTCCCTATTGACTATGTCTTTTGCCTTACAGAAGTTTTTCAGCTTTATGACATTCCATTTATCAATTATTGATCTTAGAGCCTGAGCCACTGGAGTTCTGTTTAGGAAATTTCCTCCTGTGCCAATGATTTTGAGGCACTTTCCCACTTTCTCTTCTATTTGATTCAGTGTATCTGGCTTTATGTTGAGGTCTTTGATACACTTGGACTTTAGCTTTGTGGAAAGGGGATGGGGGGATGGGATGGAGTATTTGCAGAGGGGAGACCTGGAAGGAGGACAATATTTGAAATGTAAATAAATGAAATAATAAAAAACAATAAAGTGAAAAGCATAGTTTTTTATAAAAACAAACTGCTAGACTCTGGACTACAGAAATGCAGAAAAGATAGTCTAACTAGCTAAGCTGTCTACAACTGGTGCAGAGATAGTTCTCATGATTTTTCACATGTTAGAGTGTGCTATCTGGTGATGAAGCTGCTTTTAAGTCATCCATACTCCATGATAATAACCCCCATGTACATACCTGTTAGTACCCCCCAAAATTCATTGGTTTTATATATATAACCTCCATAGTGGCATATATCTGCAATCCCAGTACTAGGTAGGAGGACAGAAATGAGAAGGTCCTTGGGGTTCACTGTTCAACTAGTCTAGCCTAACTGGTGTATTCTAGACCAATGAGAGATCCTCTCTCAAAGAATGTAGATGGCATTCCTGATGAGGCCTCCATATACATGTATTAACATGCAAACCCCCATTCTCACCCCACCACTATGCTGGCTATTTTAGGTCAAATTGACACAACTGTAGTTATCAAAGAGGAGGAGGGAGCCTGAACTGAGAAAATGCCCCCATTAGACTGGGCCACTGGGAAGCCTGTAGGGCATTTTCTTAATAAGTGATTGATGTGGAAGAATCTAGCCCATTGTGGTGGTGCCACCCTTGGGCTGGTGGTCCTGGGTTCTATAAGAATGCAGGCTGAGCAAGCCATAACGAACAAGCCAGTAAGCAAAATTTTACCATAGCCATCAGGAGCTGTGGGGGTTTGCATGTGAATGAATGTATGTGGAAGCCTCTGCAGTTCCTGCCCTTCTTGAATACCTGTTATGACTTTCTCCAATGATGAACAGTGCTCTAGTTTTATGTCAACTTGACACAAGCTAGAGTTCTCTGAAAGGAGGGAACATCAATTAAGAAAATTCCTACATAAGATCCAGTTTTAGGATATTTTCTTAATTAGTGAATGATAGGAGAGGTTCCTGTCTGTTGTGTGGGTGGTGCCATCCCTGGCTTGGTGCTCCTGGATTCTATAAGAAAGCAGGATGAGTAAGCCATGAGGAACAACCCAGTAAGCAGCACCCCTCCATGGCTTCTGCATCAACTCTTGCCTCCAAGTTTCTACTTTGTTTGACTTCCTGCCCTGACACTTGCTTTGATGATGAAGAGCACATGATGAAGTGTTAGCCAAATATATCCTTTTCTCCCCAATTTTCTTTTGGTCATGCTGTTTCAGCACACCAATAGTAACTCTAACTAAGACACACACTAAATAGCAACAAAACAAAACAGTAGAAAGTATGGGAAAGAAATAAAATTTCACCAAAGATAATATACTGGCATGTGCAAATCAAAAGCATAGTGAGATATGATTATAAGCTGTCAAAAATAATGGCAACTCCCTAAAGATTAGCAAGGATTCAAAGAAAGTATAGTTTCTGCATTGCTGGTGGGCTTTTAAAATGGTTTTGTAACTAAACTGTGTTAATTTTCTTCCTGAACTGACTGTATAACTACTATATGCACCAGAAATTGCATCTATTACAAGAAATGAAAACTTACCTTTGTACAAATACTATGCACAAATGTGAATAGTGGTGTTACTCATAATGGTAAAAAACTAGAAAAAGTCAGACACTTTCAGTGGACAAATGGTTAGGCAAACTGTGGTACATTCACACCAAAGATTAAAATACAACTTAGCTACAGAAAGAAATTAACATTACCTCTCATCTCTGAAGATGGCCACTACTCAAAATATACAAACAGAAAATAAAGTGTTGATGAGGATATAAAGACATTAGGTTCCTACGTAACTGTGAGATGTTGTGGGAAATATTACAAATGAGTACAAAAAAGAAAAAATGAGTACAGCGAGTTCCTATGCTAGACCCTGCTACTCTCTGCCCCGGTGGGCGGGCCAGCCATGCGATGGTGGGCAATGGCTGACCTGTTTTTATCTCGAGGAGACTCTGACTCAGAGATCCAGAATCTTTCCACCCAGCTCACTAAGTTCCCACTTGTGGATTGTTACCATGCCAGCCTCATGCTTCAAAACCCCCATAGCCTTTGTAGTGTACCTCAGGCAAACCCATGTTTTTGCCACCATACGTTTCTCTCTGGAACCCAGATGAGCCGGCACATGAAGTAAAACACTAACATAGTTCAGAAACAACAGTAACTCAATCGCTGGGCACAACAATTAAAATCCTAATCTTGTAAGCCTTATTAAATCTAAATCCTCTGGAGGTGAATCCTGACAGACCCACCATTGAAACCGGGAGGCACTAGTAGTTACATCTTGTCCTCATGCTATCCATGTCCTCTCTCTCCTGTTTCCTCTCTTCCCCATCCAACCTGGAAGTCCCTCCTACTTGCCCAGTAATTGGTTCCTTTATTCATTAGGGGATGGTTTACAAGAAGTCACCTGAGTATGTGACTCACTCCTTGTCTGCAGCCCCTCCCAGGAGAGCAGAATTAATATCAAAATACAAACAGCACCAGGCCCATCCACAAGAGTGAGAATGTAAAGTGATGCCACAGTTATGGAAGTGACAGTGTTAGTACTTTTAAAAAATCAGAAAGTGCTTCCAATAATCACTCTGGGACTATAAACATGCAGAATTAACAAAAGTGTGTCTTAGAAAAATATTTACATATCGATGTTCATAACAACATTGTTCACAATTGCCAAGAAATGAAGTATCTCATATGTTCATCCAAAGATAAACTAAATGTTATATACATATATAACTGGAATATTATTCCATTTTTAAGGAAAGAAATACTGTCATATGCTACCATGTGGGTAAATCTTAAGGACACCATGTCATGTGAAATAAGGTCATCCCTCAAATACAAATATTGCATGGTTCCTGATGTGATGTATCTAAAACAGTCAAATGCATAGCTACAAAGAACTGAATAGTCATTATCAGGAACCAGAATGGGAATTAGGAGTTATTTAATGAATACAATTTATTTTCACAAGATGAAAATATGGAGAAGTTAGGCATGGCCCCTGGGTTGAGGGTTGGGGTCACCCACCCTTCTCAAATATTTCAACTCAGAATTGTTCCTGTCTAAAGAAAATACAGGGACAAAGAGTAGAGCAGAGACTGAAAGAAAAGCCATTCAGAGACTGTCTCATCTGGGGATTCATCCCATATGCAGCCACCAAACCCGGTCACTATTGCTGGTGCCAAGACGTGCTTGCTGACAGGAGCCTGATATAGCTGTCTCCTGAAAGGCTTTGCCAGAGCCTGACAAATACAAAGGCAGATGCTCATAGCCAAACATTGGACTGAGCACGGGGACCCCAATGGATGAGTTAGGGGAAGGACTGAAGGAGATGAAGGGGTTTACAACCCCATAGGAAGAACAACAATATCAACCAACCATACCTCCCAGAGCTGCCAAGGACTAAACCACCAACCAAAGATTACGCATGGAGGGACCCATTGCTCCAGCTGCATATGTAGCAGAGGATGGTCTTATCTAGCATCAATGGGAGAGGAAGCCCTTGGTCCTGTGAAGGCTTGATGCCCCAGCATAAGGGAATACTAGGGCCATGAGGTAGGAGTGGGTAGGTAGGTGGGGGAGCACCCTCATAGAAGCAGGGGGGAGGGTGGGTGAGATAGGTGGTTTGTGGAGGGGAAACTGGGAAGAGGGATAACATTTGAAATGTAAAAAAATAAAATAAAATAACCAATAAAATTGTTTTTTAAAAAAAGAAAACAGCGTTGGATATTCATTGTGTAATAATATGCATCTACTTAACACTCTCCAACTGTACACTAAAATTGCTAAGGTACCTCCAAAGTAAGGAAGAGAAAGTTGAACAGAGTTTTCAAAAGCTCTTACTAAACATTCTTGGGTCAGATCCCTTTGTCCAAAACACAAATGTAGTCACTAATAAGATATCATGTAGTCCACAGATAGACAATGAATTGTATCAATGCTGGACCTCTAACAAGCACTAGTTCTTGGAAGCAGTGGAAGTCAGATTAATTAGAAAGTAATTCCAGACATAGATAACTTATCATCTTTGCAGAGAAAATCGTGGAGCAAGAAACCCACTCAGTGCCACTTAAGCATGGTGTAGTAACCTGCACTGAGGCATGTGTGTTTATTGCTGATGGTATTTGCAGCCCTCTCACACACACACCACTATTAGGCCACAAACCAGGTTTCAGGAAGTAAAATCTTACAATCACATAGGACCTATCCTTCCAAGATCCCAGATGTTACATAATATTGTCACTACTTTAAATTCTTAATAATATTTTTCTGTAAACATGTGCTTTGTAAATGACTTCAATGGGACAGTATAT
The DNA here is from genome assembly GCA_019843965.1 of Rhynchomys soricoides. Lineage (NCBI taxonomy): Eukaryota > Metazoa > Chordata > Mammalia > Rodentia > Muridae > Rhynchomys > Rhynchomys soricoides. Next base: position 1,990,159 of record JADRCH010007448.1, read on the forward strand.
TACACACATAAACAGAAAAGAATTGTGTGAGACAGGAAAGGGTACAGTTGGTAGAACACTAACCTAGTATGCACAAGCCCTGATTTTAACCCCAAGTCTCATAAAACCAGTCATAGTGGCATATGCTTGTGAATATTGGCATATAGGAGCTGAAAAGCAGTTAAGAGCACTTGCTCTTTTAAAAGGCCTGGGTTTGATTCCCAGCATCCATATGTTGGCTCAAAACAGTCTGTAACTCCAGTTCCAGGGTACCTGACATCTTCTGGTCTCTGTGGATACCAGGTATGCATGAGGTACATAGAAACACACACAGGCAAAACATTCATACACATAAAATATTTTGAAAATGTTAGCATATATGCCATTTATATGTACATGAAATTGCATTAAAACATACAATCTAACTAATCTTGTTGTTCAATGTATTAGTTTATTTCAGTTAGGTCTTCATATTACTAAATGTATATATTATTTTTATTTCAATGAGCAAATAAGTTTGTTGATTCTTCTAAATATAAAAGTAATATTAGCTCATATTATGTGGCAAAACTTTTCTGGGGAAATACAACACACATGTCTACTCAGCCATGACAGGGAGCCTATGAACAACAAAGGTATGGATACTACCAATGTCCAACTTAGTGGACAAAAAAGTTTTATTGGGTTTACTTACAGAAGTATGGGTGAAGGGTTACATACAGGAACAGAAATGACTCAAAGACAGCTGCATCATCAAGGTCCACCTCAGCATGGGTGACAGGTCATAAGGCCAGGAACTGAAGCAACTGCACAGCCTGCAGGCAGCTCAACAAATAGGAGTGTGTTCTTTCCAGGTACGTCAGTTTGTCTAAACCCCTTCCAGGCAGCTGGCCAAAGTAGTTTAGTTTTTCATTTCCCTGATGACTAAGTATGCTGAACATTTCCTTGTTTCTCACCATTTGAGATTCCTTTACTGAGAATTCTCTTTTTAGAATTTTTAATTTTCCAAAACACCTTTCTTAATTTGATTATTTTGTTTTTTTGATATCTAGTTTCTTGAGTTCTTTATAGATTTTGGATATTAGTCCTCTATCTGATGTGGAGCTGAAAAATCTTTTCCCTATCTGTAGGCTGTTGATTTGTTGGGTTGATGGTATCCTTTGCCTTAGAGAAGCTTCTCAGTTTCATTATGTCCCCTTTATTAATTGTTGTTCTTAGTGTTCCCGTTCAGAAAGTTGTCTTCTGTGCCAATGTGGTTGAGGCTTTTCCCTGCTTTTTCTTCTATCAGATCTGTGATAGAGAGTGGGTCTGGTTTTATGTGAAGGTGTTTGATTAATTTATTCTTGAATTTTACATAGAGTTATAAGTATGAATCTATTTGCATTCTTCTACATGCCAACATCCAGTTTGACCAGCACTATTTATTGAAGATGCTTTCTTTCTCCATCATGTACATTTGGACTCTTTATAAAAAAAAATCACATGTGTTGATTTATGTCTGAGTCTCTGGTTCAATTTCATTTATGATTCTGCCTGTTTTCATGCCAATATCATAGAGATTTTATTATCATAGCTCCATAGTATAACTTGAAATCAGAGATGGTAATACCTCTGGAAGTTCTTTTACTCTACAGGATTGTTTTATCTATCCTTGGTTTCTGCTTTTGTTCTTCAATATGAAATTGAGTATTATTCTTTCAAGGTTTGTAAAGAATGGCATTGGAATTTCGATGGGGATTGCATTGATCTGTAGATTGCTTTTGGTAAGATGGTTGTTTTCACTATGTTAATCCTACCAATCCATGAGCATGGGAGATTTTTCCATTTTCTGATATCTTCCTCAATTTCTTTCTTCAGAGAGTTGAAGTTCTTGTTATACAGGCCTTTCACTTGCTTAGTTAGAGTTACACCAAAGTATTCTGTACTATTTGTGGCTATTGTGAATGGTGTTGTTTCCCTGATGTCCTTCTCAGCCCATTTGTCATATGTATGCAAGAGGACTACTAATATTTTTAGTTGAATTTGTATGCAGCCACTTTGGTGCAGAAGTTTATCAGCTGTTGGAGTTTCCTGGTAGAATTTTTGGAGTTGCTTATGTGTGCTATCACATCAAGTGCAAACAGTGATACTTTGACTTCTTCCTTTCCAATTTGTATCTCCTTGATCTCCTTTAGTTGTTTTATTTGTTTCTGCTAGAATGTCAAGAGCTATATTGAATAGATATGGAGAGAGTGAAGGCTTTATCTTGTTCCTGATTTTAGTGGAATTATTTTGACTTTCTCTACATTTAATTTGATGTTGGCTATTGGCTTGCTCTAAATTGCCTTTATGATTGTTTAATATGTCACTTTTATCCCTGATCTCTCCAAGACTTTTGTCATGAAGGGGTGTTGGATTTTGTCAAAGTACTTTTTGGCATCTAAAGTGGAAACTTAAGATTTCTTTCGAAAGTCAGTAGTGTTGGATGTTGTGTTGTGGGGCAAGCACATGAAAGAGTCTTTTCCTGAAGTGAACAAAGGTGAAAGGCTAAGGGAGACTCATGAATGAATGCATTGCTGAAGCCAACACAGGAGAGAGGATGTTCTGCTAACACAAACACATGAAAGGACCTGTGATGAAGGATTTTTGCTAATGACACTCATATATTGATCTGCATTACATTGTATAGTTGAGCTCTATTTGTCAGCACTCCATAGAAAGAAATGCATCAAGAAAAACTTCTGGTAGTGTTCTGCAGCTTCCTGCTGACTCCTCAGACTTAGACTGATTGGCAGAGTGATGTCAGCTGAGCCAGATACTGAGGCAAGTCGTACTGAAGTAAGGCCCGTGATATTCGGAGGGATATAAAAAGGACTGCACAGACAGTGACTGAGGCTGAGCTTGGCTTGCTGATACAGGTAGCTGTGCAACACTTGGTGTCTGGTCTTTGTTGATCATAGCTTCATTGAGAGAGGCACATCCCAGAACTCCTGGCATTACTGCTAGTCCCTCCTGCTGACTCCTGCTGTGCCTAGGCTGAGCCCTGGCTATCTCTGTTAGGTAGTGCTACCAATGCTGATTCATGTTTGCTATCCTGACTCAACTGAACTGGACTGCTGGTGTATCCATGAAGTGTTTGTGAGTGGATCAAGCTGCTGTTGTCTGCTAACCTGTGAGGTGAACTGCCTATTTCCAGACAACACATATGGGAATTGCTCCAAAGAACCTTTCTAAACAGGTCCACTTCCCCCATATCCTTTCTTTTCCGCTACCTCTGGTGAGTGGTGGGCTGCAAGGGAGGTTAAAGCATTTAAGAACCATCGTTAAAATAAAATTTTAAAATGTTACAGGCATTCAGTGAGATGATCATGTGCCTTTTTTTTCAGTTTATTTATATAGTATATTATATTTACTGATTTTCATATACTCAACCATCTCTGAATATCTGGACTGAAGCCTACTTGATTAATGGTGGGTAATATTTTTGATGTATTCTTGGATTTAGTTTGAATGTATTTTATTGTATATTTTTACATTTATGTTCATAAGGAAAATGTATCTGTAGTTCTCTTTCTTTGTTGAAACATTATGTGATTTGGGTATCGGGGTAACTGTGGCCACATAAAATAAATTAGGCAGAATTCCCCATTTCTATTTTGTAGAATAATTTAAGGAGTATTGGTGTTAACTCTTCTTTAAAAGTTTGGTAAAATTCTCTGATAAAACTATCTAACCCTGGGAAATTTTGCTTGAGATACGTTTAATGACAGCTTCTATTTCACTAGCAGTCATAGGTTTATTTAAATGGTTAACCTGGTCTTGATTTAACTTTGGTAAGTGGTATCTATTGGAAAAAATTATTTATTCCTTTTGAGATTTTCAAATTTGGTTGAATACAGGTTATTAAATTATATCCTCATGATTTTCTGGATTTTCTTTGTGTGTGTTGTTCTGTCCCTTGTTTAGTTTCTGATATTGTTAATTTGGATATTCTCTGCCTCTTGGTTTGGATAAGATTTTGTCTATTTTATTTATTTCCTCAAAGAGTCTTTTCTTTGTATTCTCCTCTGTTTCTACTATATTGATTTCAGCTCTCAGTTTATTTCTTGCCATGTACTCCTCTTGACCATCCTTATGGTTTGCTGTTGTTGTTATTGTTTTTGTTTTTGTTGTTGCTGCTGCTGTTGTTATTGTTGTTCTAGAGCTTTCCGGAGTGTTGTTAAATTACTAGTTTTTTTTTTTTTTTAACTGCTCTTTAAAAACTACTCTTGCTAAGCAGTCACAGGAAATTCACCTTGATTAGGTAAAACTCCTACCTCTGGCTCTTTTCAGGCTACGAGCTCTCCCCAAGAGACCTCTCCTCATCTCACCCTTTGAACTCATATATGGATATCTGGTCATAACTCCTGGTATTTCACCAAAATGCTCTTCCCTCCCAGACAATCTACTCACCCCATTACTTTGTCACCTCCATTCTCTCCTATGGAACGTCGCTGACCACCATCTACCGTGGCTACACACTATCTCCTGTCCACTGCCTGTCAACATTGGAGACCAAGTCCTTCTATCCTTTCCAGAACATCAGCTCTCACCCCTCTCTCCAAATGGCAGGGCCTTTTTAAGGTAATTCTCGTGACCCCTACAGCTGCTAAACTCAAGGGACTCTCTCGTTGGGTCCACCTATCTTACCTCAAACCTTTCTTCCCTACACCTAAAAATGACTCTTCTTCATACACATCAACCCTAACAGGACCATGCTCTGTTAAGCTCTGGAGGACATCAAGACCACCCACCTTGTCCCCAATCCCAGAAAATAAGACTCTACTCTGGCAGCCGAGCTCAACCTCACTGGATTAGACATGGGTTTCTCGTCTTCTCCCTGCTGTTCATTTCCATCCAGGGTAGCCCTTACATCTGGAGATTTGAAGTTCAAGAAACTCCCACAGATAACAAACAGTCTTTCCAAATAGGGTCTGGAAACTGCTCCGTAGCCAGATGCCAGGAACTGATCCAAATTGCTATCATCGCTGCATCTGTTATCCCATCTAAATATATCTATATACTTGCTTTCTCTTTGACCAGAAAAAAGATTATTGTAGAAAATGGCCAAATGTGTCCAGCACCATGGGTCCCTCCATATGTATTCTTTGGTTGGTGATCCAGTCTCTGGGAGTATCGAGGGGGTCAGGCCATATGCAGCAGAGGAAGGTCTTATTAGACATCAGGGGGAGCGGGCTGAGGGTGTTGGATCCCCCAGTATAGGAGAATGCCAAGGAGGGAAGACGAGAGTGGGGGGGGTGGTTGGGGGAATACCCCCATAGTGGCAGAGGGAGGGGGATAGAATGGGGAGGTTCCAAAGGGGATATCTGGAAAGGGGGAAACATTTGAAATGTAAATAAAGTATGAAAAAAAAAAAAGAAAATGGCCAGATGAATATGGGGGCTGTCCATATTGGTCTTGTCAGATACATATGCTAGGATCATGGACCAATCATTTCTTCTATCAATACTGCAAGACACTCTTTTTCTACATACAAAACTCATGGGATTCCAGGTGGGAGACAGGAGTTGTTGGTAAGATCTACTGTAAAATTCATCCCAGGTCCCCAGTAAGCACTATCCGTATCCAGAGAAAATATGTCTCAATTGCCCAACCTCTAGACATTAAAAAAGTAGGGGAAATAATGAAATACTCCTCCAAGGTCCTTACCTCTTTGACATCACCCCTCATTAATGGCACTAACTTGTCATTTTGTCTTTTGCTTCAGACTTGACCGTGGCATACCAACTTCTTAATGTCATGCTTGGTAGCTTTAAAGATTGCTGTCTATGTATACCCCCTAGAATTAACTCACAATTGCCACTTACAGCCTCTCCAGTGATACTGCTAAGTAACTTTACCTCACCTTTTGTCAGCTGCCCTGACTCCTATGTTGCCATGACTCCATACCTTTCCTCTATCTCTTTGGCATGGCAAACTGTTTTAAGACCTCCAGAACATGTTCTGTAGGAATGATAAGCTCCCTAGACTATAATAGAACCATAACCCTTGATATACCATCTCTGCCACAATGCCCCACAGTCCAGAACACGTCAATTCTTTGTGGCACTAAGGTATATCATCACCTCCCTGCCAGCTGATTAGGAGTTTGCACATTGGTACTCCTTTTCCGTGAACTAGGAGCAATCCAGGGAAACGAGCCCCTGCCAATCCCAGTTGTAGATATGATTGATAGCTGCCCAACATAAGAAGGCAGTTCAGATCGTGCCCCTCTTGGTCAATAAAAGGGAATAGCCATAGGTGTTGGTACTGCAGTTGCAGGGATAATGACTTTCATGACTCAACATGATACATTCACTTCCCAGTTTAAAAGCAATCTTCAAGAAATGACTGAAACTGTGCCTACTATCCAGAAACAGGTCAATTCCTTGGCAGCTGTGGTGTTTCAGAACCCGTAGGGGCTAGATATTCTGACAGCTAAAGAAAGTGGTCTTTGCCAGGCAGTGGTGGTACAGGCCTTTAATCCCAGCATTCGGGAGGCAGATGTAGGCAGATTTCTGAGTTCGAGTCCAGCCTGGTGTACAGAGGGAGTTCCAGGTCAGTCAGGGCTACACAAAGAAACCCTGTCTCGAAAAACAAAAACAAAAACAAAAACAAAACAAACAAACAAAACAAAACAAAAACAAGAAGGTGGTGTTTGCCTGTTCCTCCAAGAAGAATGCTGTTTCTACATCAACCAATCTGGGATAGTGAGAAATTAAATTCGGGAGCTACAGTCAAACATACAGAATTTCAGGGAATGTTAGACCTCCAGTTCTGGGATTTTTGAAACCCTATATGGAACTGGGTACTCCCTTTGGTAATGCCTTTTCTAGTCATCCTCCTGGTGTTGTTATTCGCTCCCAGCCTCATTAACCTTGTTTTTACATTACTTCAAAGACAAATACAAAAAAATTTCTAACCAAATTATTAATCAGTTCCTGCTACAGGATTACCAGCTGCTGCTCACAGAAGAGCCACTGTCCACAGAGGAACCTGATGCAAACATTTACCAGGTGGAACCCGATGGTGAAAGTTAGCTACACCCCAAAATTGATGATGCCCCTACACAGCAGGATGCAGCTTAAAAGACATGATGCCCCAAATCCCTTTTCACCACCGCTTCCCCTCCTTATCTTCTCTTTATAATAATAAGAATGGAGGTATGTTGGCATCAGGACCTCTGAAACCAGTGACATCACACCCAGGCGGCAGCAGGACCTGCACACCTGTTGCCAAGGCAACATGTTCCCAGAATCCACTTGGCCTACCTCCCACCTTTACCTATATAAATGGAAGACCCCTCCTCTCTCTCTCTCTCTCTCTCTCTCTCTCTCTCTCTCTCTCTCTCTC
>JADRCH010007448.1:1997518-2044640 GCA_019843965.1 Rhynchomys soricoides
CTCTCTCTCTCTCTCTCTCTCTCTCTCTCTCTCTCTCTCTCTCTCTCCTATCTTCTCTTTTCACCACTACTTTCCCCCCTCCCCCCTCTTTCAATAAACCCCAAATTGTTTGGCCTGGTGTGGTCTTTTTGGAGCTGCGCAATCATCATAGCACACTTAGTGCTATGAACTTTCCTCTTAGAACAGCTTTTATCATGTCCCATAATTTGGGGTATGTTTTGCATTAATTTTCATTGGATCTAGGAAGTTATTAATTTCATTATTTCTACCTTGATTGAGTAGTCATTCAGAAGGTCATTGTTCAGTTTCCATGATTTTGTAGGCTATTGTTTCTGTTGTTATTGCTATCTGGCTTTAAACCATAGTGGTCTGACAGGATTCAGCGAGTTATTTCAATTTTCTTGTATCTATTAAGACTTGCTTTGTACCTGAAAATGTGGCCAATTTTGGAGAAGGTGCTTTAAGGCACCGAGAAATAGGTATATTCTTTTGTGTTTGGGTAAAATGTTCTGTAAATATCAGTTAGAACCTTTTGGTTTATAACATCTGTTAGTTCCAATATTTCTCTGTTTAGTTTTTGTCTGGATGACCATGTCCAATGGTGAGAGTGTAGCACTGAAATCCCATACTATCAGTATGTGAGAGTTAATATGTGATTTAAGCTGTAGTTGTGTTTCTTTTACAAAAGTTGGTGCCTTTCTGTTTGGGGCGTACATGTTAAGAGTTTAAATGTCATCTGGTCAATATTTGCTTTAATAAGTATGTAGTGTCCTTCCCCATCTCTTTTAATTAAATTTGGTTTGAAGTCAATTTTTTTAGCTGTTAAATTGGTTACACTATCTTGCTTCATTGAGCCATTTGATTAGAATATCTTTTTCCAATCCTTTACTACAGGTGATGTCTATCCTTGATATTGAGGTATGCTTTTGTGTGCAGAAGAAGGATGGATCGTGTTTTTCCATCCATTGTATTATCTAAACATTTTAGTTTATCTTTCCAGTTACTTTGGAAGTTGAGTTCTTATAATTTCTTTTTTTGTGTGAATAGTCTATTCATGATCTTTGCCCACTATTATACTATTGTTTTGCATTCTTATTGATTGATAAAATCTATATTTAATAAGCACATTAATACAGCTTTGTCATTTTCTTATTCTATTATGTTAGTACTTGCTTTTTAAATTTTAAAATGCTAATGAAGTCCAATCTATAATTTTCCTTTCCATTTTTGTTAAAAGAGCAATCTATATGCTTCTCCTATGAATGTGTATCTACATGTTACTCTGTAACTTAATGGTTTCATCTAAGCATATATTTTAATTTTTATTTGAGTAGAAGATATGAAATATGGTACCTTTTCACTAATAAGTGGCCCTAATATTCTGGTACCCTTTGTAAAGAAGAAAAATATAATGCTTGTAATTTTCTAGAACATTGTGGCCTCAGTGTAGTCATCATATGTGACTATCATAAACTACTATCTCTGACATTATGCCAACTTTAATTAATCTAGATCTACTAAAATTCAACTTCCTTGGCCTATAATCTATATTTAAGTATAGCTAAGCAGAAAGAGTATTTCCAGATGTGTCTTGAAGACATAGAATTCCCTCTGCTCTGTATCACATGCTCTGACTATATCTCAAAGGTCAGTAGATGGGATTTCTTACAATTTACTACCAAAGTTCAGTACTCTTGAATATCTCTACAACTTGATTGTTTAGAGTATCATCCCTGAATAAAGCCAGAGATGTTTGTTTTAGAAAGCCTAGTAATACAAATATCACTTTGGCAGAAATATCAGCTGAATAAAGAATCAATTATTTTAGAGTGGAAACCCCCCTACACTGTTAAGAAATTAACCAGCCACTGGAGAGCCCCTAGTTTCCCACTCTAATATCCTTTCTAAAGAAGGAAGGCTTGCTTTTCTTTTTTATCTCAAAGACTGACATGTCACATAGAGTATAGAAAACCAAAAACCTTCAAGGCACAAGAGGTACAACTATGGTGTCATTGGCAAGCTGGTGGCACATATCACCAACAAGATTAACTTCAACAAATATCCCCAAGTTGCTTTTAAAAAGTCAACAGGAGACATGACCATTAAAAACAGAAACAGAGTTTCTGCCTAACTGTCAACCTTAATAAATCATAATGTTGGTCAGTGAACAGGCTGCCAAAAGTAAAACTATCCTACACTGATATGGTATGATTGATCTACTCTAAAGTTCTGGGGAAGAGAAAATTTCCAAAGTAGGCTGTCATCCTAAAGGTCAAATTTTGTGTTGGAAATACAGAGAAGATCCATTTTTTTAGAATGGAATTATGTCCTAATGTTTGAAGCAACATAAAAGTTTCACTAAATTTTCATAAATGCTTAAAGCAAGAAGGAGGAGGAGGAGAAGGAGGAGGAGGAAGAAAAAGAAGATGAAGAAGGAGAAGAAAGAGGAGGTGGAGAAGAAGAAAGAAGTAAGGAGAAGGAGCAGGAGGAGGAGGAGACAGAGAAGGAGAAGGAGGAGGAGGAGGAGGGGAGGGGAGGGTGAGAAGAAGAAGAAGAAGAAGAAGAAGAAGAAGAAGAAGAAGAAGAAGAAGAAGAAGAAGAAGAAGAAGGAGAAGAAGAAGAAGAAGGTGGTTTCCACACTTTCTGTAGCTGCAGCCACGCCATACCAATAAATGAAATCTCCACTTCCATCTGCTTTTATTCTTGCCTAGCTTACCATAACATGCCCCTAAGTTATGAAAACCAAACTTCAATTCTATAGGAAGAACCATTTAATTAAATTTCTTTCAAAATGCTTTACCTTACTCTTTAATTTGTTTTTGGCAAAGTACACAGCCCTAGAATGTACTGGGTAAAGACATGTTATTTCAAAGTCCTTTTAAGTTTCTTTGATACACCAGGCACCACTGGTTAAAGATACTATGCAAATCAGAAAAGTCTATTTTTAACAAACAAGAAGAATAGTATTTGTAGGGCTTTTAAAGTTCTACATCTAACATAGGTTAAATCAACAAGCAGATGACCTATCATATAACACAAAATGACTGGGAATCTGAGATAACTGCCTCACCCCAAGAAATACCAACAACTGAAATATTGTATCCATCTAGCATCAGATAGGATTATAAAAACCCACTCATTAGACCAGAAAAGTACTAAGTAAAATATGCATAGCAAATGTCAAGGGTATTCTTAATAAAAAAAGAGAAAATGAGAGGATTGATAATTTTCCAAATGGTCTTCAATTTGTCTAATGAGAGGTATCCATACATAGGCTATATACTTCTACAACAGGCAACTCTCACACTCAGCTGGAAAGATATCATTGCCCATTCATACACTCACACTTCTGAAAAATACAACTAGACCAAGGAAGCATAAACTCAACAAATACTTAAGAGTGTTTATGTGCCACATACAATTAAGCAATGATAAATCAATTATAGTTCTGTTAAAGTATAGTGAAGGTAGGTATATTAAGCACAAAATTACAGTTAAACTACTATGATTTTAAAAGTACAGGAAAGTCCTAGAATGGCCAATGGCTCATGATGTAGCAAAGGCTGGCCATGAACTCCTACTTCTGTTTACCAAATGCTGGGATTACAGGTATGCTCCACCATGCCTGATTCCCCAATTTCCAAGTATAAAATACACTGAATTTATTCCTCCCATTTAACTGAAATTTTATATCCTTCAACTAATTTCTCCCCAGCCTTTCCCCCCTTACTTACATTATTCAGGTGATTTCAAGATGTTAACATAAATCAGTTTCCTGAAACCATCAGTCAACTTTAACATGCCACTCCCTGTGTGACAAATGTGAAGATAGGCTATGGCTAGAGATGTTTTCTCTTAGAGCCCTTGTTAAAATAGTGCCAGTTTTGCCCCTTCTTGCTATATTAAGATGTGGGGCTAGAGATAAGACTGAGCAGTTAAGAGTGCCCATTGCTCTGTCAAAGGGTCAAGTTCAGTTCCTAGCAACCACAATGGTAGCTCAAAAACATCTGTAACTCCAGCTTCAGGGGATTGGACATCTTCTAGATTCTGAGAATACCTGTATCACCCCCTTCCAACATAAACCCTCACACACATTATTTTTTTAAAATAATAAAACTAAATCTTAATATAAAAAGATGAGTGCTTGCTAGTCATTTTTTCAAAAAATGTTTAATATGCTAAGGACAGAATTAAAACATGGTGTTTTGGGGTTTTAGTTTTTGAGGGCGGGGCTGTTTGTTATGTAACTATGACTGTGCTAAAATTCACTATGTACAAAAAGCTGGCCTCCAACTGACAGAGATCTCCCTGCCTCTTTGGCACATGTGCTGAGATTAACGATATCACACCTGGAAAGAAAAAAAATCTTTTAAATGAACAGCAAGATAGTGGTGTGATTGTCTGGGTGTGAAGGAATGGGATGTGAGGAGCAATATCTGTAGATCTTCTAAAGTATGGAAAATGTTCTTAGCTGGTGTAGTGGCTAACATATATAATCTCAGAACTCACTCAGGAGGCTGAAGCAAGGGTAATATCATAAGTCTGAAGTCATCTTGGGATCCCATCGCTTACCTCAAAACGAGAGAGAGAGAGAGAGAGAGAGAGAGAGAGAGAGAGAGAGAGAAATTGGAGGGAGGGGCAGATAAAGCAATAGAAAGACAGACAGAGAAATAGTGAGACATGCTGAGAGAGTCACACAGATTTTTTTCAAGCTGTATGATGAATACTCTTTCCTATGCTATTTTTATGTCATTTACTTAATAGTTTCACATTTTAAGTAAAGTAAAAAGAAAGAAAATATTTACACCACAAACTGTGCATTAAAATAAAATACAATAGAATATTTTATATAATCTTTTATTGGAAAGGCTTTCCACAGAAAGATTCCAAACCCCATGTCCCTATGCTAAATGGACAGATTAGATAAAATCAAAATTTAAAATACCTGGCAATACATGCCTACAATCCCAGCAATTAAGAGGCTGAGGAGGAACTCAGCTTCTAGTACATCCTTGGATACACAGTGAGAACCTGTCTCAAAATTGAATTTTAAAATATTTGTATAAGCAAAATTAAATGACTATAGAGTAGCAATTCAAGATTTGTATTACACAAGAAAAAAAATAACACTTTAAATACCTGAAGAACCACCTTTCCTGTAAATCAATGAGGAAAAGAAAGCCCATCAAAAAAAATTAAGAATATCAAGTTCTAGAAAGTAACAAAGAGCACAGTAATACTTTTTAATGTTAAGAGGGTTTATGGGAATTCACTGACCAAAACCCAGAGAAGTAGCTCCTACCTGGCACTGGGCTCTTTATTTGATAACTATGGTATTTGGGAGAGGCACTGTCCCACTGTTATTCATCCATTTACCTATGAATTCTTTTATAGATGAATAGAATTCCATTGTATATATGTACATTTTCATGATCTATTCATCAGTCCATACATATCAAGAATGTTTCCACTTCCATCATATTGTGAATAGAGTATCAACTAGCATAGAAGAACAAGTACCTCTGAAGTAGAATATAGAGTCCTTTGAGAATATGCCCAGGAGGGGTGGTGTGGTAGTTTGAATAAAAATGACCCCATACTCTTGATGCTTAGTCATCAGGAAGTGGCACTATTTGAGAAGGATTAGACAATGTGGCCTTGTTAAAGTAGGTGTGGCCTTGTTGAAGGAAGTGTGTAAGTGTGTTACTAGGATGGGCTTTGAGGTTTCAAAAGCCCATGCCAGCTCCCCACCACCACACATACCATAATATACCATCTATGTATGTATATATGTATGTATGTATCTATCTATCTCTCAACTATCATCTATCTATCATCTATCTATCTAATGTAAAGAAACAAGATTTTTCCTACTACTGGTAGGAACATAAATGGGAACTCGCTACTAAACAAAAAATGTGTGTATGTGTGTCTGTGTGTATGTGTGTCTGTGTGTATGTGTGTCTGTGTGTGTGTGCATGTGTGTGTGTGTGTGTGTGTGTGTATCTAACACAGGCTTAAGCAAGTTTTTCTCAGTAATTAAATTCGTTTGCTAGAATACTAGTTTTCAGACACACTGGCACAGATGCACAAAGTAAAACTAAATGGTCATCAAAACAGGATTGATTGTATGTTATATTTACACAATTAAATGTGAACACTTGTTTAAAAATGGTGGATGGTATGGGAAGATGCTTCTGTCTAATTCTTACATCTTAATAAAATATGTTGATCAATATTTATGATTTTATATATTTAAAATACATACACATATAAGCATAAAATAATTTAAAGAAGCCCATTGAACTGTCCATTATGGTTATTTCTTTATGAGGTTACTTGAAGACAAACAATTATGTATTTAACTTCTATATTATTTGAATCTTTACCATTATGTACCTGTATATTTCTTAGTAGGTGCATCTCAGTGAATTTGAGGCTAGCCTGGTCTATAGAGCGAGTTTCAGGACAGTTTCAGGACACAGAGAAACCGTGCCTCAAAACAAACAAAACAAAACCATAAAACCAAACAATCAAACAAAAATCCCCAACCAAACAAACAAACAAATGAACAGAAGAGTTCAAGATGAAGTTTACCCGTGGCTACATATCCAGCTTGAAGTCATTTTGAAAGTGTAAGACTCTCTCTCTCTCTGTGTCCCTCTGTCTCTCTGTCTCTGTCTCTGTCTCTCTCTCACACATACACACACACAAAGATAGATGAAAACAGATTTAAAATACACTATACATAAATATATATGAATATAGTTATATAAATAGACTAAATATGGTTTCAACATTTAAATATACCTCAAATATATCAACTCTTTAAGGACTTACTAATCACTACCATATCTTATTTGTGTTGTTACAAGCATCCAACTAATTGGTTTTCATGATTTCATTCCTGCAACAAGCTAATCCATAATGCACTTTTCCTCTTTTACCTAATTTTTAGGTTAGCATACATACTGAAGTTTCATTGTGGCATCTTGTACACCGTGTGTCAGTATATTGTGTTCTTATTTCTTATTTTCCCTGTTGCTCTCTCCTGTATGTAACTTTAATGTTTCAAGGCCTATTTTTAATAATGGTTCTTAAATGCTTTAGCCCACCACCCACCAGTTAATGGAAAAGAAAAGATACAGGGCATGTGGACCTGTTTAGAAAGGTTCTTTGGAGCAACTCGCATCTGTGTTGTCTGGAAATAGGCAGTTCGGTTCACAGGTTAGCAGCTGCGCCTAAACCACTCACAAACACTTCATGGATACACCAGCAGTCCAATTTGGTAGAGTCATGATAGCAAACACTAATCAGCAGTGGTGGGACTACCTAGCAGAGAGAGTCAAGACTCAGCCTTGACAGGAGTCAGCAGATGGGACACTGAGGGATGCCTGGAGTTTTAGGCCTGCCTCTCTCAGGGAAGTGAAGATAAGCAAAGATGTGAGACCAACAGGCTTTGCACAGCTAGTTCTATAAAAAAAAGCCTAGCTCAACCCCTGTTACTGTTCATGGAGTCCTTTTTATACTCTCTCCAAACATTACGTATTCTCCACGGGTCTTGCCTTGGCATGACTTGCTTCAGCATGTGTCTTCCCTCAGCTGATATCATTCTGACAATCAGCCTAAGACAGTGTCATGAAACTGCAGCACACCACCAGAAGTTTGTTGTTACTTTTCTCTCTATGGAGTCTTGACAAATTGAGTTCAATTATGCAATGTAAGACAGACATAGTGTTGTTAAGAAAGACTCCTTCATCACGTGTCCTTTCACTGCTTGCTTTAGCAGAACATTCTTTCTCTGGTGTCTGCTTCAGTGAAACGTTCCTTCATGAGTCTGCCTTAGCCTTTCCCCTGTGTCCACTTCAACTAAATGGTCCTTCATGTGTTTACCCCAGCAAAACACCATCCAACTGACTTTCCAAAAAACCCTTAAGTTTCTACTTCACCTGTATGCCTCCTTCTCAATGGCTACTTCTCTCTCTTACCCCAGATAGTCCCATCTCCTTTCTTAACATATGTCTTCCATTATGTTCTCAATATCTACATCCCTTGAGATACATCATCTGATTCCATTCTAGTTTTGTCATGCACACACACACACACACACAAACAGACACACACCTAAAATCTTACATAAAACCATGCACACATAAATAATTTTGTCTATATTCTGGTTATAAGAAAGGATTTGTATTTGTGTTATAGTCTGGGCTCTTTTACTCAGCATACCATTTTCATGTAAACATGTTTTGATTTCTCTTTATGACTGTATAAAATTATATATATATATATATACATATATATATATAACATTCATTTTATTCATTCATCTATTGATGTACACCTAGGTTGTTTCCATTTCCTGCCTATTGTAAATAGTGCAACAATAATCATGAATATTCAAGTACTCAAAGTATTAAAAATTTCCACAACAATATGAATAGCCATTTAAAATAGAAATTGGATCTTATCATTTCTCTTCTCAAAACCAGTTAATAATTCTTAATTGTAATTAAGTTCAGGCTCCTTGCCATGGTTTTATAGGTTGTATATGACCTATCTGTAGCTATCTCTAGAACTTTGACTTGTGTAATACTTTCTCCAATCTGCCTGATCTAGTCATACTGGTTTCCTTTCTGTTACTCAGACAAGCCAAATTTGCTTCTTCCTTGAGGTTTATTGCAGTTTCTGTTCCTTTCAACATACTGTTATTCTTCTGTGCTTCATATAGTTCTCTCTTGTCGGTCATCTCTTACCTTTAATGCTACCTTAGTAAATAGCAAACTTCTGTGACCTATCAATCAAAGGGATATTCACTCATTTTCCATTGTATCACTCTATTTAAAACTCCACATAATATTAACCAATGCTTTGTATTGGTTTTTCTCATCTCCAGCCAGGAGACTCCTTAATCCTACTATACCCTGTGTGCCGAGCTATGCTCAGCACGTATGCTAATACCTTATGTATAACACTGACTCTCAGTAAACATTTTGGTGAATGAAGACATCACTTGTACCAACACAGCAGTGCTAATGCCAATGCCAAACAGTGTTGGTGGCTTGCACTTTTGCAATCTGAATGAGTTTGCTGTGACAGTTCAGTTTTTACTCTCTTCTTGTGGCTCTTTGTACCTAGATCTCAGATATGGCAACTGAGGTGCAGTTGATATATGATGTATGGTGTTGCTAGCGATATGCTTCCTTGAGCATGCTTTCCCCTCCCACGCTGCTTAATATTATTGACCTACATCTATAAATCTCTAGGTTCTCATTCTCTAGAGTAGGAATTCTAAAACTTGGCTACATGGAAGAACTACCTGTGGAAATTTAGTGAATAATGATACTGTCCAGGTATCAACCTCAGAGACTCTCATTAACTAGATATACGCATTCTGAGCACTGGGATCCTTTAAGAGTTCAAAGTTGACAACCACTGTTTAAGAAGAACTTTTTTCCACATGGGTAATCCATGATTGCTTATCAATAATGTCCTGGTAGGTCAATTTCAATTCCTTCCAATTCTGATTCATCATCAGCAATAAATTTAGATTCAAGCTTCAATCCTGGGTACATGGACATGCTTCTAGCCTCCAATACTGAAATAATACAACAAAATAATATTTTGATGAAACCCAGGATCCTAAATGAATACCTCTTGATCATTTTATCTGAGTTGAGACACATTTAAGAAATGCTGTGGGGCTGGGGAGATGGCTCAGCAGTTAAGAGCACAAGCTGGTCCCACAGACAACTCAGGTTCAGTTCCCAGCACTCACATGACAGCTCACAACTGTAGCTCCAGTTCTAGGAGGTCTGAGGCCCTTTGTGAGCATCAGGTACACATGTAATGTACAGATACACACTCAGACAGAAAAGCCATACACATGAAATAGTAACAATTATTTTTTAAAAGGAGAAAAGTCTATGTTTGTTGTCACTAGGTCTTCAGGTAAGGTAAGCAAAAGAGGAAGGAGTGACTTTGCCAAACTTTCAGAGAATCTATCTACCCCATGCACAGTTCATGACACATTGATGAGTACAAGTCTAAATTTTTTATCTTGTATACTGCCCACCTTTCAAATCTTCAGCCATGTATATTCATTCAAGTGACTCCTGCTTCTTCCATTACCTCACATTTAAGCAAACAGTAAAGTCAGGCACATGCCTCCCTAAAACTGACTTGCCCCTTTTAGTGATGCTTCTACTCATGACATGTTTTTATTCTCCCAGTTACTCAAAACCACATAGTAGTGTGTTTCTTTATCACTATTTGTGAACTCCCTCTATGCTTCCAACTACTTTCCAAGTATTTCACACATCTGCCTCTTGCCATTTATCTCCATTACCATGATTTAAATCAAGTCCTATAAGGCTTCTTGTCTAAGCTATTATAATAATTTCCTAATTATTTTCTCAGTTTGGGGTAATCAATTCCTTCTTTAACACTACCACCATGGCGATACACTGTTATCATTTGAGCACTTGAGAGATGGAAGAAAGAGACAGGAGGTCAAGGTCATCCTTGGCTATATAGTGAATTTGAAGACAGTCTGGGCTACATGTGATACTGTCCTGAAAAAATCAAAACCACTTGTGACTGTAATAGATCCTCAGTTAAAATCTTACCGAAGCTCCATAATGAATACGTAAAATACAAATATCTTCTTAAGTACATTAACCCTCCAGTTCTTAGGAAGGAGGAATAAAAGAAGTTCCAGACCAGCTTGTCTATTGGCAACCTTGAGGCCAGCCTAGACTACAGTAAGATCATGTCTCAAAAAGAAACAGGAAAAATGGGGAGAAAGATTCAGTTCTTGCTTCTCTTGCCTACTAAGATTTAACACTGTCAAACTTTCAGTTCCCCATCTGTGTCCTTGCAAGTGCTACTTCCTCTTTTTGTAATACTCCCCTATTTAATCCAGTAAGCTACTCAGCATTCAGAGACTCAGCTAAAGGGTTTCCTTCTCTTTCTAGGCAAAAGACGTTACTTTACCCACAGGAACAACAACAAAATTGTAGGCTGTGAGTGGTAGCACACACACAGCCTTTAATCCCAGCACTTGGGAAGCAGAGGCAGGAGAATCTCTGTAAGGCCAGCCTGGTCTACAGAGTGAGTTCCAGAATAACTAGCGACATATAATAGAGCTTGTCTCAGAAAACCATTTTTTAAAAGAATTTTCTCTGGTGTCATACAGGCTTTTAAGCATTTTAAAAGCTGTCCAGGTGTGCAATTGCTATCACATACCATAAAGCTACAGTATAGTTCAACCAGGTCTTGTCAGCATCTACTGTCTCTTCTAGATTGTCACGCCTTTGCAAAAAGGAAACCATATCATACTACCTGCTAAAAAAGGAATGAATATAAAAAATCCATTTATATTATTACTTTTGTTATACTATAAAGACATATAATTTTCTTTTATCAAAATATATAGTATTATTACCTTATGAGACTAGAAGAATGGTCTTACTAATTGCGACTAAATATTTTTACCAATAGGGTAATTTATCATATGTCCTCACTGACATCAAACTCAGCCTGTTCAGGAATATGTTACAATAATTTGTTTTCTGTAATAATTTATTGTAGGACCACCATAGGCAAATTAATAAATCTCCCCAGAAGATATTTATAACTGTAGTTAGTCATATTTCCTGAGGATATATTTAATAGTGGCATGCAGCAAAATTCCAGGGCCTGCCTACAAGCATGAAATGCAACCACCTAAAGTTTTTTTTTTTTAAGATAGAACTCGATACTGGGACCAAGAACAATTTATACCCAGAGAAGTCTCTCTACATGGATCCATTACACCATCACATTCTTACCAACAGCTGCCTAGCTAAAAAGTCTTGAAGATGGCTCAACAAGCTCAGCTCAGAAATCTTGAAGATATTTATGGAATTACTAAAGAGTTCAGAGACCCTGAAAATAGAGGGCACCTGTTGCTGTCATTCCACAACAAAGAAGACAACAGAAAACTTGAGCCATCATCTTAGGAGAGAATGTTTAACCATATTTGGAAGTCCCTGGACATGGAATCATAAGAAAACCCAAGTTGTATCTAGGATACTTGTATTCTTTAACCTGAGCCCCATACTTTGGTAAGGGGTCATGTGAAAGAACCTTCTCAACAATTTCACCTCAATAACCTAGCTCCATTTAGCATATTTAAGGTCTGGAACTTTTACACATTTCCAAAAGAACAGGAACATAAATATTTTATTGGGCTATGAGCTGGCAACAAGTGTCTGGATACAATGTATAGCTGATTAAAAAAATACAGAATTCAAAAGTAATTGGTTTCCCTACCTACATAGTCATAAAATGCTGTTTAAAGCTACAAACACAAGGAAGTTAATGGTTGCTGCTGCCTTAATCTAAGAAGGACCATTTAAGATTTGTTTTAAGTAGCACAAATGCTTTCTATTTCAGGACTGAGATGGCATGCATTGTGGATGTGAGCTCTTGTTTTTGAGTGCAGGGGTTTATGCAGTTACAAATGGAATGATATGGACCTTTCTGGTTGGACCTTGATTTGTTTTCTCTACCAGTTTCCCTCAGCCTATTTCAAAACACATGCTGAAAAATCTGAAAAGAAAATCTGGAAAAGTTCGGTATATTTTCAATGATGGCAGCTAGTGATAGACACTGAATAGATGAATTTACAAAAAGTTCCTTCCAGCACTTGCTGTGAATACAAAGGGTGACAATACTCCCTAGACCCCAAACTCAGCTTTGCCAATTAATCTCCTCCATGTCCTGCCTCTTATTTCCCCGGTTATAATATAGGCTTTAACTTCCCCTTTGTTCTCTCAAAGCACAAGGTTCTTTATTATCTGCCTTCAACAGACATGTTTTTTGGCTTCAGATTGAAACAGCACTGGCTTCCTGACTACCTTTCATCACTTACTTGGCTAGTTTCCCTCTCACTGCTCCTAGAATGTCCTGTTTTCCCCTACCTCTGTCCTGCTTGTGGTAGAAACCCTGCTCCCACACTGGTCCTGGTCCTTGCTCCCAGGATAATAACACCCAGAATAGGCTAGAGTTTCCCTGTATTGCCTCTTTTCAGACTCCCTTCCTGGCACCTATATTTAGTACTAGATCATGTATTCTGTACCCCTGAAAACTTCTTCCAACCCTCGACACTGTCGATACCAAATGTTTTGTCTCATATTTTTTCCAAAACACTCTTAAATTTTGGATTTGTTTTCTGTGAATCTAGCTTTAGATGTCATCCAGCTGCCATGTCAAACTGCATTTCCTCACCTCCCTCCAATTTAGTTTTTTGTCCCCATTCAGGAGTTAGTGACACAAATATTCAGAGGAACTATCACAACTATTAATTGCCATCAAGTGTGTGTGTGTGTGTGTGTGTGTGTGTGTGTGACAGAGAGTGATTCTTATATTTTAATATTTTCACTTAAACTTCTCCTTCCAAATTTCAGTCAACTGGAGCAAAGACAATATTAGTTTACAGATATTCTGGGTGTTTGTGGCTAGAAGCTACAATTCATGGTGAAATGTCAAATCCTTAAGTTGTAAAAATATGGCATGGAGCTTGACATAACAACATGAGGTTATAATCCAAATTAGAAAGGATGAGAAAGGGAGACTGCTTGAGCCTAGTATTTCAGGGTTAAACTGGGAAACAGCAAAACTACATATTGTGTGTTTGAATGTTGTGTGTGTGTTTTAAATAAACAATGTTTAAAGTTTTACTTAATGACTTCTTGTATCACAGTCTCTTCCAGAGAATTTTAAAATGCTGATATAAATATCTTCACAAGACAGAATTTGATAGATCTACAGTAGAATAAAATTTCAGAACCCCTTTCTTTTAATAATCTTTTCAAGTGAATGTATAGATTGAATACTACTAACCGTAAGATATGTCACTTTATATAGCTTTATCCAGTTTAAGCATTAAAATCTTTATCACAGGCATTAGGCCACATACACATAACCATATATGGTTAGTTCTTTAATTTGGGGGTTTAAGAAGAAAGCGAAGCCATCCATTGAAAACAAATGAATCTGAACTCTATTGATAAGAACTATGTACTACCATGCATGGTGGAGCATGCCTGAAAATGCAGCATTTAGCTCACTGAGGTAGAAGAATAATAAGTTCAAGGCCATCCTGGGTTTTACAGTGAACTACAGGCTAGACTGAGAAACATGGTGAGATCATGACTTGAAAAGAAAAGAAGGAAGATAGAAAAAGAAGAGGAGAGGAAGGGAGGGAAAGAGAGAGGCTAGAGAACAAAACAACTTACCTTCTTGAGCACATGTACACATTTATACATATGTGCATCACATGCATTCTGTTTAATTTACTGCATTTATTTCAATAAAATTGAATATAATTGACTATAGTGTGCTTTGATATTACTTTCTAGATCTCCCTAAGGAAGTAGCCCATATGTGTTTTCTGAGGCTCACTACTTGTTCTTCCTAATTTGCCCTAATTCCTTTGTGATATTTAAATCCTGCTTGCTTCAGAATGCTTATGGGAATCAGGAACCCCAAGTACTTGCTCTAATTAATTATTAAGAATTAATTAATTACAATGTTAACCTTTGCTACTTTTAATACACACTACAAACCACTGGATACCTGTAAACTAGTTAGTAAGAATGGGCAATTGTTTCAGTTCATGTGTAACCTGAAGGTTCCACAAGTGGTCCTGGAAAAGAGAGAAGGAGATATGATAGCTAATCATGGTTGTTGTTATGATATGGAGTCGACTAAAAGACAGCTAAGGGTCCGTGAATGGATTTCCAGGAAGGAATAGTTGAGGGAATTGGCGATTCCCTCCTGCCAATCCAGTTCTAAAAAGCTCCATGGGAAAGGAAGTGCTAGTGCTCGCTCCTCACTAGTCAGGGAATCTGGTTTTGCTGCTGCTGCCACTGCAGCACCTGCCATCAAAGCCCTTCCTTTTTAACTTTTCCACCTGTAGTGAAGACTAGCATCTAAGAATTGAAACCAGGACTGCTGAACAGTCATCCAGCTTTATAGAGTAAGAAAAGGCCAGGCTCTCAGTTACTCTAGCCAGCAGATGGCCATTGTTAAACTATCCATCCCTATTCTGTAATCAATGTAATAAAACTCCCTTTAAAACCGTGATGGCTTTTCTTGGTTGTCAACTTGACTACATCTAGAATAAATGACAATTCAGAAATGGCACACCTGTAAGATATTTTTTGGGGGGGAGGGTTGAGTCCACTTCTAGTCTAAACCTTTGAGATTGAAAGATACAAGCCGTTGATGAAGATCTTGAGGTGGGAAGCCACCTCTTTAATCTGGGTCATACCCTCTGCTGGAAGCTCATATGAGGACATGGAAGAAGGAAACATTTGCTCTTTACCTACTTGTCCTTGCCTTGCTAGTAAGTCCATTAGAGCACATTTCTTCGGGATTTCCAGAATATATTGAAGACTAGGTGAGACATCGCGCCTCATGGACTGAGCAATTTCTGGATTCTTTGACTTTTCATTCATAGCCAGCCATTGTTGAATTAGTTGGATCATAGGCTGCAAGTTATTCCAATAAACATGAGAGAGAGAGAGAGAGAGAGAGAGAGAGAGAGAGAGAGAGAGAGAGAGAGAGAGAATGAATAAATTTTGGTACTCTAGAGAACCATGGCTAATACAAAAATATTTTCCCTCACTAAAAAATTATCTAAAAATGTATTCCAAGTGACATGTGGCTCTGAGACTTGGGCAAGACACAAATCTGTGGATATGGTAGAGAATATGGGTTGAGATTAACAGGTCTAACTGATTCCACTGTTGTGTTAACCGTAATATTCAAATTTTCTCATTTTTTAAAATAATACATTTCCCAGAAAAAAATCATAGAGGGTACACTTAAATATGCATTGCTTGGAAAACTGTGGAGTGTAAACTGAAAACATATTATTTAATTTCCCTTGCTACATAGACATAGACTAGAATGTCCTCCTCTAGAATGTCCTCCTCTAGAATGTCCTCCTCTATCAAAACTCTCCTGTACTATAATCCCAATCCATACTCCTATGATAGTGTCATCTAACATACAGAGTCTTTTTCCAGTGCTCTTATGAAACATAATTTGCACACCAAATTTCACACATATAGAACATGAAGATAGAAAACCTACTTCTATAGCCTCATTGACTTCTATTCCATAATGAAAATGGTGGATGCTTAGCAGCTATTTGCTATTCACTAACAAATGCACACCAGAACAATCAAATAAGTGAATAACCTTCTCTGTCACTGTCTCTCTGTCTGTCTCTGTCTGTCTCTGTTTCTGTCTCTGTCTCTGTCTCTCTCTGTCTCTCTGTCTCTCTCTCTGTCTCTCTCTCTCTCTTTCTCCTGTGATAAAACACCCTGGCAAAAGAAACTTAAGGAAGGAAGGGTTAATTTTGGCTCACAGCTCAAGTTAAGGTCTATTACGTACAGTACAGGAGCCAAGGTAGCAGCAGCTTGAAGCAGAAAGCCACATTACATCTTCAGTTGAGATGAAGAGAACAAGATGCATGTTTGTTCTCTGCTCACTTTCTCCTCTTTATACAGTCCAGGATCCTAACCCAAGGTCCAACCACAGAGGGTGGGTCTTCCCACTTTAATTAACCCAATGAAGATACCCCCTACAGACATATCCAGAGGCCTGTCTCCCAAGTGATTCTTTATCTCGTCAGGTTGCAAATTAAGATCAATTATCACAGATTCCCTCTTGGATAAAATTTTGGTTATAAAGTAGCTTAGTTTGAAACCAATTAAAGCTCTATGCCTACTATAGAAACTAAATATTCTCACTCTACTTGAACAAAAATGGTCTGTCACCTTCTACCCAGTGTTTGACCCACTTTCTATAGTTCTTCAGCTCTTCAGGAACCACTGCTTGAAGTGGAATAAATGTTCTCAACCATAACCACCACCAAGTGTGACTCAGCTGTGCAATGTGGTAAAAACAGAAAGGATGAACGAAGTGTGCAAAAGAGCAAGACAGGTTTTTACTATAAAACTAAGCACTAGCCAGAGAATGGAGGAAGACTATGATCAAGGGAGGTGGAAAAAGGCTGATATCCAGATGATTTGGCTTGAAACATGAAAATCATGAATATAGGCAAAAGACCATCCGTGAAAATAAGGAGTTCAATGTTTTAAGAACTGAAAAATTACTAACTGGAGCCCCATCCATTCATAACTTGGGTCACATTGAAGCACAGGATATTGGAGTTTCAAGTCAAACTTAAAATCAAATGCTTAGATGACAAGGTTAAAAATATCAATGAAGAAGGACTATAGAAATCCAGGTACTTGTAATCCTAGCACTTAGAAGGTAGAGGTAGAAGAATAAGGAGTTCAAGGTCATCTTCAACTACAAAGAAAGTTTGACTGTGTATCAAAGAGGTTGGAGAAGAACTAAACCATAGTTCTATTAATTCACTAAATAGTATAATGCCTGACATATAATGAACCTTTAATCTATTATTAATTCTGTTTAAGAATCAATGAATAGGGCTGGTGACATGATCCAGCTGGTACAAGTGCTTGCTGTCAAGCCTGATGACCTCTGTTTGATTCTCCAGGATTCACAGAATAGGAGTGAATTAATTTATGTAAGTTGTCTTATGACCTCCACACACATATTATTCTCTCTCTCTCTCTCTCTCTCTCTCTCTCTCTCTCTCTCTCTCTTTCACACACACACACACACACAATTTCTCTCTTACAATTATTTAATAAATTAATATAATAAATAAGTGTTAAAAATTTTAAAGAGTGCTGGAGAAGTGGCTCAGCTGTTAAGAGCTCTTCTAGACATCCTGAGATCAATTTCCAGCAACCAAATGATGGCTCACAACCATCTATAATGGGGCCTGATATCCTCTTCTGGCATGCTGGTATACATGCAGACAGAGAACTTATATACATTAAATAAATAAAAAGAAGTGTTTAAAATTTCTTTAAAGAAAGTATGAATGATGAATGATCAAGTGACCAGGGTGAAACTAGATAATGATGCTAGAAAGTCAGTAGTGACATTAATGCAAAGCAGACTATGGAAACTAGAAGGAAAGTCATCAGCCAGGCATGAAAGCACACCTCTGTAATTCTAGCACTCTATAGACTGAGGCAGGTATACCAAAGACACAAAGCTGTCCTGGGCTTTATGGCAAGAGGCTTTTCTTTCTTTCTTTTTTCTTTTTTTGAATCCAGTTCTTTTAAACAATTTGTTGAATGAAATATGACAAGCACAGAAAGACAAATGCTTTGAGATATCATTTATATGTAGCCTGTAAAATCAGAAAACTCAGAACAGCAAAGAATATAATAGTGATTGTCTAAGCTTAGGAGAAGTACAGAGGCAGCTGTGAAATAGGAAGATATCTGTCAAATGGCACAAATTTTCAGTTACATGACTGGGATAAGTTCTGGAAATCTATTGCACATAGATTATAGTTATGAATAGCATATTGTGCATGGTCTTACACACCTGTAATACCACCACTCAGGAGACTGGGGCAGAAGGGCCTGTCTGAATGACATAGGGAGACCCAGTCAAAAATTAAGACTATAAACATAAAAATTGCTTCAATCAGGACAACAAAGTGCTAAGTATGTAGGGTGATTGATATATGTTAATTTATTTTATTTAATAATTTCAAAATATGTGCTTCTCTCAAAAGCATTTTACTTTATACTATAAATATATGACTTTTTGATTACACATTAATAAAGATTTCCAAAAAAGTACTTGGCATCAATTTCAAAAGTCAGGCATTGAAATTAAGCACAAGTTTTAAAGGCATGCAAGTTTAGCAAATGGGGAAAGGCCCTGTAAACAAGATGGCAGCCATTCCCTAACATCAAATGGATAGCAGGATTACTGGGGTTCTAGATAATATTTTGCAAATTAAGTAGAATGTAAATGTGTGATTCAGTGTGTGTGAGTATATGTGAAAGTAGATCTTTCTTTCATATTTTAAATACATTTAGGTTATTTTTTTCTGAATTCACTGGGTATTTTTTCTTCTTTTTCATTACACCTTAATCAATATCCTTTCCAATGTTACATTTAATTACAAGTGCACTCAAGGACAAGGACTTACATAGCCTCAGCTTATTTTTATCATAACTTACCTATATCTGTGGTTCTTAACTAGGAGCAAGAAGATAGGGATGTTTATTTATGTATTGGTTTTGTACTGATTCATAAGAAATTACCATACAGTTAGCAGCGTAAAACACTGATGTCTTAGCTTACAACCTTGTAATTCAGAAGTTTGCATACAGTCTGGCCGGGCTCTAAACTCTGAGTCACACAGAAGTAAAAAGAGACTCCACTCAGCACCTGACTCAGAGGGATGCACATATGCACAGCCAAACAGTGGGTGGAGCTTTGGGACTCTTATGGAGGAACAGGAGGAAGATTGTAGGCACAGAAGGGGATAGGAACTCCACAGGAAGACCAGCAGAGTCAACTAACCTTGTCCCTTGGGGCTCTCAGAGACTGAACCAACCAAACAACATATCCGGGTTGAACTTAGGCCTCCCGGCACATAATGTAGCACAGGATGGAGCTTGGTTTTCATGTGGGTCCTGAACAACTTGAGTGGTAGCTATTCCAAAAACTGTTGCCTGTCTGTGGGATATATTCTTGTAGCTGGGCTGCCTTGTCTGGCCTCAGTGGGAGAGAATGCACCTAGCCTTACAGACACTTGATGTGCTAGCTTGGGGGTGGGATACCCAGGGGCCCCCACCCTCTCAGAGGAAAAGGGGGTGGGGAAGAATTGTAGGAGTTGGTGACCCGGAGGGGGGACGGTGAGCAGGACGTAAAGTCAATAAGTAAAAAAAAAGTGTAAACACTTAAACATCCTACTAAATAATAATAATGAATAATATAGCTTCTTAAAAGAAAACCAAAGTCAAGTGAAGCTGCATTCTTATCTGCATCTTGGGATCCTCTTTCAAGTCCATTAAAGCTGTTGGCAGAATTCACTTCCCTGTGGTCTTAGGACTAAGGCCTCCATTTACAGGCTGGTTATTGCCAGGAAGCTTCTGTCAGTTCCTACAGAATGCTCACAATCCACATTCTGTGGTCCTCATCAGCAGTTCACAACAGATACATTTGCTTCCTTCCAGGAAAGCCAGGCTTCCTTTCCCTGAGTTGCTCTTCTCTACTAGCCAGGATAACTACCATCAGAGAGTTCCTATCATTAGGTCTGATCCATCTCCATAATCTCCATAATTGTAAAGTCATCTGATTTGGGACTTTAATTACAACTACAAAATCCCCTTGTGACATTAATATTGATTGTTAGACTGAATAATCCAGAGAAGGTGCATATACCAGGATCTGGGAATGTTGGGCCCATCTTAAGATCTAACTTAATTTATTCTCAACTGAAATATATATTCATTTATATGAAACATGCCATAAAATGAAAATAATAAGACATATCAACTGCTGCCTACACTTCTCTAGCCCTAAATGGTCCTGAAGGGTCTGGACAGCAACTGACACAGCCTGTTCTTCCTGATCTTGACTAACATCCCAGCTTCTTTGGGTGCCTAAGCATGACAGTGACATTGCAATATCAGCAGGAAGCAGCCAGAGAGAATGACACCCACTTATCCAACAGCCAGAGACCCAATTATAAAACAAAAAGGTGAGAATGCAGGACCTTTAGAGGCCCGAGCACAGAAAACATGGCACAAACAGGTTTTACCCTTTACCCTTCTCTCTCCCTTGCTTAAAAAAAATAAATAAATTGCGTACATAAAGCTTGCCCCCAAGGTCCATTTACATATTTGGCCACTGACTCATTCCTGAGACAAAACACCAAGGTCCAACAATCAAAATTCATTATTTGGCTAACATATTCAATCAAGATGTACCAATTCACCCTAGCATAGACATCCCCTCTTTCTTCTTAAAACCCCACTCCTAAAAAAAACCCACATGCTTTTGCCCAATTCATATTCACCCCCATCCACCCCTGGTTGCTCCTCCTGGGTGAGAAACCTCCTTTGTGCTGAGAACTTGGTGTATGTACCTACTCCAAGGGGGGCACCCCTCCCTTACATCAACTACCTACTTTAAGTTTTACTTATTATATTATTTCAAACAGTTGCTTCAAACATGCTTATTTGCTCCAAGCTAATTAAGCTACAACAAACTTCAAACGGTCACTGTAGGTATAGGACAACTCAGAACAGCTCAGTTTTCACACTGATAAAGTAAAGGTGATAGTGTGACCATTCCAAACCAAAAATTAAGAGTTTACACTCTGAATTCAGATTGATTTGGCATCAAATCTTGACTCTAAATAAATGCTATCTGTGAAGCTTTAATTGAGTTATATAATTCTTTTAAACCCCAGTGTCTCTACAAGAAAAATGAGGACAATATTAACATCTTCCTAATGTAGTGTATAAAATAAGTAAAATGATATACACAAAATATTTAATATGGTATCTGGCATCTAATAAACACTAATGATAATAATTACTTTACTGTTAAGTAAAAAAAAATGATCTGAAAAAGTATAAGGAGCTACTTCAATATAACATTATCACTATGGGACAAATGGGACCTCATAAAATTGCAAAGCTTCTATAAGGCAAAGGACACTGTCAATAGGACCAAATGGCAACTAACAGATTGGGAAAAGATCTTTACCAATCCTGCATCTGATAGAGGGCTAATATCCAATATATAAAAAGAACTCAAGAAGTTAGACTCCAAAGAACCAAATAACCCTATCAAAAAATGGGGAACAGAGCTAAACAGAGAATTCTCAACTGAGGAAACTTGAAGGGCTGAGAAGCACCTAAAGAAATGTTCAACATCCTTAATCATCAGGGAAATGCAAATCAAAACAACCTTGAAATTCCACCTCCTACAGTCAGAATGGCTAAGATAAAAAACTCAGGTGACAGCAGATGCTGGCGAGGATGTGGAGAAAGAGGAACACTCCTCCACTGCTGGTGGGACTGCAAGCTGGTACAACCACTCTAGAAATCAGTTTGGCGGACCCTCAGAAAATTGGACATAATACTACCTGAGGACCCAGCTATACCACTCCTGGGCATATACCCAGAAGATGCTCCAACATGTAATAAGGACACACGCTCCAATATGTTCATAGCATATTCTGGCCATATTTATAATAGCCAGAAGCTGGAAACAACCCAGATGTCCCTCAACAGAGGAATGGATACAGAAAATGTGCTACATTTACACAATGGAATACTACTCAGCTATTAAAAAACAATGACTTCATGCAATTCGCAGGCAAATGGATGGAACTTGAAAATATCATCCTGAGCAAGGTAACTCAGTCACAAAAGAACGAACATGGTATGTATTCACCGATAAGTGGATATTAGCCCAAAATTTCGGAATACCCATGATTCAATTCACAGCAACTGGTGGACTGAGTGTGGGTCCCAGATGGAGGAGTTGGAGAAGGGACTGAAGGAGCTGAGGGAGTTTGCAGCCCCATGGAGGGAGCAACAGTGTCAACTGGTCACACCCCCCAACCCCCCACCCCCGTGCTCCCAGAGACTGGGCACCAACCAAATAATACATATGGAGGGACCCATGGTGCTGGCCACATAAGTGGCAGAGGAGGACCTGGTTGGCCATTAGTGGGAGGAGAGGCCCTTGGGCCTGAGAGTGTTAGGTGACCCAGTATAGGGGAATGCTAGGGAGGAAAGACAGGAGTGGATGGGTGGGTGGGGAAATACCTTCATAGAGGCAGGGGGAGGGGGTGGGATAGGGGTTTTCAAAGGGGAGACCTGGAAAGCGGAAAAGATTTGAAATGTAAATAAAGTTCTTGTGGATAGCTCTGGGGCTGATTGTAATTCTGTTAATTCTGCCCTCCTGGGAGGGGCTTCAGAGAAGGAGTGAGTTACACCTGTGACTTCTTGTGAACCAATCCCCTAATGAATAAAGGAGCCAATCACTGGGAGCATAGAGAGACTTCTGGGTGGGACAGAAGAGAGGAGGAGAAGAGAGAGAGAGGTAGGTAGGTAGGTAGAGGTAGAGAGAGGTAGAAGTGCCTTTTGGAACAGGGGCAGCATGTAGTAAGTAAGATGTAGCTACTAGAGTCTCCTGGTATCATGGCGGATCTGCAAGGATTTGCCAGCAAAGGAATCAGATTTTGATAAGGTTTACAAGATTAGATTTTAGTTGATTCGCCCAGAGATTGAGTTATCATTGTTTCTGAACTAAGTTTGTGTTGTGTTTTCCTTCATGCGGCGGTTTGTCTGGTTTCCAGAGAGAAAGGTACAGCAGCAAAGTATGGGTTTGCCTGATGTGCACCACAGAGGTCATGGGGTATTGAAGCATGGGACTGGCATGGTAGTGACCCACCAGTGGGAACCTAGTGAGCTGGGTGGAGAGATCGTGGAGCTCTGAGTCAGAGCTCCACCAGATGGAAGCAGGTCAGCCATTGCCTGCCAGTGCATGGCTGGCCAGCCTGCCGGGTATGACAGAACCAGGGTATAATGCAGGAACATGTGCTATACATTCCATCATTTTTAATATTTCCTGCAATCCAAAATAAAAAAAAAAACCCTCAAATATACAAAAAAAAAAAAAAAAAAAAGAAAAAAAAAGAAATAAAAATAAATGAGGACAATATTAGCATCTTCCTCATGTAGTGTATAAATTAAGTAAAATAATATACAAAAATATTTAATATGGTATCTGGCATCTAGTAAACACTAATGATAATAATTACTTTACTGTTAAGTAAAATAAAAGATCTGAAATAGTATAAGGAGCTACTTCAATATAACATTATCACTAGGGACATAGATACCCCTAAACAGGAAATCTACATATGCTGAACACTGATGTATTAGCATCTACATGTTTCACTGTGTCTTCATTTTGCAAATGAATTTTTCACTTATCTCTGTCTTTGAACATTGTAAACATGTAAGTTATATTTCTAAGATTAAAACATAAAGAAAATTTATAAGCATTGTTAAGTTAGAAAAGTGTACCCCTAAAGTTCATATGTTATGATGTCTGATACAACACTTTTGAGGGCTAGGAACTTATAAGAGGTGCATAGATTATGGTGGTTCATGAATGGATTATTATTACTGTTCAGTAGGTCTATTACTGAAAGTCTAAAGTTTTTATAAAAATGAGATGTGCCTCCTCTTCCCTCTTTCCCTCCTTTTGGTTATAGGATATTGAAGTACAAAGGCTCTTCTAATATGAAGCCCAATGTTGACCTTGCAACCTCTAGAATTGTATGAAATAAAGTACTATTCTATAAATTACTCAGTTTCAGGTATCCTATCATGGCAGCACAGAAGAGACTAAAACAACCATCTTTAAACAGATGAAAAGTTTGTAAAGACTTAGTAACTGTAATGGTTTGTATGTGCTTGGCTCAGGGAGTGGTTCTATTTGGAGGTGTGGCCTTGTTGGAGTAGGTGTGTCACTGTGGGTGTGGACTTTAAGACCCTCTTCCTCGCTGCCTGAAAGTCAGTCTTCTAGTGGCCTTCAGATCAAGATGTAGAACTTTCAGCTTTGCTTTCACCATACCTGATTGGATGCTGCCATGTTCCTGCCTTGTTGACGATGGACTGAATCTCTGAACCTACAAGCCAGCCCCAGTTAATATTATCCTTATAAGAGTTGCCTAGGTCAGGGTGTCTGTTCACAGCGGTATAAAACCCTAAGACACTAGCTATAATTGTAAAAGGATTGAAGTTACATAAATATAGTTTCAGTTTAAATAATAATATGAAATTTGTTAGTGTTTGAGATGATCACAAAACAAGAAACAAAACAAAACAACTGACTGGGGAAATAATAAGTTCTACGACTCTGAAAGGTTGTGTATCTGAGAACCTTATAGAAGAAATTTATTTATCAAATATGAGACTTGGATAGTGACTTTTAAAAGTTCTTACTTCTAAATACAATCACATTGCAAATTAGATTTCAACATCCAAATTCTGAGATGAAATAGTCTATAGAATCATAAAATTCTATTGATTCCTGTTGACTGGATGAATATGCTCAAGTCTCCTGATTGACATTTCTACATAAATGTTTATTAATAGTTTAAGTTCAACAATAAATAGATGGATAAATAACCCCCCCATACACATTCCTACATACTGTTGAAAATTACAAAGGAATTCTTCCATTTATGACTACAGGCAGGGTGTGGTGGTGAACACCTTTGATTCCAGTAAGGGGTGAGGGGGCAGAGGCAGGCAGATCTTTGTGAGTTCAAGCCAGCCTGGTCTACGTAGTGATTTCCAAGGCAGCCAGAGGTACATAGTAAGACCTCACTTAGGAACTGCCTGACATGGAAACTAAAGTCAGTTACTCTGAAAGAACAGTATGTGTTTTAACAACTAAGCCATCTGTCCAGTCCCAGTCTCTCTGTCTCCCCATACCCCTTCATCCAAACTCTGCTATCTTGAGACAAGGTTCTTTATTTATCCCAGGTTGGCCTTGGGATAAACTCATTAGGTAGCCCATGGTGGCCTCAACCTTGTAGCAATCTCCCTGCTTCAGCTTCCAAATGTTTGGATTATAGGCATACAGTCCCATATTTCGATTTGAGTGATTTTTTTTTAAAGCATAAAGTTCATGTGCCTTTGTTTACATCTCTTTATATATACTGCTTATTGCTTTGAAAAATAACATTATGTCCAGACCATATTATTAGAAGCATATCTCTAATATTATGTCTTATCCCTAGACATTTCACATTAGTCTGCCATTTAGTAGTTGCTTTAAAATTATCGTTGTTATTCTTTTATATGTCTATTGAAGTAAATGGTATGGCATTTTCAACAGTACAATACTTACATTCCATATATATATCTTGTGAATTGAAGTTTCTTACAGTCATTTTCATTATCTATAAGAAGGAAAGCATTAGCAATAAAAAACCTGAGGCCAAAGTACACACACAAAAAAAAGCAAAGGTAACAAAAGATGGACATACAGAGAGAACACTGATATTTATTGAGCTTTGAGTACAACAAACATCATCATTTATATGGACTATATACAAAAAGATATGAACTTCATAAAGATGAAAGCACAATTTTACCCATGGTAAGAAAATACTTACACATAGCACCTTATTTTGAAATCTTAAAAGCTTATTTATAGAAAACATGGGCAGGATAATATGAGGAGGGATATATTCAACACACACACACACACACACACACACACACACACACATATATATATGCATATGGAAAATTTTAAAGCAAATACAATTTGTGAAATGAAGTATCAGAAAGGTTACAGTTTGTGAATTAATTTTGAAATAGTGTTAAAAGCACCCCCTACAGCAAACTGGAAAATGTGACCACATGGGATTTTAAATACAATGAATTTTGTTACGTGGTAGATTTCTGAGGTATGGGTGTGTACATTTTGTATATTCCTGTGCAACTTGATTAAGTTTAAGTGTGAATTTTTGCTTTTACCTAATTTGGGGACAATGAAATGAATGCATATGTAAATGTGAAATTCTCCTCTGCTCTATTTTTATTGTATTTATCAGGCTAGAGTAAATATCATCTAACAAATTCCCCCTTTTAAAGATAATTCTAATTTGCTTTCTTTCAGAGTCCTGAACAAGAGTGCATGGCTAAATAATATTCTATTATAAAATAACACATTTGAATTGCAGGCTGGCTTTTCTATGTCGATACATTTCTAGACTTTTTTGTTTCAGTTCTTTTTAGCTTAAAATTTGAAAATTCATTCTAATGTTAACATAAAGTATAATTTTAAAGGTACACTGATGGGCTGAAAAAAGATATGAAGTTTCAAGGCCAAATATGAACAAGTTTTTAAAATACCTCCTATTACAGCTATGACACAACTGACCTTTCCAATAGATAATTCTTGGCCAATGATTAGCAAATGTTATCTTGTCCCTGACAAGTTTTTAACAATTTCAGAACATGTTTGTAATAGATTCTGATATTTCAAAACCCACAAAATATATCATAAATTGCAATACCAAATCTTTTCATGTCTATATTGTATCTCCAACAATCTAATCCTCTACGCATTTTTTTCCTGAGTTATCACTGTCTTGCTTGCTTATAAGAAAAGGTTACATGGATTATGAGCTGCTTGGATTCGTTATGTTCTGACTGACTACTGCCAGGGTTGTCATAATACTAGCTGTAGGGATACTGACAGTTTATATGATTCTTGCTAAGGGAGAGAAAAAATCCACACCAAGCTGTTCCATATGGTAATGGTGGTTTCTTCCCTTTAGAATTATTGCTATTTAGAGAGGGATGATAGCCAAGCAGAAAGATTTTCCTTAAACCTCCTTAACCTTAAGTCTGTGTAGTTCTTCTAGCCATTGGGGATGAGCCAAGTGGGAAAACATTTTATCATAATTTGCATTTATGCATAAGGTTTTGTGAGGTCTTATAATTTTTGTGGAGTGAATTCAAATAACCAATTTAAGAGTACTTTCAGTTATGGGGTGGCCCACAAATTACTATTGTATGGACCAAAGTACAAAAACATTTTTTTGTAATGACTCTGATAGTAAATATTTACACTTTGCAAGCCACACAATCAACATTCCGAGTGCTAAATTCTGCCAGGAAAACAGCGAGCACATAACATGTAAATAGGCCTAGCTAGATACAAATTAAATTTTTTTTTTCAAAAGCTGCAAGGACCAGTTTGTTGACCCCTACATAGGAAAACAATAGTTCTACTTTTTTCTTATGTTTGCTTTACAGAAACTCAGGGCTGTCCATGAAAGCGTCAGAGAAGGCCAATAAAACAGGTACTTCAACCATCCCTGCTTCAAACAGAGCCTTTAAAAAAATGTATATATGGAATTTCCTGTGAAATTAGATTTGACTAATAGGCTCATTTATAATGAAAACTTTAAAAACCATTTCTTTGAACTGAAATCAATGCTTTAAAGGTCAGAAACAGATATTCAGGCAAAATAAACACATCTTTAACAGTTTCAAAAATGATGAAGGTTAGGATATGGTTTTTTTGCTCCCAGCAATTAACATCCATGCAGTTATAAAAGCACTTAAATAGACAACCATAGTAGCTCTAAGATGCCATTGGCTTAGCGTTCCTACTACCCATTTTGACCTTTTCTCAAGTGAGTAATGTTTAACTTATTTTAAACTCTCCAAGAGAATTGGCATAGAATATTCAAATAAACTTCACACCAGGACTTCAACACTATATCCTGAGCTTATATTGTCTTTTTCATATTCAAATTGTCTTCAGCATTATGGAATACTGCATGACACCGAATAATACATGTTTACAGAATTGGTACATATTTCACACATAACAACATAGCATCAAAATATTTTTCTTTAATATTCAAACAGGTGATACCTCTACAATAAACCAAACTATTTGAAGAAATGTATAGGTTCACTGGTAAGTAATTAGGAAGAAAACAGGTTTATATTGTTATATGTTTTCATATAACAGTATATTTTGATAATTTTCCATAATTCCAAACAAAAAAGGCTGATTTTCACAGTGAACAAAAAAATTGTAATTTGAGATGAACCTTTGTGGTTTTTTTTCCAGACAGGTTCTTAGGTAGCCCAGGCTAGCTTCAAACTCATTATATAGCTTAAGATGACTTTGGAATACTGATCTTCCTGCCTCCACCTCTCAAATGCTAGTATTGCTGGCATGCACCACTGCTCCCAGTATAATTAACTTATTTTTAATTGTCAAATAATTGTTTATATTTGGGGGAGTACAATGTGATGTGTTAAGGACTGTAAACACTGTAGAAAATTCAATAAAGCTGTATCATCTCACCCGTTTATTTTGTAATAAGGATCATAAATCTATTCTTTGAGTTAAAACATTTAAAACACATAAAATATAATAGTAATTTTTGACAAAAAAGTTACACTTTCAAAAGAATCTATAACTCCCTTGCCTGCACTATGGATATGTATAAAGCTTTTGAAACCCAGATATTTTCCTGTTAATTAAAAAGTCTGGATTTCAAACTTTCACCTAAAAATTCATATAACTCAAGTGGTCAGCTCTAAAAAGATATATGAGCAGCATAAACCGTTATCAGTAGGTTGTATTTATATATTTATTCATATATATATTTGACAATAATAATTAAAAGGATTGGGGAGGCAATGACATAGAAGAGTTTGGAGGGAGGGGGAAATGATGTAAATACAGTACACAGTTTTTCTTCTAAGGAACTTATTTGACATTTAAATTATCAATCCTAATCTTATTTGTTAGTAGTTATCTGAATGGAATGAGGTTATACACTAGTTTTTGTTTACCCATATAAACTATAGGTTCTACTTCAAAATACTAACATATTTGATTATGTTGTATTTTACCTATCCCTTCTGGGAAGTTTCCGAATGGAGTTTATAGTATTTAAATGTATAGAAACCCGACAGACCACACTAGATCTTGCCTGGTGTTGGACTGCTTCACCATATCTTTAGCACTCTGTTTCTAATCTCTCTGAGGCTATGTCCCCGGTCCCAATCCAAGCTTTTCTCTTGCCATCTTGATTAAGGCTGCATGAACTACTCCAAGCGCCTATCATGAGGTCAGTGGAAGAAATAAATGTGCCTCATGAAAATACTGAAAGTCAATATTATCACTTTAATGGGTAAAGAATGACCATATGTTTCAGAAAGAACATCTCAGTCTTTAGAAATGTATTTTCCTATTTTAGTCACTGCACATTGGGCAGTTGAAGATCTTAGTCTTGCAATGGTATCCTCTTTTCTGTCACGTTTGTATATCAATCGCCTATCTCTTTCTCTCTGCATGTGTGTGTGTGTGTATGTGTGTGTGTGTGCGTGTGTGTGTGTGTGTGTGTGTGTGGCTTGTGGCTGACACACATCTTGGGAAGTATATAATTTCTCCTACATCATGGGCATCGAAGACAGACAAGGATTGAGAAAAAGTTGGGAGTTCTTATGCTGGCTCAGCTCCAGCAATAAATCCACCATTACTCTTTGGAAATGGGACACACCCCAGCTATCTCTTTCTTATGGACTTTGCCCCTTGGCCATCTGGATCATATGTAGGGATCTCAATTAGGGATATCACAGTAAGTGAATAAGACAAGTCTATTCTTATAGACTAGAGATGGTAAAAGTGCCAAAACAAGGCGGGATATTTCAGACTTAGCTAAGACCACTAAGTAATATACAATCCCAAATGCCCACACTACTCTCTTATGATAAACGGAAGAGACTCAAAATCATCCCTCTCAAAATGCTTCTTTCGAACTGCAGTTAGCAGAATTAGTAAATAAACCACTAAGCGAAACTCCACCGAAGTCGGGTGTGCCTCAGAGTTTTGGCACCCAGCTGCTCCTGCGCAGGTCCTAGACTCCTCCCCTCCGCAGGCTAGACACCTCCCTTATTCCCACTACTTCCGGCCTCTACCAAACGCCCTCAACACGCTTGCGCCATTTTGACAGGCTGCTCCTGCATTAGTAATCAGAAGATTGCCTTTCTGGGACCGCCCCCCCCCCCGCGCCCGCCACCTCTCCGCCCCGCCCACGCTTTACCGGCCGGACGCGAAATCTCGCGAGGTTAGGTGCGCGTCGGTATTTTGCGGGCTAGTAGCTTTCCCTGCAACTGTAATTGCCGCTGCGGGAGAAATTGGAGCTGCTGCCGCTGGCACGCCCGCTGCCTGCTCTCCCGGACTTAGAGCCACAGCCTCTTCTCTAGCGCTCTCCATACACCTAGCGCCCGAGTCAGCGGCAACAATCCCAGACCCACTGCAGCCACCTCAGGCAGTCGCTTTGCAGGTCATCCCCTTAGTCCAGCAACTGAGGGTGGTACCCTGTCCCTAACCGACTTCTCACTCCACGTCATCTGTGCCCTCCTCAGCGTCGCCGGGGACCCACCTCTCCACACTCTAACTGACGAGGAGGAGACGCTCGGAATCACCCTTTCTCTAGGCGGAGCCGGCCCCCTCACCCGCGGGTGTGTCCTATAAATGGCGTCGGAAAGCGACACTGAGGAATTCTATGATGCCCCTGAAGATGTGCACCTGGGGGGCGGCTATCCTGTAGGGTAAGTAACAGAAGCCCGGGCCCAGAGCTCGGACATCCTAGTCTCCTGCTTCTCCGCACCTCGCTCTACTCCTTTCCCAAATCCCGCTGTGCCCGTCACCGCTGTTCCTCTTAGTCTCACTTGGACACCTCAGAACCCAGACCTGGGACTTCTTAGGGCAGAATGAGTTGGAAGAGGGAGAGGGAATCCTCCTCCACCCTTTTCCCTAGTGAGCGGCTCTGGGACTCTTTGGAACCCCTTTCTTGTCTTAGCCAGCCATTGAGTGGATGGCATTCGTGCCTCAGAGGCAGCTATTTGTATTTACGGGGTTTAAAGCTTACCTTTCCAACATCTGTTTTGGCCCTCGGGGACCAGAAGGAGCGGTAGCAGGAGAAATTGAACTTCCCCGGCTCTTTAAAAAAAACCTCTAGCTTACCTATTCATTTCCGAAGTGGCTGTATCTCGACCCTATTTGCTGTTCACTTTTTCTTTTGCATAAAATAAATAAATAAATAAATAAATAAATAAATAAATAAATAAAGAAGCGGGGGGTGGGGGGAAGAGGCAGGTATTTATTTAAGGAGGTCCTTCAGCCAGCGCATATGTTCGACATCAGCTGTGTTTTACTGAAATAGCACTTTACTGTGTGCCAGAAGAAATTGTAGACAAGGTCCTTAGCATTTGGGAGAATGATGTGGTCTGAAAGGGCATAAATGTACACAGCCGAGTACAGATCTACAAACAAGTGCTGAGTAATATGGTCCTTGGAAGGAGAGCCCAGCTTGCTGCCCTTTCTCTCATTTTGCAAGATGTTTTACTGGTGATTAATATGGCTAGCTCTGAGTAGGAAGTTCACTAAGAGGAAAGCTTCTCTGACCAGGATTTGGACTTAACTTATTTTACTCCCCTCTACGTTTCAGAGTGAAAATACAGTTTAAAACTATTTCACAAACTCTTCTCCTGATGTGTCTGTAAATAGAAACACTGAAATGTATTCTCCAGCTATAAAATCTTGAAAATTAAATGGTAAAATGTGTATGTTCCCGTATGATGCTTAGAGTTGAACTCTTAGTTTTTAGAGTTACCCCGTAAAAGACTCTGATAGAAATAAAGTGACAAGTACATTTTAAAGGGCTTTCAAAACTCTGCTATATATTGTATACACTATATTCCCCAAAGTTATAGCAACAAGATCAGAAAGAAATGTATGTTGGTAGAGTACTAGTGTGTGTGTTTCCAGGAAGCTGTCTATCACTATTGTGAGATTTGGGGATGGTAGTGATCTGCCTTGAGATAGCACTGAATCGCCTTGAAGTTCAGTAACTGATCCAGGTTTAGAACTCAGTAGAACAGAGTAGAAAAATGCATTTAGATTTTCAAATATAATGGATTCTCCTGAAATAAAGTCTCTGTGTGGCTTTTCCTTCAAAGTAATAAACTGTCAGCTCTGGTTAAGTGAGAGAATAAAACACTTGGTAAGCGTTTATGAGTTGTTTGGTTTTCTTTTTTTTTTTTTTAAAGTTGGGAAGGGGAAATTATCAGTTTTCACTATTGTTAGCAATTCAGAGCATGTGGATATTGTTTTTTTCTTGCTGAATAAATTAAGTTTCGTCTAGAAAGAACAGTTATTTCAGAACCTTTGTAAATTGTTAGTTCAATACCTGACAGAAATGTATTCCAATGTGAATTCTTCTCTTTTCTTCTTGGCATTGGATCTCTTAATTTTATAGAGGGCTTACTGCAGGAGGAAGTATACAGAACTTAGAACTGTTTTACTTATTTGAACCCAATGAGTCATTATGAGAGACTTGATCGGCACTTGTTTACCCGCTGGGATGATAGAGCTTCTCAAGAACCTTATAGTGGGTGGAAAGTTTGTTTCTTTTTAAAGTCCTGTGGGTCCCAGCTTCCTAAATTTAACTCTAGCTTACCCCAAAACTATGAATAAAATGACAATATTTGTTTGGATTATATGCCCTCCCTCCTACTGTATTAGTGAGAGAATTGGAAGAAATGTACTTATCTGAAGAATTGGACCTGAGAACAGTTGAAGAGGCAGAAAGAGATGGCTTTGTTTATATTTTCCTCCATTGTCTGTGACATATTTTCAAGTACTGTGAGCAGACTTAGCTTGGCAATTAACAGCTTAAAAAACCCAATTGACAAATTGTGATTTTGGAAACAGGTGGCATCACTAGCTAGTTGATCATAAGAAGTATCTTCTGTTCCTTGACGTGAACCAGAGTGGCTCTATATAAGCTCTAAGAGGCTAATTGAATGAGTTTGGCCACTTGAAGAAATGATTCTTTGTTTGTGTGTTTGGGAATACATAGAGCATTTCACCAAATTGTGCTAAATTGAGTACACAATTGAGAGATACCTCATATTTTGTTTATCAGCAGAATCTAAATACATGGTCTGTTCCCTGATATTGATTTATTACTTATATTTCTTGTTTATTAATCTGTATCTTGAAAGCTAATTTAATAAGCAATCCAGTTATTAGAGTTTGAGTCCAGTTCAGTTAATGTTTCCACCCTGCGGACCATCTTTGTAATGGGTACACTTGTTATGATTTCTTTTGATGGTTACTTTCTGCATTTTTACGTATATGATCTTAGAGAAGTTAAATATATTATTCTAGGAGAAACAACTTGCAAGCAACAGAGCTAGCATTTAAAACCAGATCACCAAACACTAGTGCAATGTTTATTATAATACTCATAGCTATTCTACACTGTATAAAGGGATCTTCGCCCAGTAGATCCCAGAGTAAAATGCTTTTGTACTAACCTTCTAAATTGAATTGATAGATCTGTTTACAGCCAGCGGACCAAACCTTTCAGTCCCCTTAGCTACAAATTCCAAGTTTCTCTTTCGAGAATCTATATTTTTGTTTTATTATGTAGGACTTTTATAATGTCATTTTTATGCCTAGAAATGGCAGTTAGTTGAACTTTTCTCCAAAAGTTATGAAAACTAAAGCACATGGTAAGAAAGTGGCTTATCCATGATGCCATAGTGAATTAATTATAGAACTCTATACTAGCTCAGTTTCATAATATGGCATTATTTTTCTGCTCTGCTGCATAATACAGCAGGAAAGGCAGGAGGAACTGAGGTATAGTAGAAAAGATTCCTACACTGTGAGTCCTCTCATTTCTTCAACTTTAAATTGAAATTATATTTTGAGAACCCTTTGAAATTTAAATGTCTGTCATTGTATGGAGATTTAGTAGTATATGCGCTTATTGATAAACTTTTGTTCTTGGAAAAATCTATAGGTATTTGTGTGTGTGTGTGTGTTGGTTGTGTATGTGTGTGTTTTATTTTGTTTATATTGTGCTGACAACTGAATTTAGGATCTGATGTATGCTAGATACTCTCTAACACTGAGCAGCGTTCCCAGCCTATGTTTTGTCTTGTTTTTATTTTAATGTGTATCTGCTGATTTGCCCAGACTAGCTTGGACTTTGAATAGCTTGACTTACTAACCTGCTCCACCAGGCCTGGCTTACATGTTTTTATAATCTTTTATTTTAACAAACATTGATGGCTTCGATATATTCATGTTTCAGAATCCACAGATTTGAAATTATTTACTACCTATATTATATATGAGTTGGATGCCTCTCCCAATTGTGAATTATACCTATATATTCTAAAGGGCTGTAACTGAGAACATTTTTATAAAAGTAAATGTAACATTTTCAACATTATTATTTTAGTGACAGCCAAAATCCTAGTTTTCCTAGATCTTAGAGCTTTAGGATAAAATGATGCATTTTTATAATAGGAGTTAACTAGACAGAATTTGGCTCAGCCTGCCCATTTAGTTGAAAGTGAAACCTGGACTTAGAGAAGGAAGTGACACATTACTTTGTGGTTGAAGCTAAAATTCAGGTCTTTTGATTCCTTATCTATGTGATACTGCCACATTTAAATAGAGAATTATAGCAAGTAGCTATGCTACAGATTTTTGACACATAACTTGTGAGGTCAGGCCATGAAGGTGGTCTACTTCTATTTCACACAATTTTCATGCTTTACCTCTGAAGAAACATTGACTGTTACAGGATTCTATCTATGGCTCATTTGTTTCCTTTAAGTCAGAATGAAAACCAATGATTGAATAGCTTATCTACAACAGGGAACATGTAGTTTTGCTTCACTTCTAGGGGTCTTTTTAGTGTTAACAGCAAACTACCATGTTTAGGTTGGAGTAATGGTCAAATATGGACTGAATAATGGAAACAGAGATCAAAGTATCTAGAAGAATTGTTAGGACTAGCTGAGCATAGTAGCTCACTTACACCTGATATACACATAAGAGAAACTTAACAAAGCAAACTCCCAAAACCAGAATTGTTAGGTCTGAAAATATCCCTAAATTGAATAGTTTCCTTTATTGAAAACTCTGTTTTCTCATTTTACTTAGGCATCAGAAGCATTTCATCCTGAAATGAAAATTTATATGTTTTTTCTTGGTGGTGGTGGTGGTGGTGGTGATGGTATGTTTTGACACTGTCTTAGTATATAGTCTCAAACCCTTGATCCTTTTGTCTTAGCATCCCCAGTGCTGGGATTGCAAGCCTGTTCCACTACACCCAACTCAGCACACATTTTTATTTGCAAAATATTAGTGTGTTATAAATTTAGGAGAAAATACTTGTAAACTGCTGTTTGAGCTAGGCATAGTGACATGCTTCTGATTTATTACTTGAGAGATGGAGGCATTGAGGATCAGGAGTTGAAGTTCGTCTTCAGTTGTATGGTGAGTTTCAGGCTAGCCTTGACTACATGAGAATCTGTCAAAACGACTGTAAAAAATGGTTGTTCCTTAGTTGGCATTCAATCATAGATTAGATTGATTTCTCTGGACTCTGTAGATTGATAGAAATATATTTATCAGTGCAGTTTTAACATACTCATGTAACATATTGATGTGGGGAAAAACCTTCTACATATTAATTAGTAAATTTAGCTTCTAAATTTAGTGACCTCCAACTGTCAATTGGTGACTCATGGAGATAGGACAGTTGGTAGCAATATGGCAATTGGGAGACTTAATTTGAATCCATACAAATTAATGTAAGTTGAAAACTTTATCTTGTGATAACTTTTTTCATAAAATAAGATGTAAAACATGATTTTCTAAAAATGTTAAAAGCAGACATGATGTATGCCTGTAATATTAGTATTTGAGGAAATGGCGACAGGAGAATTATGAGTTCAAGACCGATTTAGGCTGTATACCATATTCCTGTTTCAAAAAGCTAAAACTAAAACAAAGTAAAATATTACAAACAAGTAGTTGTAGGTTAAGTTCATGGGTAGTCTTTTTCTTTAATCTCCAATTTTTTATTTTTACAATTTTGTTGTTGTTTCTTTTTTGTTTGTTTCTCAGGCAAGGTCTTTTTTTAATTCTATGAAGGTAAAAACTGACACTTTATTTTTTAAAATTTATTTAATTTTTATTTATTTACTTTACATCTTGCTCAATATCCCCCCTTCCAGTCACCCCTTCCTACAATTCTCTCCCTATTCTCCTATGAGAAGGTGGGGCCTCCTCTGGTTATCCCCTCACCCTGGCACATCAAGTCTCTGTAGGATCCCCTCCCACTAAGGCCAGACAAGGCAGCCCAGCTAGACGAACATATCCAATGGACTAGCAGCAGCTTTTGGGATAACCCCTGCTCTAGCTGTTTGGGAGCCACATGAAGACTATGCTGTACATCCGCTACATATGTATGGATAGGCCTAGGTCTAGCCCATAAATGGTCTTTGGTTGGTGGTTCAGAGCCCCAAGGGACCAGGTTATTTGACTCTGTTGGTCTTCCTGGGGAGCTCCTCTCCCCTTTGGGGACCTAAAATCCTTCCTCCCATTCTTCCATAGAGTCCCCAAGTCCATCCACTGTTTGGCTGTGGGTGTCTGTATCCTGAGTAAGCTGCTGGGTGGATCCTCTTAGGACCACCATGCTAGCTACGCTCCTGTCTGCAAGCATAACAGAGTATAATTAATAGTGTCGAAGATTGGTGCTTGCCCATGGGATGGGTCTCAAATTGAACCCATTATTGGTTGGCCATTCCCTCAGTCTCTACTCCATCCCCTG
Source organism: Rhynchomys soricoides (assembly GCA_019843965.1). Taxonomy (NCBI): domain Eukaryota; kingdom Metazoa; phylum Chordata; class Mammalia; order Rodentia; family Muridae; genus Rhynchomys; species Rhynchomys soricoides. Next base: position 2,034,717 of record JADRCH010007448.1, read on the forward strand.
TCCATGTATTTCTTGTAGACAGGATAAATTTGGGGTCAGAGGTTTGTGGGTGGGTTGGTGTCCCTATCTTTCCACTGGGGTTCCTGACTGGTTACGGTAGGTGGCCCCTTAAGGTTTCATATCCCTAATGCTGTGTGTCATAGCCAAGGTCTCCATTGATTCTTCGGTGTGTACCTTATCCCAGGTCTCTGTCAAGTCCTGGAGATGCCCCGCACCTCTCCATCCCGGTTAGTTGCAGATTTCTATTCATCTTGATGGCCATTTGGCCATCTCTCCTGTCCCTCTACACACCTGATCCTGAACCCCCTGTTCCCCTCCCCATTCCCTCTCCCACCCAGGTCCATCCCTCCTCCATCTGCCTTTCTATGACTATTTTATTCCATTTTCTAAGTGAGATTTAAGCATTCTCACTTGTGCCTTTCGTCTTGTTTAACTTCCTTGGGTCTGTGCAGTCTAGTGTGAGTATCCTGCGTTTTATGGCTAATACCCACTTATCAGCGAGTACGTACCGTGTTCGTTCTTTTGTGACTGAGGTTACATATCATGCATGTCCTTTTGGGACTGAGATACCTCACTCAGGATGATATTCTCAAGTTCCATCCATTTGCCTGCAAATTTCATAATGTCTTTGTTTTTAATAGCTGAATAGTAGTCCATTGAGTAGATGTACCATATTTTCTTTATCTATTCTTCAGTTGAAGGACATCTAGGTTCTTACCAGTTTTTGGCTATTAAGAATAAAGGTGCTATGAACATAATTGAGCAAGTGCTGAGACATGGTCTTAATCGATATAACTGGCCTGGAACTCACCATGCGGACAAGGCTAACATGAACTCACAGAAATCTTCTTGCCTCTGTCTCCTGAGCACTTAGATTAGTACTCAGCCCCAAAGATAGTCTTAAAAAATATGTGTGCATGTGTATGAAAATGAGAGTGTTCCTGTGGGTTCATGTGCTTATGGAGGATAGTGGTTGATATCAGATGTCTTCCTCAGTCATCCTTTATCTTATATTTTGAAACAGGGTTGCCCACTGAAGTTCTGTTATTGGGCAAGACTTGCTGGTCACAAAGCCCCAGTCAGTGATCTCTTAGTGGGATTATAGGTACATATCAACATACCTGTCTTTTTTTTTTAAGAGATTTATTTATTTTATGTGTGTAGATGTTTTCCTGCATATATGAATATGTAATACATCTGTGTCTGGTGCTTGTGGAGGGCAAAAAAGGCAACAGATCCCCTAGAACTGGAGTTTCCAGTTGTTGTAAGCGGCTTTCTGGGTACTGGAACTGAACATGGATCCTCTGCAAGTGCTCTTAACCACTGAGCTACCTTCCCAGACCCCATGCATATCTTACAAGGGGATCATAAGTCAGGTCTTCATGCTTGCATGGCAGGCACTTTATGAATTGAGTCCTTTCTTCAGCCCCTCATTGATAGTTTTATAAAACAGAAGGCAGTTTTTGAATTTGGACATGTAACTCTGGTACAACAACCAATATATTCTATTCAGTTCCATTCTCTTCTATTCATTGCTATAACTTGGATAAAGTCTGAAACATTTATCAACTGAGAGGATTTTTTTTTCTTTCTTATACTCCTGCTGCAAATATCGTAGCTACTTTCTGGGAGTATAGTGGAGATAATATTAGAAGAGATAGTAGTTTGAGATCATGGAAATTGTGTTGGAGATGGAAGAGGTGAATGTCACCCTAAGCACCTAATATTGGGACCAGATTATGAGCTCCTTCTGTGTCCTGGTAGCTGAGATATGATATATAATTCTTTTGGCCTTATTTGTCATAGGGATACACATATCTGTAAGAGATTAGTACCTAGTTTAAGCTTTGCTTAAAGTAATAAAATTTGTTCCCACTTTATGATACCCTACTGATATTTTATTTGAATTGATAACCTATGTTTCTTTATTCTATTTATAGACATCTAAGTTAATTTCCATAATCTTCCTTTCATAAGTTCTGTTCCCCTCTGGCTTTGATTTACTTTTCAGCTAAACAGATAAATCTTTAATTGGTTACTTTCTTGATGTTCAAAGTGGAATTCTGTCTATTCCCTTATTTCAAATCGAACTATCTTTATATTAGTCTGCTCTCATGATTCAAAATGGAAGGAAAAGCAACCGAGACATACTATGGATTTCATATATTATAGCAACCTCATTGTTTTTTCATCATGGGTCAGTATAGAAATTTATCTCAGTTACTATAGCAACCAGTCTATCAGTTATTCTTCTAGCTGTTTTGCCTTCTCTCAGATACTGGAATTTACCATATAATTAGGCTCTTAAAATGTGCTTCAGGTCTCAGCATTTTATTACTAGCTGCAGATGTCTACCAGTTTACAATTTGTCATTCCATCTTTGCTCTCAGGTTCACTAAACCTTTTTGTTTCCAAACATGTAAACATTTTAAGCATACAGAATTAACAACAAAAAGCCCCCTGTTCCTTAAACTGTTTTTCTGTTTCAGAGTTAGCCATTGTCTTGAAAGCTGAATGTATTACATCACTACCACTCATGTTTATCCCTTTGTAATGTCAATGAGAATGAACTCCAAGCCAAAAGGTGACCATTAGAAAGTACATTTACAAATAGGATTCTGAATACAGCATCATCACTAAATAGCTGAAGTAACTTGAATGAAAGAAAGCACCTTGATTGACCAACAACTACTGAATAAATAATCTGGCTTTTAAAACAATTATTTTATAGGTTGTTGAAAGAATGCTTAGCCTGCAAATTAATTTATTCTAATTTGAAAAATTTTATCTTTCTTTTGCTTCCTTTGAATAAGCAAGAAAGAAAACAACTGAGTAATTGTATGGGTCTTTAAATTTTTCCTATTCACTTAATACATTTCTGCCTTCTATAAATGTCACAGCTTTGTAACTGAAGTAGGTTTAAAATACATGTTTATCCTGCTGAAATATAAGAAATATTTAGAATATTCAAGTTGTTTCTGTTAATACATGGTTCTGGTACTGATTTGATTGTTAATGTTACAAAGTGTGGTAATAATTTCTGATTGTGTTACAGCTGTTCTTTAGGACTGAATGAATTCTAGATTATTTCTCTTATCAATGACAGTACCAGTATGGATGCCATTTTTTTATATATATATATATATATATATATATATATATATAATGACATGTTCCATTTTGTTTAAAAAAGCAAAGGAAAATTTTGTTTTAAACAATGGATATGTAAGAATATGCATATGTCTGTGGTATAATATGTTTTGATAATGCATATATTATGTGGTGTTTATCTCCATTTATGGTGAAAATATTAAAAATTCTTAAGAGTTTAAAAACATACAATAACTTACCGTGGTAGCCACCAATCTGTACAGCAGTACACCTGAATTTCTTTCTTCTAACTAATGTAACACCCATTCATCAGGCTTGTCATATTCTTCCCTTCTTTTTTCTCAAAGTTCTGGTAACCATGACTCTACTTCGTCTATAAGATTTCCTTACTTGCATTCTATAGGAATGAGCCAAGAAGTACTTATCTTTTGTGTCTGGCTTATTTCGCTTAACAAAATGACATCCATTCCCACAAAACTGGTCATAAATGACACACTTTAATCCTTTGGTATAACTGAAGAGTATTCTTTTGTGTATATATATCATGTTTCTTTATCCCTTCATCAGCTAATAGACACTTATCTTTCTGTTTCTTGACTATGTGAATAGTGCTATAATAAGTGTAGAGGTACAGGCATATCTTTTTGGTTGATTGATTTTATTTTCTTTGGATATATAATCAATAATATGATTGCTGGATCATATTATAGTTCTGTTTTTAGCTTTTGAGGAAATCACATGCCATTTTTTAGTAATAGCTATACTAATTTACATTCCCATCAAGGATTCTCTTCTCCACAACTGCACTAGCATTTGTTACCATTTGTCTTTCTTGTAATTAGCCATTCTTATTTGAGAGAGGAGATACATCATTATCATCCTGATTTGCATTTCCCCAATGATTAGTGCTATGCAGTATAATATTGTTTTTTACTTGTTGGTCATTTTATATATTCTTTTGAGAAATTTCTATTTAGGTCTCATGCACATTTTTATTGGATTATTAAGAATTTTATTTTGTTGTTAATTGAAGTTATTTACAACTTCTGACCATTAACCTTTTGTCATGTGTATCTTTTTATTTTTCCTATTCTATAAATCATCTCTTTATTTATTGTTTCCTTTGCTGTGCAGAATCTTCTAGTTTAATAAAATCCTATTTAAAAACTGCATTCATCTACTGTTCTTTTACAGTCCTACCTATAAAAATCATTGCTTGTGCCTCTGTACCTTAAAGTGTTTTCTCTATTCTGTGGTCTAGTAGTGTCAGTTTCCAGTTTTATATTTAGGTCTTTAATCTATTTTTAGTTGATTTTTTGCAATTGGTAAGAGATAGGGCTCTAATTTCATTCTTCTACATTTGAATATGTGATTTTTCGAACTCTATTTATTGTCATTTCTCCAAATTGTATTTTAAGCACTTTTTTGTCAATGATAGTTGGGAATAAATATGTGAGTTTTTTTTTCCTAGGGTCCAGTTCGGTTCCATTCTATAGTCTCTTTATACCATTGCTATGCTGTTTTAATTATAATAGCTTTGTAGTTTGTTTTGAAATTAGACATTGTGATGCTTCCTGATTTGTTGTTTATGCTCAAGACTCTTTGTATGTTTGTGTAGGTGCACATGCACAGTTACATAGGAACTTATTTTGTATTTATTTGTTGTTAAATCAACAATGGCCTCAATCTTAATGCAGTCATCCTGCCTCAGGCTCACAAGTGTTGGGATCAAAGAAGCAGACCATGGTACTTGGCTCCATAGGAACTTTATAATGATTGGGTTTTTTCCCTTGTTCTGTGAAGGGTGCCACTGATATTTTAGTAAGGATTACACTGAATATGTAGATCATTTTAGTATGGACAATTTAGCACCATCAAATTTTAAATCCATGACAGCAATGTTTTATAATTTTTATTGTAGAGTTAGTTTGAAGTGTGTGTGTGTGTGTGTGTGTGTGTGTGTTGTGTCTTTGTTGAGATAGGTTGGCCATAGTATATAGCTGAAGATGGCCTTGAATTCCTAACTTCCTGACATTTCCCAAGTACTGAGTTACAAACAAAACCCCATGCCCCACTTAAAGAGTTCTTTCACCTCTGTACTTAAATTTGTTCATAGGTATTTTTTTTTATAGGTATTGCAAATGAAATTGCTTTATTTCTTTTTCAGATAGTTCACTCCTAATATCTGGCAACACAACTGTTTATTGTATATTTGTTAATTCTTTTTGGGACTAGGTCTCATGTAAGCCAGGCTGGTTTTGAATTTCATATGTAGCTGAGGATGATGTCAAACCTTTGGTCCACCTGCCTCTACTTCCCAAGTGCTAGGATTATGAGTATATGATACCATGCCCAGACAGTTCATTGGAGTTTAACCTTTAGCTAGAATAAAGGTAGCACATGCGTTTAATCCCAGCACTTAAGAGGCAGAGGCAGGCTGTTGTCTGTGAGTGGTAAGCCAGCCTGGTCTACAGAGCGAGTTCCAAAATAGCCAGGGCTATACAGAGAAACCCTGTCTAAAAAAAATCCAATATTATTATTATTAATAATAATAGTAATAAATTAAACATTAATATATTGAAAGCACTTTTCAAAAAATATTTATCTTTCCCAGTGAGACGATTATTGTAGTACAGCTTGTTAGTTTATTCTTTTATTTGTGAAATTACTAATTCCTCCTGATTTCAATTTTTAATTTAAATCATGATTTGTGAGGTTTCATTTAAATACTAGAATATCCTATCCAAACTGTTCTGAATTTTGATAAAATATCCCTGAAAAACCTCTGTAATTTCACAAATATACTTAGGCACAGAAAATTTCACTTTTGCCCCCTGATCTTACATTTTTAAAAGAAAGAGGACTTACCTCTTTAATGCCTAGAGTAAAGCATCATATTTGTGAAATTTTCTTTTTCTTTTCTCATATCACCCAGGCTAGCCTTGAACTCACTATGTAGCCCAAAGATGACCCTGAATACCTGACCTCCCTACCTTTACCTCCTAAGTGCTAGGTAGGCATGTACCACCTTTGAGGTTTTCTGATAAGAGAACTTATATTTTTCACATTTCTTAAGCTTTTCTAGTACAAAACTTGTTGAACTCTGAATATTTTTATGAGCTACAGATGAAACCTTCCAGTGAATCAATAAATGTGCTGTATTCAAATACACTTTATCCAAAGCAGACATTTATGTCATTAAGTAGGTTTATGAGAAGGATTTGAGAGTATTCCTTCTGGCAGTGCTCTTGACTTGCTAAAAGCAGTTATGGGTGAAACTTAATTTTGTAGTTTCTTTTAAGTTGGTCTCTGAAACTCTTTAATAAAATTAGGAGACTGAAGAAATCACCTTTTTGTATATCAACAGTACCATGAACATACTGGTGCATTTATAAAAGTCTCTATTTAAAAGATATGCTTATCTACCCATGTCAAACTAAAATGACAGATAGTATTCATACCTCCTTGACAACTTTCTCCTTCCTAGATTAGCCAATACCATTACTACTGAAAAATTTAATAACATTACTTCTTGTTCCTTACAGCTGAAAAAGGATGGTTATGGATGACATATACAGGGTAGGGGATTTGGGGAAAAGCAAGGGATAAGTAGGTTAAACTGGATATAGTATATATATTGGTAAATAGAATTGGTTGATGTGGCAGCTGGGAGTTAGTTACTGAGTTAGTGAAAGGAGGCTTGAGTGATTTAGGTAGCTGTATAAAGATTAATACCTTGGATAAATAAGAGCAAGTAGAATTATCAGTATTTTAGATGCACTTTTTTAGGATTTATTTATTTATTTATTTATTTGAGTGCTCTATCTGGATGTACACAGGCATTCCAGAAGAGGCATGCCATATTATTTTATCAGATATTATTATCTGATCATATTATATATATATATAAATTATATAGTTATATATATATTATATGCATATTATCAGATCATATTATATATAGATAGTTGTGAACCACAATGTGGTTGCTGGGAATTAAACTCAGGACCTCTGGAAGAGCAGCCAGTACTCTTATTAACCACTGAGCCATCTCTCTGGCCCGAGTTATAAATATTTTATAGAAGGTATTTGATGTTTATCAGATTGGCTTAAAGTAAACATCTGAGATTAGTTTTTATTTTTAACCTTTAGGTGTATTTTTCTATCTCCATTATGTCCCAGTCATAACTCTTGATTGTTGACTTTTTTTTTTTTTACATAGAAGATACACATAGTTGATATGTAGAAGGTTTAGGCAGGAATAGAATTGGTGTGTAAGCATATTCTGTAATGTTCCACTTCTCTTCTTTTACTTTTGAATTTCCTAATTCTGTGAAATCTCCACTCATTCAACCCTTCCTGCCCTCCCTCTCTCTCACACACACATACACACACACATACACACACACACACACACCACTCACACATACTTTTCTCTCTCACGCACACATACACGTACGCACATATACACACTTTCTCTCTCACACCACACCGCACTCTCTTCTTCCCTCTTTCTCTCTGCCTCTGTCTCTCTGTCTGTCCCTGTCTCTCTCTCTCTCTTACACACACACACACACACTTACACCACACCAAATTCTCTTCTTCTCTCTTTTTCTCTGTATCTCTCTGCCTCTGTCTGTCTGTCTCTGTCTCTCTCTTACACACACACACACACACACACTTTCTCATGCCACACCATACTCTTTTCTTCCCTCTTTCTCTCTGTCTCTCTCTGCCTCTGTCTCTCAGTCTCTCTGTTTCTGTCTTTGTCTCTCTCTCATACACACATCTCACATCTCTCTCTCTCTCTCTCTCTCTCTCTCTCTTTCTCTCTCTCTCTCACACACACACACACACATACCCACACACTTTCTCACACCATGCTTTCTTCTTCCCTTTTTCTTTCTGTCTCTGTCTCTCTGTCTCTGTCTCTCTCACACACACACAAGTTTTCATAAGAGGAACCAGGTGAGGGAGGGGGCTGAAATGAGGACAGTGTTTTGCATTTATGAAACCTTTGTAACCTGATGATATCCTACTAAATGGTAACAGTGGAGTCTTAGAAGATATTGTCAGCTATCCTGTACACATTAATTTCTTATTATCAACTTTGTTTTTTTATTGTGAATGTGTTTAAAATATGAAAGAAATGATATGCAAATGATATACATTTACAAAGAATAATAAATATCACAGTATCAACTAATGTTGACTATTTACTTTCAGAGGTCTTTTATGTACATAATCACTTGTTAGCATCTTGTAATTCTGTGAGATGGGTCATTTATGTGAGATGAGTAGGATGATTATTGACAGATCAGTATGATAAAGTCATCCAGAGGTGGAACTTCACTAACATGTCATTAGATGAAAAGTATGTAATAGAGGATTTCAAAGTCTACGTTTAGACCAGCAAGATGCTTGCTGCCAAGGTTGAAGACCTGAGTTTAATCCCTAGGTCCACATGGTAAAAGGAGAAAACCAGCTCCTGCAAGTTGTTTTCTGACCTCCATACATGTGCTGTGACAGACAGACAGACACACACACACATACACACAGGCACACACACACAATACATGTAAAAAGTGAAACATCCATGTTCCTCTCTACTTTTTCAAAAGAATGAGCGTTTTCTGTGTTTCACATGTGATTAGTTAGAATGACAAAGGTAATCCTACCATTCGCATATGTATACTGTTAAACCACACAAGATAGCATTTTAATTTTCTTATGCATTAATCTAATTAATTATTCTCCAGGAGTCAAGTCCAACATGACTTTGCTATTGAAAAAGTTGGAATTCCAGACCCAGTTCACTACCTTTTAAAGAAGATGGTCTTTGTGTCCAGGAAAGATGTTACTCAGAATATGAGCTACCGACTTGAGTTGCCAGCACCTCATCAAAGTCTATCTGTACATAATTTTTTCTGTAATTGTTTTATAGATTGTTGTCAGTTGTTTAGTCAGGCATAATACTATGTTGTGACTTGTTTTTGTAACTCTAATTCATTTTGTTGGCCACAAGTCACTAACTGGAATTACAGTATTCTTTTCTTTTTTCTTTTTTCTCCATTCCCCTTCAGATATGTTTTTAACAGTCACAATGAATTTATGTGGTAGACTTTAACAGTTTTCCCCTAATCAGTCCTCAGTTGGCTGCTAAATTAGTGGGAAAATACGTTGCTGACAACTAACTAGAAAAATTACACGAATAAAGATTATTATTTAAGATACAAGTAAGATTAAATAATCTTTATAATAAATAATAAAGGGCTTAAACTTGGCCTATCAACTCTCTTATGTAGGTAAATGTAAATAGTTTAAGCATTTTCTAGAATGTTATTTCTTCATACATATTTCATAAAAGAATATAGGAATAGAAATTCAGATATATAAAACATAAATTGAATTCATAAAAATAAAAATGAGTCAGGCAGTGGTTGCTAATGCCTTTAGTTTCAGCACTTAGAGGCAGAGGGGACATAGGATCTCTAAATTATAAAAATAATGAGTCTCATCTTTAGGGTTCAGTTAGTGCTTATTTGATTATTGTAGCTATATTCTCAGATTTTTGTTATCTTGTTAATAAACTGGCATTGTCGGTATCCAGGGAATTCTGAGTACTAATTATTTTCTACTACTTAGATAAAACATGACATTTCTGAGCCTGGCAAGATGGCTTAATGGATAAAAATGCTTGCTGTGCAAGCATGAGGACCTAGATTTGAATTCCCAGCACCTATGTAAAAAGCTAGACATAGCTATTCATGCCTATAATCCCAGCATTGGAGGGCAGAAATGGATGGGTACAGA